>OY992885.1:67494956-67509956 GCA_963921405.1 Cepaea hortensis
AAAGAACAGATAACTAATCTGTAACTCTCCATATAGCGTTAGAATAAGTTACGCTGACAACGGCATAGCAGTTAGTTCAAGCGTGTTCCGACGTTGGTTGTACTGGAGGTGTGGCCTATAGATTCTGTTAGGTTGAGCAAGGGGGATTGTTTTGTCTTCGCTAGGTGGGGCGGCTGTCTTATAATACGTTTATTGACTTTGTCTGTTGTCGGCGTGGTTTAATTGTTAAATTATAGTAAATGTGTCTAGTAATAGTATTAGTAGTAGTAATAGTAGTAGTAGTAGTAGTATCAGTAGTAGTAGTAGTAGTAGTAGTAGCAGCAGCAGCATCAGCAGCAACAGCAACAGTAGTAGTAGTAGTAGTAGTAGTAGTAGTAGTAGTAGTAGTAGTAGTAGTAGTAGTAGTAGTAGTAGTAGTAGTAGTAGTAGTAGTAGTAGTAGTAGTAGACGTATTAATTGTAGTGGTCGTGTATGTGTAGTAGAAATTCGGTACTATTACATAATTGTCATTCTGTTATCTGTCTAAGTGCTTGCTTGCTTGTGTTCGTTGGCTTGAGCTCCAACGCGAAATCCTGTATGTCGGATGTGGGCATCCTGTTGTCCAACATCAGTGTGATGTCATACAGCACCTGGGGTTTGCGTGAGTATCCGTTGTCCCATGTCTGGCCCACTGGTGTGCAGACTGGTGGTTCCTCACCGTACAGGCAGACACTCTCCGACTTCGGAGGAATCGGCGATCCAACTGACTTTAGCCAGGACCCCGAAGGGACCTGTTGCCCAGGACGCTCGACGAGGACGTATCAATGGGTCTTCGCCAGTACATAACCCGGCCCTGGTGCCTTGGAAACGCCTCTGCGTCCCATCTAAGTAATAGAAGTAGTATTAATATTTGTAATAATAGACGGTCTAGTGACATTAGCGAGGAAAAGTAGATGTAACAGCAGATAGTAATTGTAGTCATCGTCATCTCGTGTCTTACCGGCTGACGTGGGCGATTAATCTTTGCCACATATTGCAATCTCCGACACCACAGATCATTTCACGGATTGACTCACGCTACAGGAATCCCCATTAATGGCGTTATATTCACACAGTGGTGGCAGTAGTAGTAGTAGTAGTAGTAGTAGTAGTAGTAGTAGTAGTAGTAGTAGTAGTAGTAGTAGTAGTAGTAGTAGTAGTAGTGGTATCAATATTAGTATTAGTAGTACTAGTCATCATCATCAAGAGACATGTCGCCTGGTGTAGGCGATCATACATCGCCTCAAATTGCGGTCTCCAACATCATGGATCAGTAATACAAGTAGTAATAATATTGGTAATAATAGTAATAGTAGAAATAGTAGTAGCAATAGTAGTAGTAGTAGTAGTTATAGTAGTAGTAGTAGTAGTAGTAGTAGTAGTAGTAGTAGTAGTAGTAGTAGTAGTAGTAGTAGTAGTAGTAGTAGTAGTAGTAGTAGTAGTTGCCATCACCAGCATGGAGAGACTCTTCGGCTGGCATAGGGGATAATACCCATCCCAACCTTGTGTTCTCCGACAATAACAGTAGTATAAGAAATATTAGTAGTAGCAATAGTAGTAATAACACTAGTAGTGGTGTTGGTGATAGTAGCAGCAATAGAAGTTGTAGTAGTAGCAGTAGTAATAGCAGAAGCAGCAGCAAGAGTAGTAGTAGTAGTAGTAGTAGTAGTAGTAGTAGTAGTAGTAGTAGTAGTAGTAGTAGTAGTAGTAGTAGTAGTAGTAGTAGTAGTAGTAGTAGTAGAAGTAGTAGTAGTAGAAGTAGTAGTAGTAGTAGTAGTAGTAGTAGTAGTAGTAGTAGTAGTAGTAGTAGTAGTAGTAGTAGAGAAAGAAGTGGTGGAGACTAATTACTACTAGTAGTAGTCGTAATCTTATATATAAAAGGCAATCTCCGTCTGTATGTATGTCCTTTATGCGTTCGCGAACGGTCCATCCGATTGAGATGAAATTTTCTACACGTCTACATTTTTTTGGTGTGAAATCGGCTGCTTACTTAACATTATTTAATTTTTCATTTTTCATTATATTTTCTATATAGCAAGGGGACTTAACTCTAGAAAAGTTATTTCAAGGGGCATAACGTTTAATAACTTTTCTGTATAACTTATAGTCACATTGTTGCATCCTTTTCAAAGATTTATAAACTCTTTGTCTATAGTTATTTACCGGCATATGAGTTATAATAAATAATGATACAATCTTTAAGGCATTTTCAAAGTTTTCATAAAAAATAATGCATAATGCATAACATTGTAACTCATTTTTTTTATGCTTAAGAAGTTATCTACAGTCATGTTGGTGATTAAAAACAGTTTTCATTAAAAATAATGGATGGTGTGTGGAAGAACATTCTTTTAAGTTACTTTTTTTTTGTTGTATGAATTTAATGAGACGCTACCCGCCAGGAGCTGGGCGAAGCCATGCCGGGTCAGATAGATAGACAGACCCACCTTTTCGCTGCAGTTATTTACAGGCATATGCGTTATAATCCTCCTCCTCCTCCTCTCCCCTCCTACTCCTCCTCCTACTCTCTTCCTCTTCCCCTCCCCCTCCTCCCTCTTTCTCCTCCTCCCTCTTCCTCCTCCTTCTTCCTCCTCCTCCCTCCCTACTCCCTCCTCCTCCTCCTACCTCCTCCCTCCTCCCTAATCACTCCTCTTCCTTCCTCCTCCCTTCTCCTCCTCTCTCCTCCTCCTCCCTCCTCCTCCCTCCTCCTCCTCCTACGTCCTCCCCTCATCCCTCCTCCTCCCTCCTCCTCCTTCTCCTCCATCTTCCTCCTACCTCCTCCTCCTCCCTCCTCCTCCCTCTTCCTCCTCCCTCCTCCTCATCCCTCCTCCTCCCTTCTCCTCCTCCCTCCTCATCCTCTCTCCTCCTCCCTCCTCCTCCTCCCTCTACCTCCTCCCTCCACCTCCCTCCTCCTCCTCCCTCCTCCCCCTCCTCCTCCTCCCTTCACATCCCTCCTCCCTCTTTCTCCTCCTCACTCCTCCTCCTCCCCCTCCTTCTCCTCCCTCTTCCTTCTCCCTCCTCATCTCTCTTCCTCCTCCCTCCTCCTCCCTCCTCCTCCATCTCCCCCTCCCTCTCCTCCTGCCTCCTCCCTCCTCCTCCTCCCCCTCCTCCTCCTGCGTTCTTCACCTCCCTCCTTCTCCCTCCTCCTCCTCCTTACTCCTCCCTCTTTCTCCTCCTCCCCCTCCTCCCTCCTCCTAACTCTTCCTCCTCCTCCCTACTCCTCCTCCCCTTCTCCTCCCTCCTCCTCCGTTCTCCCTCCTCCTCCCTCTCCACCTCCCTCCTCCTTCTTCCTCCTCCTTCCTCATCCTCCTTCTCCTCCCTCTTCTTCCCTCCTCCTACCTCCTCCTTCTCCCTCCTCCTCCTCCTAATCCCTCCTCCTCCCTCTCCCTCCTCCCTCTTTCTCCTCCTCCCTCCTCCTCCCTCTTCCTCCTCCCTCCTCCTCCTTCTCCTCCCTCCTCCTCCTACCTCCTCCTCCCCCTCTCCTCCTCCCTCCTCCTCATCCCTCCTCCTCCCTTCTCCTCCTCCCTCCTCATCCTCTCTCCTCCTCCTCTCTCTTCCTCCTCCTCCCTCCTCATCCTCCCTCCTCCTCCTCCCCCTAATTCCCCTCCCTCCTACCTCCTCATTCTCCCTCCTCCCTCCTCCTCCTCCCTCCGCCTCCCTCCCTCCTCCTCTCCTCCTCCCTCCTCCTCCTCCATCTCCCTCCTCCTCCCTCTCCTCTTCCCTCCTCCTCCCTCCTCCTCCTTCCCCTCCTCCTCCTGCGTTCTTCTCCTCCCTCCTTCCCCTCCTCCTCCTGCGTTCTTCTCCTCCCTCCTTCTCCCTCCTCCTCCTTCTCCTTCCTCCTCCCTCTCCCTCCACCCTCCTCCTCCCCCTCCTCCCTCCTCCTCCCTCTTCCTCCTCCTCCCTACTCCTCCTCCCCTCCTCCTCCTCCCTCCTCCTCCTCCCTCCTCCTCCTCCCTCCTCCTCCTCCCTCCTCCTCCTTCCTCTTCCTTCCTCCTCCCTCCTCCTACCTCCTCCTCCCCCCTCCTCATCCTCACTCTTCCTCCTAATCCCTCCTCCTCCCTCCTATTCCTCCCTACTCCTCCTCCTCCCTCCTCTTCCCTCCTCTTCCCTCCTCCTCCTCTCTCCGCCTATCTCTTCCTCCCTCCTCCTCCTCCCTCCTCCCTCCTCCACCTCCCTCTTCCTCCTCCCAGCTCCTACTCTTCCTTCTTCTGTTGCTGCTGCTGCCGCCGCTCCATTTACCCAAGTTAATTGTTGGGGAAGATGTAAAGATCTTTCAAGTGCTCTTTCTAATGCATTTTGTAAGTTGGTCTTCGTTTATCTAAGGTTGTTCTAACTGCAACCAATAAATGATTAGACAGACAGACAGACAGACAGACAGACAGACAGACAGACAGACAGACAGACAGACAGACAGACAGACAGACAGACAGACAGACAGACAGACAGACAGAGAGGGACAGACAGACAGACAGTCGGGAACGATAAATTAAATGAGATGCTCCCCATCAGTGGCTGGGCGAGGTCGGGCCGGATCAGACAGATAGACAGACAGACAGACAGATAGATAGTCGGGAACGGGAATGGGAGCTTATATGACTACTTATATGAATTAAATGAGATGCCCCACACTAGGAGCTGGGTGATGCCGGGCCGGGTCAGACAGACAGACAGACAGACAGACAGATAGTCGGCAACGGGAACGAGAACTTATATGACTACTTATATGAATTAAATGAGATGCTCCCCACCAGGGACTGGGCGAAGCCGGGCCGGGTCAGCTAGTCTTATATATAAAAGGCACTCTCCGTCTGTATGTCTGTATGTATGTATGTATGTATGTCCTTTATGCGTTCGCGAACGGTCCATCCGATTGAGATAAAATTTTCTACACGTCTTCCTCTCATTCCCGCGCTGCCAACTGTCATAGTTTTTCTTTCTTCTTCCTCCTCCTCCCTCCTCCCCCTCCCTAAATACGTACGTAAATAGAAGAGATCAAAGAATCCCTGAACCACAACGCTAGGAAAAGCGAAGAAAATGACGTGACTACACAGAATCGTCTCACGGCAATGTCAATAACAATTCATCTTTTTATGTGTAAAGAAGTTATCTACAGTCATGTAGAAGGGAAGAACAATCAATGGAAGGACCGAAATCACAGAACCTAGACGAGTATGAATTCGGAATGGCGAACTCCATCCTCTCCCTCCTCCTCCTCTCTCCTCCTCCTCCCTCTACTTCCTCCCTCCACCCTCCTCCTCTCTCCTCCTCCTCTTCTTCCTCCTCCCTCTCCCTCCTCCCCTCCTCATCCTCCCTCCTCCTCCTCCTTCCTCCCTCTTCCTCCTCCCCCTCCTCCCTCCTCCTCCTCCTCCTTCTCCCTCTGCCTCCTCCCTCCTCCTCTCTCCTCCTCCTCCCTCCTCCTCCTCCCTCCTCCTCCTCCCGCTCCCTCCTCCTCCCTCGTCCTCCTCCTTCTCCTCCCTCCTCCTCCCTCTTCCTCCTATTCCTCCCTCCTTCTCCCTCTTCCTCCTCCCTCCTCCTCCTCCCCCTCCTCCCTCCTCCTCCTTCCTCCTTCTCCCTCTGTCTCCTCCCTCCTCCTCCTCTCTCCTCCTCCTCCCTCCTCTTCCCTCCTCCCTCTCCTCCTCCTCCCTCGTCCTCCCTTTTTCTCCTCCCTCCTCCTCCCTCTTTCTCCTACTCATCCCTCCTTCTTCCTCTACCTCCTCCCTCCTCCTCCCTCTACTTCCTCCCTCCACCCTCCTCCTCCTCCCTCCTCCTCCCTCCTCCCCCTCCTCATTCTCCGTCCTCCTCCCTCCTCCCTCTCCCACCTCCTTCTCCCTGCTCATCCCTCCTCCTCATTCATCCTTCTTCCTCCGCCTCCTCCTTCCTCCTCCCTCCTCCTCCTCCTCCTCCCTCCTCCTCCCTCCTCCTCCCTCCTCCTCCCTGCTCATCCTCCTCCTTCTCCCTCCTCCTCCCTCTTTCTCCTCCTCTCCCCTCCTCCTGCCTCCTCCTACATCCTCCTCGCTCTTCCTTCTCATCCCCCCTCCTCCTCCCTCCTCCTCCTCCTCCTCCCTCCTCCTCCTTCCTCCTTCTCCCTCTGCCTCCTCCCTCCTCCTCCTTCCTCCTTCTCCCTCTGCCTCCTCTCTCCTCCTCCTCCCTCCTCTTCCCTCCTCCTCCTCCCTCTCCCTCCTCCTCCCTCGTCCTCCCTCCTTCTCATCCCTCATCCTCCCTCCTCCTTCCTCTTCCTCCTACTCCTCGCTCCTTCTCCCTCTTCCTCCTCCCTCCTCCTCCCTCCTCCTTCTCCTCCTCCTTCCTCCTCCTCCTCCCTCTACCTCTTCCCTCCCCCTCCCTCTACTTCCTCCCTCCACCCTCCTCCTCCTCCCTCCTCCTCCCTCCTCCCTCCTCCCCCTCCTCATTCTCCGTCCTCCTCCCTCCTCCCTCTCCCACCTCCTTCTCCCTGCTCCTCCTTCCTCCTCCTCCTTCATCCTTCTTCCTCCGCCTCCTCCCTCCTCCTCCCTCCTCCTCCTCCCTCCTCCTCCCTAATCCTCCTCCCTCCTCCTCCCTCCTCCTCCCTGCTCATCCCTCTTTCTCCTCCTCCTTCTCCCTCCTCTCCCTCTTCCTCCTCCTCTCCCCTCCTCCTACCTCCTCCTCGCTCTTTCTTCTCCTCCCTCTTCCTCCTCCTTCCTCCTCCTCCCTCCTCCTCCTTCCTCCTTCTCCCTCCTCCTCCTTCCTCCTCTTCCCTCCTCCTCCTCCCTCCTCCTACTTCCTCCTCCTCCTTCCTCCTCCCTCCTCCTCCCTCTTCCTCCTCCTCCCTCCTCCTACTTCTTCCTCCCACCTCTTCCTCCACCTCCTTCTCCTAATCCCTCCTACTCCCTTCTACTCCTCCTTCCTCCTCCTCCCTCGTCCTCCCTCCTTCTCCTCCCTCCTCCCTCTTCCTCCTACTCCTCCCTCCTTCTCCCTCTTCCTCCTCCCTCCTCCTCCTCCTTCTCCTCCTCCTTCCTCCTCCTCCCTCTACCTCCTCCCTCCTCCTCCCTCTACTTCCTCCCTCCACCCTCCTCCTCCCTCCTCCTCCCTCCTCCCTCCTCCCCTCCTCATTCTCCGTCCTCCTCCCTCCTCCCTCTCCCACCTCCTTCTCCCTGCTCCTCCCTCCTCCTCCTTCATCCTTCTTCCTCCGCCTCCTCCTTCCTCCTCCCTCCTCCCTCCTCCTCCCTCCTCCTCCCTCCTCCTCCCTCCTCCTCCCTCCTCCTCCCTCTACCTCCATCCTCCTCCTCCCTCTACTTCCTCCCTCCACCCTCCTCCTCCTCCCTCCTCCTCCCTCCTCCCCTCCTCATTCTCCGTCCTCCTCCCTCCTCCCTCTCCCACCTCCTTCTCCCTGCTCCTCCCTCCTCCTCCTTCATCCTTCTTTCTCCGCCTCCTCCTTCCTCCTCTCTCCTGCTCCCTCCTCCTCCTCCCTTTGCCGAATATGAATTAAATGATATGCTCCCCACCAGGGACTGTGCGAAGCCGGGCCGGGTCGTCTTTTTTTTTTGGGAACAGGAACGGAAGCAGGGGCCGAATATGATTTAAATAAGACGCTCCATTTACCCAAGTTAATTGTTGGGGAAGATGTAAAGATCTTTCAAGTGCTCTTTCTAATAATAGACAGACAGACAGACAGTAGATAGTCGGGAACGGGAACGGGAGCTTATATGACTACTTATATGAATTAAATGAAATGCTCCCCACCAGGAGTTGGGCGAAGCCGGGCCGGGCCAGACAGACAGACAGACAGACAGACAGACAGACAGACAGATAGTCGGGAACGGGAACTTATATGACTACTTATACGAATTAAATGAGATGCTCCCCATCAGGGTCTGGGCGAAGCCGGGCCGGGTCATCTAGTAGTTGTAATAAAGATGGGAGTAGTAGTTGTCATCATGTAACAAGTGTGCAGCTCCGTGTACACCGTTCATGCATGTGTAGTAGAAATTCGGTAATATACCAACATAATACGTTATATGTTAATGAAAATGTAGTTGTAAGAGGTGATGACGTCATAAGCTTAATCACCCACTCTATCATTGTCGCCAGCTTATTATTAGTGTCTTCATTGCCGTGAAAATGGCTCACTGTGTGATATCGATAACTACCTTCTCGACACTGAGTGCGTCTTGGGTATATGACCATTAGAAAAAGCAAACAACGATACGATTGATGGGGGGTGTGCTAGAGTATCAGCTGCAAGGCAAATGACGTCAGGTATAGCGTAACATACACAACTTATGAGATCATCAGTTGTCCATTCAGTCACGGCTAACAAATAGGCGCTCACTAAGTCCTCAAATTGCTCACTCAAACACACATATATGATAATAAGTCACCTACCCAAATAATGAAAACTGACACAAAGAAAATAAGACAACGGTTGACACAATCAAAAAAGAGACAGAATAAAGGAAAATTAAAACAATCAATGAAAACTGCAACATAAACATTGAAAACTGACACAAACACTGAACAGACCATCTAAAGAAAAGCAAAACATCCCAAATGTAACAGACACATACACAAAAAGAAATCGACAACAAATGAAAATGACACGGTCAAGGAAAACTGACACGACAACAACATGAAACAACCAATGAAAACGGCTAACACATACTTCGTCGTTTTGAGGCTGGCGATCGGGCTGTTGATATCGGTGAAGTTCATGGTTTACCCCCAACCATAGTAAGGACAATTCATGCAAGTGCTCACAAAATCAAAGAGGGTGCTAAACACGTAACCCTTTTGAGTGCTTCCATGATAACTCATACCTGAAGTATTCTTATGGAGAACATGGAAGCAATATTGGCCGTTTGGATTGAAGACCAAAACTAATGGAATATGCCTGTGAGCAAGATGGTTATACAAGAGAAAGCACAGTCTCTCTATGAAGATATAGCTAAGACAGTGGAGGAGAGCAGTATTAGATTAGTAGTGCTGATGATAGTTTCGGAGCGAGGCGTGATTGGTTGAGCGCTTTAAGAAGCGTTCACAACTGCACAACATTCAGACAACAGGTGAAGCGGCGAGTGCTAATACTGCAGCTGCAGAGCGTTTCCCTGCAGAATTAAAGGCCATGATTGAGGAGGGTGGTTACTGTACAGCAAACAATGTACAAATGTTTTGTTCCAGCAGAGAAGAGCCAGGAAAAGAGGCAGGAAGTTTGTGAGATATTTCTAGCCACCTCACGGCCTTCGACTTGAGATTTCTGACCAAAACCGCACGCCATACTCCCGCGTCGCACAGGGAGCGATCATACCAATGAGAGCGATTGACTAAAGCCGGATGAGAATTAGCGAGACCCCTCTAGCGACAATGGGGGGGGGGGAGAGAAAAATGAGTGTTCTAGCATTTAACATTCTTAGTTGTTCATCACCTGGTGCGTTGAAGCTAAGCAGTGTTCTAGAGTTTCCTCGGGCAGACTCAGCTTTTATTGTGTTGGCGAATCAATGCTTGAAGTTAAGATGGGCGGTGTAACTGAAAACCTACTGTTGTGAAGATGCGGACTTGGTTGCTGAGGGCGGTAAACTTGTATGTCATGTCCATCTTTTGCCAGCCCAAATATTAATACAGCCCATTTCCTTGCACCATCCACCACCCCCATCCTTCAAGGTATAACCCATGTAACCCATGAACCCACTGAGAATTCCTGATGATCCTAACTGAAGAACTTTACCACCTCTCACTCACATAAGAGATGACCCTCTGCTAGAGAACTGAATCAATGGAAGAGACTTTCATCCAGTAGAATTCCAGATACACCAAAGTACCTACCGGCTGATATCAGCTGCACAAGACATACTATCCTTTCACTTATGTTTTAGTTACTTAGGATACATATATCTAGTTGTGGTGTATACTGAATGATTCACTTGGTTTTTTTTCCACCATTGTGCATTCACCTCAGTAAGCATTTCAGGTGAACATATATGTCAATTTTTCTTCAGAGATGTACTCTATGTGAAAATAATCTTTTGTTATCATATTTTTTGATTTATTACACTTATGTTACCAGACCATTTGTTGATTGATTCTTACAGAATGTGTGTAAACATAAATATTATGTGATGTCACTGTATGTCCTGTTTATACTGTGAATGTACTGTCATGATATTCCTGGTCTAGTCTATCACATACTTGTGTAAGTGTATACATCAAAATATAATAATAATTAAGACCGCGTGAGGGCGGACACCTGCACACTAGCACCTTTTCCCCAATGATAGAAAAGGGCATCCATTTTCGGGATAGTGGCAACAGTCCGTGGTCTCCACACCTTCCCACGAAGCCTAAACTTACATATTTATATATTTTACATTAATTCGTGTAGATACGAAGACTCCTTAGTATCTTCACGTGGGGCACGAGCCATAAAATTAGCTTCTAGAATGTGATTTTGATAGAGGACAGGAACCCATCCCCTTTGGGCATACCCTGATAATATTCCTTAGATAATTAAATTCCTCTTAAGTGGGTGTTACAGTCTAACAGATGTAACCCCTAATAAATAAACCTCACAAAGATGTTACAGTTTCAACCTCAGATAAAGAGGCAGAATTTAATGCATCTACGCCTCAATAACTCTACCATTCGCCCACCTCTATTTAACCAATAAATATGAACAACTATCAAAACAAATATTGCATAATACACTGCATTTCATTTAATTCTATGGGAAATAGTGTTTCGCTATACGCCGATTCATTAAAAGTCGCTTTTTCCAAGAACGTAATCCTGACATTAACCGGGACCTACTACTACTACTACTACTACTACTACTACTACTACTACTACTACTACTACTACTACTACTACTACTACTACTACTACTACTACTACTACTACTACTTCTACTACTACTACTACTACTACTACTACTACTACTACTACTACAACTAGTGCTGCTACTACTACTACTACTACTACTACTACTACTACTACTACTACTACTACTACTACTACTACTACTACTACTACTACTGCCACTGCAACTACACAGTAGCACATTATACTGATATGTTACTGAATGTTTACAACGCATACATGAAACAACACACAAAATATACACATTCTTAGTGAAACAGCAAGCACCCCCACTATTGCCGCTATTCTATTACTACTACCACCACCACCACTACTACTACTATTACTACTACTACTACCCAAACTGTTGCTACTAGAAGCCAAACTGTCCTAACTGTTCCCACATCCCTGTATTTTCATAGCAGACTGTTCACCTATTTTTGGCTACTTAAATCCTTTTTGGCAACCCACTTTTAATTCTGCAGCCAACGAGCGCCTTCGCAGCTGGCCAAGTCACCTTTTATGCCCCACATTGCACAGTGATAGGTCGTGTGTGTGTTCTTTCGTTTTTTCGTTGTTTGCTGTATTTCGTTGTTAGCTATCTTTGTTGTCATTGTCAAAGATTCTGAGAATCGAAACGTCTGTGTGTCGTATTGTACGCGTCCGTGTGTATTTTATTTTATTTTATTATTCATTTTATATATTTATTGAGTGCTTCTGATTTCGGATGTTCACCTGTATTTCGCGATACGTGGATCTCCTTGTAAGGTATGTGCAACGTTGTTGATGTTTAGTACGTTTTTTCTCGCAGGAGTTTAATATACCTATTTGTTTCCAATTTATATTGTTTTATCCTGCTGCAGCCGCTGCTTTTTCTTTCTATTCCATATCATTTAATCTCCTGGCTTCGTCCGTTTTCCTGTTGTTAGTTTGTTAGTTTATATATCCATTAGTTCATGTTTACTGACCTATAGCCGATCATGCCTGCTGACAGACGGACTATATCATCTCTCCACCACACCGTCTCCGACATATTTGCCCTCATACCCCAGGACATGTGGATCAGTCATGCAAGTAAAATTCTACTAAAAGTCATAATGCGAAGACTTAGTAAGAAAATGGAAGAAGAGATTAACGTGGTTCAAGCGTGATTTAGACAAGGACGAGGAACAAGAGATCACATATTCAACATGCGTTTAATAATAGAGAGGTGCAGAGAATTTAATGTAAACATATTCTCATGTTTTGTGGATTATTCAAAGGCATTTGACTGTGTACAGCATCAGAAACTTTGGGAAATCATGAGGAATATGAGCTTTCCATCACATGTAGTACATCTCATAAAAATGCTATATCTAGACCAACAAGCAGCAGTTAGAATAGATGGCGAGACATCAGATTGGTTTGACATCAAGCAAGGAGTCCGTCAGGGCTGCGTGCTGTCACCCTATTTGTTTAACCTGTACGCCGAAAATATAATGAGAAATGTAAGAGATGATATAAACAGGGAGCCATATGATGCCCTAAATATCGGCGGTCATGACATAACAGAGATTCGATATGCTGACGATACAGTATTACTATCCACAACACAGAATGGCATAGAAAACCTAATAGCCTCAACCCAATTGAATAGTGAAAATAACAACTTATATCTTAACATAGCAAAAACAAAGATAATGCATACAGATAAAACTACTATGGAGAAAGAAATATACATTAATGGGAGAAAATTGGAGGTGGTGGAAAATTTTGAATATCTTGGGTCATTGATTACCAATAATGGTGACACAATGAAAGAAGTTAAACGGCGACTATCCATTGCTCTTCAAAGACTAAAACAGATGAATAAATTATGGAGTGGGACAGACAGAACTACAAAAATTTGATTTTTAAGAGCATGCATCTTTCCCATTGCAACATACGTCTGTGAGACATGGACACTTACTAAACAAGCTGAACAGCGCATACATGCCTTTGAATATAAATGTTATAGACGAGTTCTACGAATATCTTGGGTAAAGAAAAGAACAAATGCATCCATACTTCAAGAGTTGAATATTGAGGGGGGATGGCTATTAAAGACGATAAAACAAAGCAAATTGAAGTATTTTGGTCACTTGAAACGTCACGACAGTTTGGAGAGAACAAAAATGGAAGGGTATATGCCTGGGAAGAGAGGAAGAGGAAGGCCAAAGAGAAGATGGGTGCAGGATGTGGCGGATGATCTCCAGATGGGTGTATCAGACGCGGGACATCTTTCTTGTGATCGAGAAGTTTTCCGGAAGGTTGTTATGGAAGCGAGGTTCTGCAAAGGACATGCTACTGAATGAATGAATGAACCCCAGGACATGTCCCGTGCAGCTATCAGCCTCGCGCGTACTATGTTTAACATCACAAGCTTTTCCTGCCATTTGAATTTCCTGAACAACTTTCTCCGGCTCAAAATTACACCCAAGGGCTTCCGGAGCAATATTCATCTCTCGTTAGGCAAACTGGTTTCTGCTGAGACACGAATCTTCAATCGCCTGGCACATGAGCGGTCTGTCAAGTACATGAAGCTGGCAGTGACTGTGCATCAACGACATATCTCCGAAATTAAGGACACCAAGCACAACTGTAACGGACTCTGCATCTACTGACGTTCAACAACCAACTTGCTTTCCATTTGATCACCTCCATCATTTCAACATTATAATAGAGAGCTATATAAATGGCTATCTTCACGTAAGAAAGACAAAATTAGCCATCTACGTCCCCATGTCCCTTCCCCCACTTCGACACCCATCAGCCACACCAAAGTGGTATGCATACCGCCTGACCTACCACTGTCTCCTGAAGAACATGCTGTTTTAGGGAAAGGTCTTAGTTTTGTCCCTCTACGGCCCCGTATGGACAGTCGCGCTATTTTGGAAGACGTCTCTAACTTCCACAGACGACTCCGCCTCAAGTACCACCACAGAGACAAGCCTGTCCTCAGTCCCACCCCACAACCTCCAGACATTTTTCCATCTTCAACCAAATCCCGTTCCACATGGACCCCACCCTCCGGAGTTTCCAACGCGCTTGACCTCTACTTAGCTAACACACTCCATGAGATCAAGCAACTTTCTTTCCCTCGCTTGAAACGCTCCAACCTATCCCCTCCCGAATGGCGTGCCCTATCCCAACTACAGCGCAGACAGGACATAGTCATCAAACCGGCTGATAAAGGTGGTGCGGTGGTTGTTTGGCAAAAAGATCTATATGTCGAGGAAGTCATGTCCCAACTCAATAAACCTGATAATTATTCACCCTGCACCGAATACCCCACTCTCTCCTATAACCGGAAGATTCAAAATACCATCAAACAGCTCATACGTGAGGATGCCTTACCACCCAGTGCCACTTCACTTCACATCCATGACTCTGACTTGGGCAAACCCACCCTCTACATGCTGCCCAAAATACATAAACTCAAAAATCCTGGACGTCCGATAGTTTCCGCCTGCTCATGCCCGACTGAACTGATCTCAGCGTTTCTTGACAGGATTTTCCAACCTCTAGTTGCGAATCTCCCGTCATACATCAAGGATATAACGCATGCGTTACTTTCATTCAACTCTCTCCAACTGACTCCTGGGAACACATACAGACTATTCCTAATGGATGTATGTTCCCTCTACAGATTGAACTCAGCTATGATGGTCTTCTCCCTTCTTTTTACCGACGCTACATCGATGACGGCATAGGTCTCACTGACATGTCAGAGGCGGAACTGAACCGTTTCATTAATTATGTCAATAACTTCCATCCATCGATCAAATTCACCACAGAAATTTCCACCACCTCTGTCAATTTCCTTGACACCACTATTAAATTAAACCCTACAGGCGTCACGACCTCCGTGTACTACAAACCTACTGATGCTCACGGTTTTCTCCTGTACAGCTCATCCCACCCCAAAAGCTGCAAAGATTCCATCCCATATTCCCAGCTACTCCGCCTTCGTCGTATCTGTCAGGACGATAATGACTTCCTCGAGAGAGCACACGAAATGCTGGACTTTTTCCGCAGACAGTCCTACCCAGAGGACGTCTTGTCCACAGCTTTCTGTCGCATAACCCAGGTCTCGCGGGAAATGTCCCTCGCTAAACATACGCGACCTCCGTACAATGAACC
>OY992885.1:68114956-68622456 GCA_963921405.1 Cepaea hortensis
CTGTGTCTAACTTAACGTCGTCTTCTGTAGCCAATTCTGCCTGAAAAGATTGCGACGCTCATGGTGTTAGACTTGTTTCTGGAAGTTCTTTTGGAGTTTGAGCCAATCTGCGTCTTGCACATCTGTTTCTTTAAGGAATTTCAGCTCGGGCTGATCAACTAGAAGCATATTCTGTGTTTGTCTTAAATCTGCAGCCTTTTCTGCGACATCCGTTTGCAGAAACTGGTCGTACGAGATCGATTTCTGCAAGTTCAGCTTCTACTGATCCAAAGTAAGCATCTTCTGTTTGTGCCTCAACTGATTCTTCTATAGACAATTCTGCCTGGTGACTCAACGTTTTAGACTTATTTCTGCAAGTTCTAATGGATGTTGAACTGTTGTAGGTCCCGCATCATCACCTTCTGTGTCTAACTTAACGTCGTCTTCTGTAGCCAATTCTGCCTGAAAAGATTGCGACGCTCATGGTATTAGACTTGTTTCTGGAAGTTCTTTTGGAGTTTGAGCCAATCTGCGTCTTGCACATCTGTTTCTTCTAGTTCTCAAGGAATTTCAGCTCGGGCTGATCAACTAGAAGCATATTCTGTGTTTGTCTTAAATCTGCAGCCTTTTCTGCGACATCCGTTTGCAGAAACTGGTCGTACGAGATCGATTTCTGCACGTTCAGCTTCTACTGATCCAAAGTAAGCATCTTCTGTTTGTGCCTCAACTGATTCTTCTATAGACAATTCTGCCTGGTGACTCAACGTTTTAGACTTATTTCTGCAAGTTCTAATGGATGTTGAACTGTTGTAGGTCCCGCATCATCACCTTCTGTGTCTAACTTAACGTCGTCTTCTGTAGCCAATTCTGTCTGAAAAGATTGCGACGCTCATGGTGTTAGACTTGTTTCTGGAAGTTCTTTTGGAGTTTGAGCCAATCTGCGTCTTGCACATCTGTTTCTTCTAGTTCTCAAGGAATTTCAGCTCGGGCTGATCAACTAGAAGTATATTCTGTGTTTGTCTTAAATTTGCAGCCTTTTCTGCGACATCCGTTTGCAGAAACTGGTCGTACGAGATCGATTTCTGCAAGTTCAGCTTCTACTGATCCAAAGTAAGCATCTTCTGTTTGTGCCTCAACTGATTCTTCTATAGACAATTCTGCCTGGTGACTCAACGTTTTAGACTTATTTCTGCAAGTTCTAATGGATGTTGAACTGTTGTAGGTCCCGCATCATCACCTTCTGTGTCTAACTTAACGTCGTCTTCTGTAGCCAATTCTGTCTGAAAAGATTGCGACGCTCATGGTGTTAGACTTGTTTCTGGAAGTTCTTTTGGAGTTTGAGCCAATCTGCGTCTTGCACATCTGTTTCTTCTAGTTCTCAAGGAATTTCAGCTCGGGCTGATCAACTAGAAGTATATTCTGTGTTTGTCTTAAATTTGCAGCCTTTTCTGCGACATCCGTTTGCAGAAACTGGTCGTACGAGATCGATTTCTGCAAGTTCAGCTTCTACTGATCCAAAGTAAGCATCTTCTGTTTGTGCCTCAACTGATTCTTCTATAGAGAATTCTGCCTGGTGACTCAACGTTTTAGACTTATTTCTGCAAGTTCTAATGGATGTTGAACTGTTGTAGGTCCCGCATCATCACCTTCTGTGTCTAACTTAACGTCGTCTTCTGTAGCCAATTCTGCCTGAAAAGATTGCGACGCTCATGGTGTTAGACTTGTTTCTGGAAGTTCTTTTGGAGTTTGAGCCAATCTGCGTCTTGCACATCTGTTTCTTTAAGGAATTTCAGCTCGGGCTGATCAACTAGAAGCATATTCTGTGTTTGTCTTAAATCTGCAGCCTTTTCTGCGACATCCGTTTGCAGAAACTGGTCGTACGAGATCGATTTCTGCAAGTTCAGCTTCTACTGATCCAAAGTAAGCATCTTCTGTTTGTGCCTCAACTGATTCTTCTATAGACAATTCTGCCTGGTGACTCAACGTTTTAGACTTATTTCTGCAAGTTCTAATGGATGTTGAACTGTTGTAGGTCCCGCATCATCACCTTCTGTGTCTAACTTAACGTCGTCTTCTGTAGCCAATTCTGCCTGAAAAGATTGCGACGCTCATGGTATTAGACTTGTTTCTGGAAGTTCTTTTGGAGTTTGAGCCAATCTGCGTCTTGCACATCTGTTTCTTCTAGTTCTCAAGGAATTTCAGCTCGGGCTGATCAACTAGAAGCATATTCTGTGTTTGTCTTAAATCTGCAGCCTTTTCTGCGACATCCGTTTGCAGAAACTGGTCGTACGAGATCGATTTCTGCAAGTTCAGCTTCTACTGATCCAAAGTAAGCATCTTCTGTTTGTGCCTCAACTGATTCTTCTATAGAGAATTCTGCCTGGTGACTCAACGTTTTAGACTTATTTCTGCAAGTTCTAATGGATGTTGAACTGTTGTAGGTCCCGCATCATCACCTTCTGTGTCTAACTTAACGTCGTCTTCTGTAGCCAATTCTGCCTGAAAAGATTGCGACGCTCATGGTGTTAGACTTGTTTCTGGAAGTTCTTTTGGAGTTTGAGCCAATCTGCGTCTTGCACATCTGTTTCTTCTAGTTCTCAAGGAATTTCAGCTCGGGCTGATCAACTAGAAGCATATTGTGTTTTTGTCTTAAATCTGCAGCCTTTTCTGCGACATCCGTTTGCAGAAACTGGTCGTACGAGATCGATTTCTGCACGTTCAGCTTCTACTGATCCAAAGTAAGCATCTTCTGTTTGTGCCTCAACTGATTCTTCTATAGACAATTCTGCCTGGTGACTCAACGTTTTAGACTTATTTCTGCAAGTTCTAATGGATGTTGAACTGTTGTAGGTCCCGCATCATCACCTTCTGTGTCTAACTTAACGTCGTCTTCTGTAGCCAATTCTGCCTGAAAAGATTGCGACGCTCATGGTGTTAGACTTGTTTCTGGAAGTTCTTTTGGAGTTTGAGCCAATCTGCGTCTTGCACATCTGTTTCTTCTAGTTCTCAAGGAATCTCAGCTCGGGCTGATCAACTAGAAGCATATTCTGTGTTTGTCTTAAATCTGCAGCCTTTTCTGCGACATCCGTTTGCACAAACTGGTCGTACGAGATCGATTTCTGCACGTTCAGCTTCTACTGATCCAAAGTAAGCATCTTCTGTTTGTGCCTCAACTGATTCTTCTATAGACAATTCTGCCTGGTGACTCAACGTTTTAGACTTATTTCTGCAAGTTCTTATGGATGTTGAACTGGTGTAGATCCCGCATCATCACCTTCTGTGTCTAACTTAACGTCGTCTTCTGTAGCCAATTCTGCCTGAAAAGATTGCGATGCTCATGGTGTTAGACTTGTTTCTGGAAGTTCTTTTGGAATTTGAGCCAATCTGCGTCTTGTACATCTGTTTCTTCTAGTTCTCAAGGAATTTCAGCTCGGGCTGATCAACTAGAAGCATATTCTGTGTTTGTCTTAACTCTGCAGCATATTGTGCGAGATCTGTTTGCAAAAACTGTTCGTAGGGTAGGAGCTCGATTTCTGTAATTTCTGAAGGAGGTTTAGCTTCTACTGATCTTCTGTTTGTGCCTCTCTTCTAGAGACAATTCTGCATGGTGATACAACAGGTTATACTTATTTCTGCAAGTTCTTATGGAGGTTGAACTGGTGTAGATCACGCAGCATCATCACCTTCTGTGTGTAACTTAACGTCGTCTTCTGTACCCAATTCTGCCTGAAAAGTTTGCGACGCTCATCGTATTAGACTTGTTTCTGGAAGTTCTTTTGGAGTTTGAGCCTATCTATTTGAGTTACTGCGTCTTGAACATCTGTTTCTTCTAGTTCTCAAGGAATCTCAGCTCGGGCTGATCAACTAGAAGCATATTCTGTGTTTGTCTTAACTCTGCAGCCTTTTCTGCGACATCCGTTTGCAGAAACTGGTTATGCGAGATCGATTTCTGCACGTTCAGCTTCTACTGATCCAAAGTAAGCATCTTCTGTTTGTGCCTCAACTGATTCTTCTATAGACAATTCTGCCTGGTGACTCAACGTTTTAGACTTATTTCTGCAAGTTCTAATGGATGTTGAACTGTTGTAGGTCCCGCATCATCACCTTCTGTGTCTAACTTAACGTCGTCTTCTGTAGCCAATTCTGCCTGAAAAGATTGCGACGCTCATGGTGTTAGACTTGTTTCTGGAAGTTCTTTTGGAGTTTGAGCCAATCTGCGTCTTGCACATCTGTTTCTTCTAGTTCTCAAGGAATTTCAGCTCGGGCTGATCAACTAGAAGCATATTCTGTGTTTGTCTTAAATCTGCAGCCTTTTCTGCGACATCCGTTTGCAGAAACTGGTCGTACGTGATCGATTTCTGCACGTTCAGCTTCTACTGATCCAAAGTAAGCATCTTCTGTTTGTGCCTCAACTGATTCTTCTATAGACAATTCTGCCTGGTGACTCAACGTTTTAGACTTATTTCTGCAAGTTCTAATGGATGTTGAACTGTTGTAGGTCCCGCATCATCACCTTCTGTGTCTAACTTAACGTCGTCTTCTGTAGCCAATTCTGCCTGAAAAGATTGCGACGCTCATGGTGTTAGACTTGTTTCTGGAAGTTCTTTTGGAGTTTGAGCCAATCTGCGTCTTGCACATCTGTTTCTTCTAGTTCTCAAGGAATTTCAGCTCGGGCTGATCAACTAGAAGCATATTCTGTGTTTGTCTTAAATCTGCAGCCTTTTCTGCGACATCCGTTTGCAGAAACTGGTCGTACGAGATCGATTTCTGCACGTTCAGCTTCTACTGATCCAAAGTAAGCATCTTCTGTTTGTGCCTCAACTGATTCTTCTATAGACAATTCTGCCTGGTGACTCAACGTTTTAGACTTATTTCTGCAAGTTCTAATGGATGTTGAACTGTTGTAGGTCCCGCATCATCACCTTCTGTGTCTAACTTAACGTCGTCTTCTGTAGCCAATTCTGTCTGAAAAGATTGCGACGCTCATGGTGTTAGACTTGTTTCTGGAAGTTCTTTTGGAGTTTGAGCCAATCTGCGTCTTGCACATCTGTTTCTTCTAGTTCTCAAGGAATTTCAGCTCGGGCTGATCAACTAGAAGTATATTCTGTGTTTGTCTTAAATTTGCAGCCTTTTCTGCGACATCCGTTTGCAGAAACTGGTCGTACGAGATCGATTTCTGCAAGTTCAGCTTCTACTGATCCAAAGTAAGCATCTTCTGTTTGTGCCTCAACTGATTCTTCTATAGAGAATTCTGCCTGGTGACTCAACGTTTTAGACTTATTTCTGCAAGTTCTAATGGATGTTGAACTGTTGTAGGTCCCGCATCATCACCTTCTGTGTCTAACTTAACGTCGTCTTCTGTAGCCAATTCTGCCTGAAAAGATTGCGACGCTCATGGTGTTAGACTTGTTTCTGGAAGTTCTTTTGGAGTTTGAGCCAATCTGCGTCTTGCACATCTGTTTCTTTAAGGAATTTCAGCTCGGGCTGATCAACTAGAAGCATATTCTGTGTTTGTCTTAAATCTGCAGCCTTTTCTGCGACATCCGTTTGCAGAAACTGGTCGTACGAGATCGATTTCTGCAAGTTCAGCTTCTACTGATCCAAAGTAAGCATCTTCTGTTTGTGCCTCAACTGATTCTTCTATAGACAATTCTGCCTGGTGACTCAACGTTTTAGACTTATTTCTGCAAGTTCTAATGGATGTTGAACTGTTGTAGGTCCCGCATCATCACCTTCTGTGTCTAACTTAACGTCGTCTTCTGTAGCCAATTCTGCCTGAAAAGATTGCGACGCTCATGGTATTAGACTTGTTTCTGGAAGTTCTTTTGGAGTTTGAGCCAATCTGCGTCTTGCACATCTGTTTCTTCTAGTTCTCAAGGAATTTCAGCTCGGGCTGATCAACTAGAAGCATATTCTGTGTTTGTCTTAAATCTGCAGCCTTTTCTGCGACATCCGTTTGCAGAAACTGGTCGTACGAGATCGATTTCTGCACGTTCAGCTTCTACTGATCCAAAGTAAGCATCTTCTGTTTGTGCCTCAACTGATTCTTCTATAGACAATTCTGCCTGGTGACTCAACGTTTTAGACTTATTTCTGCAAGTTCTAATGGATGTTGAACTGTTGTAGGTCCCGCATCATCACCTTCTGTGTCTAACTTAACGTCGTCTTCTGTAGCCAATTCTGTCTGAAAAGATTGCGACGCTCATGGTGTTAGACTTGTTTCTGGAAGTTCTTTTGGAGTTTGAGCCAATCTGCGTCTTGCACATCTGTTTCTTCTAGTTCTCAAGGAATTTCAGCTCGGGCTGATCAACTAGAAGTATATTCTGTGTTTGTCTTAAATTTGCAGCCTTTTCTGCGACATCCGTTTGCAGAAACTGGTCGTACGAGATCGATTTCTGCAAGTTCAGCTTCTACTGATCCAAAGTAAGCATCTTCTGTTTGTGCCTCAACTGATTCTTCTATAGACAATTCTGCCTGGTGACTCAACGTTTTAGACTTATTTCTGCAAGTTCTAATGGATGTTGAACTGTTGTAGGTCCCGCATCATCACCTTCTGTGTCTAACTTAACGTCGTCTTCTGTAGCCAATTCTGTCTGAAAAGATTGCGACGCTCATGGTGTTAGACTTGTTTCTGGAAGTTCTTTTGGAGTTTGAGCCAATCTGCGTCTTGCACATCTGTTTCTTCTAGTTCTCAAGGAATTTCAGCTCGGGCTGATCAACTAGAAGTATATTCTGTGTTTGTCTTAAATTTGCAGCCTTTTCTGCGACATCCGTTTGCAGAAACTGGTCGTACGAGATCGATTTCTGCAAGTTCAGCTTCTACTGATCCAAAGTAAGCATCTTCTGTTTGTGCCTCAACTGATTCTTCTATAGACAATTCTGCCTGGTGACTCAACGTTTTAGACTTATTTCTGCAAGTTCTAATGGATGTTGAACTGTTGTAGGTCCCGCATCATCACCTTCTGTGTCTAACTTAACGTCGTCTTCTGTAGCCAATTCTGCCTGAAAAGATTGCGACGCTCATGGTGTTAGACTTGTTTCTGGAAGTTCTTTTGGAGTTTGAGCCAATCTGCGTCTTGCACATCTGTTTCTTTAAGGAATTTCAGCTCGGGCTGATCAACTAGAAGCATATTCTGTGTTTGTCTTAAATCTGCAGCCTTTTCTGCGACATCCGTTTGCAGAAACTGGTCGTACGAGATCGATTTCTGCAAGTTCAGCTTCTACTGATCCAAAGTAAGCATCTTCTGTTTGTGCCTCAACTGATTCTTCTATAGACAATTCTGCCTGGTGACTCAACGTTTTAGACTTATTTCTGCAAGTTCTAATGGATGTTGAACTGTTGTAGGTCCCGCATCATCACCTTCTGTGTCTAACTTAACGTCGTCTTCTGTAGCCAATTCTGCCTGAAAAGATTGCGACGCTCATGGTATTAGACTTGTTTCTGGAAGTTCTTTTGGAGTTTGAGCCAATCTGCGTCTTGCACATCTGTTTCTTCTAGTTCTCAAGGAATTTCAGCTCGGGCTGATCAACTAGAAGCATATTCTGTGTTTGTCTTAAATCTGCAGCCTTTTCTGCGACATCCGTTTGCAGAAACTGGTCGTACGAGATCGATTTCTGCAAGTTCAGCTTCTACTGATCCAAAGTAAGCATCTTCTGTTTGTGCCTCAACTGATTCTTCTATAGAGAATTCTGCCTGGTGACTCAACGTTTTAGACTTATTTCTGCAAGTTCTAATGGATGTTGAACTGTTGTAGGTCCCGCATCATCACCTTCTGTGTCTAACTTAACGTCGTCTTCTGTAGCCAATTCTGCCTGAAAAGATTGCGACGCTCATGGTGTTAGACTTGTTTCTGGAAGTTCTTTTGGAGTTTGAGCCAATCTGCGTCTTGCACATCTGTTTCTTCTAGTTCTCAAGGAATTTCAGCTCGGGCTGATCAACTAGAAGCATATTGTGTTTTTGTCTTAAATCTGCAGCCTTTTCTGCGACATCCGTTTGCAGAAACTGGTCGTACGAGATCGATTTCTGCACGTTCAGCTTCTACTGATCCAAAGTAAGCATCTTCTGTTTGTGCCTCAACTGATTCTTCTATAGACAATTCTGCCTGGTGACTCAACGTTTTAGACTTATTTCTGCAAGTTCTAATGGATGTTGAACTGTTGTAGGTCCCGCATCATCACCTTCTGTGTCTAACTTAACGTCGTCTTCTGTAGCCAATTCTGCCTGAAAAGATTGCGACGCTCATGGTGTTAGACTTGTTTCTGGAAGTTCTTTTGGAGTTTGAGCCAATCTGCGTCTTGCACATCTGTTTCTTCTAGTTCTCAAGGAATCTCAGCTCGGGCTGATCAACTAGAAGCATATTCTGTGTTTGTCTTAAATCTGCAGCCTTTTCTGCGACATCCGTTTGCACAAACTGGTCGTACGAGATCGATTTCTGCACGTTCAGCTTCTACTGATCCAAAGTAAGCATCTTCTGTTTGTGCCTCAACTGATTCTTCTATAGACAATTCTGCCTGGTGACTCAACGTTTTAGACTTATTTCTGCAAGTTCTTATGGATGTTGAACTGGTGTAGATCCCGCATCATCACCTTCTGTGTCTAACTTAACGTCGTCTTCTGTAGCCAATTCTGCCTGAAAAGATTGCGATGCTCATGGTGTTAGACTTGTTTCTGGAAGTTCTTTTGGAATTTGAGCCAATCTGCGTCTTGTACATCTGTTTCTTCTAGTTCTCAAGGAATTTCAGCTCGGGCTGATCAACTAGAAGCATATTCTGTGTTTGTCTTAACTCTGCAGCATATTGTGCGAGATCTGTTTGCAAAAACTGTTCGTAGGGTAGGAGCTCGATTTCTGTAATTTCTGAAGGAGGTTTAGCTTCTACTGATCTTCTGTTTGTGCCTCTCTTCTAGAGACAATTCTGCATGGTGATACAACAGGTTATACTTATTTCTGCAAGTTCTTATGGAGGTTGAACTGGTGTAGATCACGCAGCATCATCACCTTCTGTGTGTAACTTAACGTCGTCTTCTGTACCCAATTCTGCCTGAAAAGTTTGCGACGCTCATCGTATTAGACTTGTTTCTGGAAGTTCTTTTGGAGTTTGAGCCTATCTATTTGAGTTACTGCGTCTTGAACATCTGTTTCTTCTAGTTCTCAAGGAATCTCAGCTCGGGCTGATCAACTAGAAGCATATTCTGTGTTTGTCTTAACTCTGCAGCCTTTTCTGCGACATCCGTTTGCAGAAACTGGTTATGCGAGATCGATTTCTGCACGTTCAGCTTCTACTGATCCAAAGTAAGCATCTTCTGTTTGTGCCTCAACTGATTCTTCTATAGACAATTCTGCCTGGTGACTCAACGTTTTAGACTTATTTCTGCAAGTTCTAATGGATGTTGAACTGTTGTAGGTCCCGCATCATCACCTTCTGTGTCTAACTTAACGTCGTCTTCTGTAGCCAATTCTGCCTGAAAAGATTGCGACGCTCATGGTGTTAGACTTGTTTCTGGAAGTTCTTTTGGAGTTTGAGCCAATCTGCGTCTTGCACATCTGTTTCTTCTAGTTCTCAAGGAATTTCAGCTCGGGCTGATCAACTAGAAGCATATTCTGTGTTTGTCTTAAATCTGCAGCCTTTTCTGCGACATCCGTTTGCAGAAACTGGTCGTACGTGATCGATTTCTGCACGTTCAGCTTCTACTGATCCAAAGTAAGCATCTTCTGTTTGTGCCTCAACTGATTCTTCTATAGACAATTCTGCCTGGTGACTCAACGTTTTAGACTTATTTCTGCAAGTTCTAATGGATGTTGAACTGTTGTAGGTCCCGCATCATCACCTTCTGTGTCTAACTTAACGTCGTCTTCTGTAGCCAATTCTGTCTGAAAAGATTGCGACGCTCATGGTGTTAGACTTGTTTCTGGAAGTTCTTTTGGAGTTTGAGCCAATCTGCGTCTTGCACATCTGTTTCTTCTAGTTCTCAAGGAATTTCAGCTCGGGCTGATCAACTAGAAGTATATTCTGTGTTTGTCTTAAATTTGCAGCCTTTTCTGCGACATCCGTTTGCAGAAACTGGTCGTACGAGATCGATTTCTGCAAGTTCAGCTTCTACTGATCCAAAGTAAGCATCTTCTGTTTGTGCCTCAACTGATTCTTCTATAGACAATTCTGCCTGGTGACTCAACGTTTTAGACTTATTTCTGCAAGTTCTAATGGATGTTGAACTGTTGTAGGTCCCGCATCATCACCTTCTGTGTCTAACTTAACGTCGTCTTCTGTAGCCAATTCTGCCTGAAAAGATTGCGACGCTCATGGTGTTAGACTTGTTTCTGGAAGTTCTTTTGGAGTTTGAGCCAATCTGCGTCTTGCACATCTGTTTCTTTAAGGAATTTCAGCTCGGGCTGATCAACTAGAAGCATATTCTGTGTTTGTCTTAAATCTGCAGCCTTTTCTGCGACATCCGTTTGCAGAAACTGGTCGTACGAGATCGATTTCTGCAAGTTCAGCTTCTACTGATCCAAAGTAAGCATCTTCTGTTTGTGCCTCAACTGATTCTTCTATAGACAATTCTGCCTGGTGACTCAACGTTTTAGACTTATTTCTGCAAGTTCTAATGGATGTTGAACTGTTGTAGGTCCCGCATCATCACCTTCTGTGTCTAACTTAACGTCGTCTTCTGTAGCCAATTCTGCCTGAAAAGATTGCGACGCTCATGGTATTAGACTTGTTTCTGGAAGTTCTTTTGGAGTTTGAGCCAATCTGCGTCTTGCACATCTGTTTCTTCTAGTTCTCAAGGAATTTCAGCTCGGGCTGATCAACTAGAAGCATATTCTGTGTTTGTCTTAAATCTGCAGCCTTTTCTGCGACATCCGTTTGCAGAAACTGGTCGTACGAGATCGATTTCTGCAAGTTCAGCTTCTACTGATCCAAAGTAAGCATCTTCTGTTTGTGCCTCAACTGATTCTTCTATAGAGAATTCTGCCTGGTGACTCAACGTTTTAGACTTATTTCTGCAAGTTCTAATGGATGTTGAACTGTTGTAGGTCCCGCATCATCACCTTCTGTGTCTAACTTAACGTCGTCTTCTGTAGCCAATTCTGCCTGAAAAGATTGCGACGCTCATGGTGTTAGACTTGTTTCTGGAAGTTCTTTTGGAGTTTGAGCCAATCTGCGTCTTGCACATCTGTTTCTTCTAGTTCTCAAGGAATTTCAGCTCGGGCTGATCAACTAGAAGCATATTGTGTTTTTGTCTTAAATCTGCAGCCTTTTCTGCGACATCCGTTTGCAGAAACTGGTCGTACGAGATCGATTTCTGCACGTTCAGCTTCTACTGATCCAAAGTAAGCATCTTCTGTTTGTGCCTCAACTGATTCTTCTATAGACAATTCTGCCTGGTGACTCAACGTTTTAGACTTATTTCTGCAAGTTCTAATGGATGTTGAACTGTTGTAGGTCCCGCATCATCACCTTCTGTGTCTAACTTAACGTCGTCTTCTGTAGCCAATTCTGCCTGAAAAGATTGCGACGCTCATGGTGTTAGACTTGTTTCTGGAAGTTCTTTTGGAGTTTGAGCCAATCTGCGTCTTGCACATCTGTTTCTTCTAGTTCTCAAGGAATTTCAGCTCGGGCTGATCAACTAGAAGCATATTCTGTGTTTGTCTTAAATCTGCAGCCTTTTCTGCGACATCCGTTTGCAGAAACTGGTCGTACGAGATCGATTTCTGCACGTTCAGCTTCTACTGATCCAAAGTAAGCATCTTCTGTTTGTGCCTCAACTGATTCTTCTATAGACAATTCTGCCTGGTGACTCAACGTTTTAGACTTATTTCTGCAAGTTCTTATGGATGTTGAACTGGTGTAGATCCCGCATCATCACCTTCTGTGTCTAACTTAACGTCGTCTTCTGTAGCCAATTCTGCCTGAAAAGATTGCGATGCTCATGGTGTTAGACTTGTTTCTGGAAGTTCTTTTGGAATTTGAGCCAATCTGCGTCTTGTACATCTGTTTCTTCTAGTTCTCAAGGAATTTCAGCTCGGGCTGATCAACTAGAAGCATATTCTGTGTTTGTCTTAACTCTGCAGCATATTGTGCGAGATCTGTTTGCAAAAACTGTTCGTAGGGTAGGAGCTCGATTTCTGCAATTTCTGAAGGAGGTTCTACTGATCTTCTGTTTGTGCCTCTCTTCTAGAGACAATTCTGCATGGTGATACAACAGGTTATACTTATTTCTGCAAGTTCTTATGGAGGTTGAACTGGTGTAGATCACGCAGCATCATCACCTTCTGTGTGTAACTTAACGTCGTCTTCTGTACCCAATTCTGCCTGAAAAGTTTGCGACGCTCATCGTATTAGACTTGTTTCTGGAAGTTCTTTTGGAACGTCAGCCTATCTATTTGAGTTACTGCGTCTTGAACATCTGTTTCTTCTAGTTCTCAAGGAATCTCAGCTCGGGCTGATCAACTAGAAGCATATTCTGTGTTTGTCTTAACTCTGCAGCCTTTTCTGCGACATCCGTTTGCAGAAACTGGTTATGCGAGATCGATTTCTGCACGTTCAGCTTCTACTGATCCAAAGTAAGCATCTTCTGTTTGTGCCTCAACTGATTCTTCTATAGACAATTCTGCCTGGTGACTCAACGTTTTAGACTTATTTCTGCAAGTTCTAATGGATGTTGAACTGTTGTAGGTCCCGCATCATCACCTTCTGTGTCTAACTTAACGTCGTCTTCTGTAGCCAATTCTGTCTGAAAAGATTGCGACGCTCATGGTGTTAGACTTGTTTCTGGAAGTTCTTTTGGAGTTTGAGCCAATCTGCGTCTTGCACATCTGTTTCTTCTAGTTCTCAAGGAATTTCAGCTCGGGCTGATCAACTAGAAGTATATTCTGTGTTTGTCTTAAATTTGCAGCCTTTTCTGCGACATCCGTTTGCAGAAACTGGTCGTACGAGATCGATTTCTGCAAGTTCAGCTTCTACTGATCCAAAGTAAGCATCTTCTGTTTGTGCCTCAACTGATTCTTCTATAGAGAATTCTGCCTGGTGACTCAACGTTTTAGACTTATTTCTGCAAGTTCTAATGGATGTTGAACTGTTGTAGGTCCCGCATCATCACCTTCTGTGTCTAACTTAACGTCGTCTTCTGTAGCCAATTCTGCCTGAAAAGATTGCGACGCTCATGGTGTTAGACTTGTTTCTGGAAGTTCTTTTGGAGTTTGAGCCAATCTGCGTCTTGCACATCTGTTTCTTTAAGGAATTTCAGCTCGGGCTGATC
Organism: Cepaea hortensis; assembly: GCA_963921405.1. Classification (NCBI taxonomy): domain Eukaryota; kingdom Metazoa; phylum Mollusca; class Gastropoda; order Stylommatophora; family Helicidae; genus Cepaea; species Cepaea hortensis. Next base: position 68,128,191 of record OY992885.1, read on the forward strand.
AACTAGAAGCATATTCTGTGTTTGTCTTAAATCTGCAGCCTTTTCTGCGACATCCGTTTGCAGAAACTGGTCGTACGAGATCGATTTCTGCAAGTTCAGCTTCTACTGATCCAAAGTAAGCATCTTCTGTTTGTGCCTCAACTGATTCTTCTATAGACAATTCTGCCTGGTGACTCAACGTTTTAGACTTATTTCTGCAAGTTCTAATGGATGTTGAACTGTTGTAGGTCCCGCATCATCACCTTCTGTGTCTAACTTAACGTCGTCTTCTGTAGCCAATTCTGCCTGAAAAGATTGCGACGCTCATGGTATTAGACTTGTTTCTGGAAGTTCTTTTGGAGTTTGAGCCAATCTGCGTCTTGCACATCTGTTTCTTCTAGTTCTCAAGGAATTTCAGCTCGGGCTGATCAACTAGAAGCATATTCTGTGTTTGTCTTAAATCTGCAGCCTTTTCTGCGACATCCGTTTGCAGAAACTGGTCGTACGAGATCGATTTCTGCACGTTCAGCTTCTACTGATCCAAAGTAAGCATCTTCTGTTTGTGCCTCAACTGATTCTTCTATAGACAATTCTGCCTGGTGACTCAACGTTTTAGACTTATTTCTGCAAGTTCTAATGGATGTTGAACTGTTGTAGGTCCCGCATCATCACCTTCTGTGTCTAACTTAACGTCGTCTTCTGTAGCCAATTCTGTCTGAAAAGATTGCGACGCTCATGGTGTTAGACTTGTTTCTGGAAGTTCTTTTGGAGTTTGAGCCAATCTGCGTCTTGCACATCTGTTTCTTCTAGTTCTCAAGGAATTTCAGCTCGGGCTGATCAACTAGAAGTATATTCTGTGTTTGTCTTAAATTTGCAGCCTTTTCTGCGACATCCGTTTGCAGAAACTGGTCGTACGAGATCGATTTCTGCAAGTTCAGCTTCTACTGATCCAAAGTAAGCATCTTCTGTTTGTGCCTCAACTGATTCTTCTATAGACAATTCTGCCTGGTGACTCAACGTTTTAGACTTATTTCTGCAAGTTCTAATGGATGTTGAACTGTTGTAGGTCCCGCATCATCACCTTCTGTGTCTAACTTAACGTCGTCTTCTGTAGCCAATTCTGTCTGAAAAGATTGCGACGCTCATGGTGTTAGACTTGTTTCTGGAAGTTCTTTTGGAGTTTGAGCCAATCTGCGTCTTGCACATCTGTTTCTTCTAGTTCTCAAGGAATTTCAGCTCGGGCTGATCAACTAGAAGTATATTCTGTGTTTGTCTTAAATTTGCAGCCTTTTCTGCGACATCCGTTTGCAGAAACTGGTCGTACGAGATCGATTTCTGCAAGTTCAGCTTCTACTGATCCAAAGTAAGCATCTTCTGTTTGTGCCTCAACTGATTCTTCTATAGAGAATTCTGCCTGGTGACTCAACGTTTTAGACTTATTTCTGCAAGTTCTAATGGATGTTGAACTGTTGTAGGTCCCGCATCATCACCTTCTGTGTCTAACTTAACGTCGTCTTCTGTAGCCAATTCTGCCTGAAAAGATTGCGACGCTCATGGTGTTAGACTTGTTTCTGGAAGTTCTTTTGGAGTTTGAGCCAATCTGCGTCTTGCACATCTGTTTCTTTAAGGAATTTCAGCTCGGGCTGATCAACTAGAAGCATATTCTGTGTTTGTCTTAAATCTGCAGCCTTTTCTGCGACATCCGTTTGCAGAAACTGGTCGTACGAGATCGATTTCTGCAAGTTCAGCTTCTACTGATCCAAAGTAAGCATCTTCTGTTTGTGCCTCAACTGATTCTTCTATAGACAATTCTGCCTGGTGACTCAACGTTTTAGACTTATTTCTGCAAGTTCTAATGGATGTTGAACTGTTGTAGGTCCCGCATCATCACCTTCTGTGTCTAACTTAACGTCGTCTTCTGTAGCCAATTCTGCCTGAAAAGATTGCGACGCTCATGGTATTAGACTTGTTTCTGGAAGTTCTTTTGGAGTTTGAGCCAATCTGCGTCTTGCACATCTGTTTCTTCTAGTTCTCAAGGAATTTCAGCTCGGGCTGATCAACTAGAAGCATATTCTGTGTTTGTCTTAAATCTGCAGCCTTTTCTGCGACATCCGTTTGCAGAAACTGGTCGTACGAGATCGATTTCTGCAAGTTCAGCTTCTACTGATCCAAAGTAAGCATCTTCTGTTTGTGCCTCAACTGATTCTTCTATAGAGAATTCTGCCTGGTGACTCAACGTTTTAGACTTATTTCTGCAAGTTCTAATGGATGTTGAACTGTTGTAGGTCCCGCATCATCACCTTCTGTGTCTAACTTAACGTCGTCTTCTGTAGCCAATTCTGCCTGAAAAGATTGCGACGCTCATGGTGTTAGACTTGTTTCTGGAAGTTCTTTTGGAGTTTGAGCCAATCTGCGTCTTGCACATCTGTTTCTTCTAGTTCTCAAGGAATTTCAGCTCGGGCTGATCAACTAGAAGCATATTGTGTTTTTGTCTTAAATCTGCAGCCTTTTCTGCGACATCCGTTTGCAGAAACTGGTCGTACGAGATCGATTTCTGCACGTTCAGCTTCTACTGATCCAAAGTAAGCATCTTCTGTTTGTGCCTCAACTGATTCTTCTATAGACAATTCTGCCTGGTGACTCAACGTTTTAGACTTATTTCTGCAAGTTCTAATGGATGTTGAACTGTTGTAGGTCCCGCATCATCACCTTCTGTGTCTAACTTAACGTCGTCTTCTGTAGCCAATTCTGCCTGAAAAGATTGCGACGCTCATGGTGTTAGACTTGTTTCTGGAAGTTCTTTTGGAGTTTGAGCCAATCTGCGTCTTGCACATCTGTTTCTTCTAGTTCTCAAGGAATCTCAGCTCGGGCTGATCAACTAGAAGCATATTCTGTGTTTGTCTTAAATCTGCAGCCTTTTCTGCGACATCCGTTTGCACAAACTGGTCGTACGAGATCGATTTCTGCACGTTCAGCTTCTACTGATCCAAAGTAAGCATCTTCTGTTTGTGCCTCAACTGATTCTTCTATAGACAATTCTGCCTGGTGACTCAACGTTTTAGACTTATTTCTGCAAGTTCTTATGGATGTTGAACTGGTGTAGATCCCGCATCATCACCTTCTGTGTCTAACTTAACGTCGTCTTCTGTAGCCAATTCTGCCTGAAAAGATTGCGATGCTCATGGTGTTAGACTTGTTTCTGGAAGTTCTTTTGGAATTTGAGCCAATCTGCGTCTTGTACATCTGTTTCTTCTAGTTCTCAAGGAATTTCAGCTCGGGCTGATCAACTAGAAGCATATTCTGTGTTTGTCTTAACTCTGCAGCATATTGTGCGAGATCTGTTTGCAAAAACTGTTCGTAGGGTAGGAGCTCGATTTCTGTAATTTCTGAAGGAGGTTTAGCTTCTACTGATCTTCTGTTTGTGCCTCTCTTCTAGAGACAATTCTGCATGGTGATACAACAGGTTATACTTATTTCTGCAAGTTCTTATGGAGGTTGAACTGGTGTAGATCACGCAGCATCATCACCTTCTGTGTGTAACTTAACGTCGTCTTCTGTACCCAATTCTGCCTGAAAAGTTTGCGACGCTCATCGTATTAGACTTGTTTCTGGAAGTTCTTTTGGAGTTTGAGCCTATCTATTTGAGTTACTGCGTCTTGAACATCTGTTTCTTCTAGTTCTCAAGGAATCTCAGCTCGGGCTGATCAACTAGAAGCATATTCTGTGTTTGTCTTAACTCTGCAGCCTTTTCTGCGACATCCGTTTGCAGAAACTGGTTATGCGAGATCGATTTCTGCACGTTCAGCTTCTACTGATCCAAAGTAAGCATCTTCTGTTTGTGCCTCAACTGATTCTTCTATAGACAATTCTGCCTGGTGACTCAACGTTTTAGACTTATTTCTGCAAGTTCTAATGGATGTTGAACTGTTGTAGGTCCCGCATCATCACCTTCTGTGTCTAACTTAACGTCGTCTTCTGTAGCCAATTCTGCCTGAAAAGATTGCGACGCTCATGGTGTTAGACTTGTTTCTGGAAGTTCTTTTGGAGTTTGAGCCAATCTGCGTCTTGCACATCTGTTTCTTCTAGTTCTCAAGGAATTTCAGCTCGGGCTGATCAACTAGAAGCATATTCTGTGTTTGTCTTAAATCTGCAGCCTTTTCTGCGACATCCGTTTGCAGAAACTGGTCGTACGTGATCGATTTCTGCACGTTCAGCTTCTACTGATCCAAAGTAAGCATCTTCTGTTTGTGCCTCAACTGATTCTTCTATAGACAATTCTGCCTGGTGACTCAACGTTTTAGACTTATTTCTGCAAGTTCTAATGGATGTTGAACTGTTGTAGGTCCCGCATCATCACCTTCTGTGTCTAACTTAACGTCGTCTTCTGTAGCCAATTCTGCCTGAAAAGATTGCGACGCTCATGGTGTTAGACTTGTTTCTGGAAGTTCTTTTGGAGTTTGAGCCAATCTGCGTCTTGCACATCTGTTTCTTCTAGTTCTCAAGGAATTTCAGCTCGGGCTGATCAACTAGAAGCATATTCTGTGTTTGTCTTAAATCTGCAGCCTTTTCTGCGACATCCGTTTGCAGAAACTGGTCGTACGAGATCGATTTCTGCACGTTCAGCTTCTACTGATCCAAAGTAAGCATCTTCTGTTTGTGCCTCAACTGATTCTTCTATAGACAATTCTGCCTGGTGACTCAACGTTTTAGACTTATTTCTGCAAGTTCTAATGGATGTTGAACTGTTGTAGGTCCCGCATCATCACCTTCTGTGTCTAACTTAACGTCGTCTTCTGTAGCCAATTCTGTCTGAAAAGATTGCGACGCTCATGGTGTTAGACTTGTTTCTGGAAGTTCTTTTGGAGTTTGAGCCAATCTGCGTCTTGCACATCTGTTTCTTCTAGTTCTCAAGGAATTTCAGCTCGGGCTGATCAACTAGAAGTATATTCTGTGTTTGTCTTAAATTTGCAGCCTTTTCTGCGACATCCGTTTGCAGAAACTGGTCGTACGAGATCGATTTCTGCAAGTTCAGCTTCTACTGATCCAAAGTAAGCATCTTCTGTTTGTGCCTCAACTGATTCTTCTATAGAGAATTCTGCCTGGTGACTCAACGTTTTAGACTTATTTCTGCAAGTTCTAATGGATGTTGAACTGTTGTAGGTCCCGCATCATCACCTTCTGTGTCTAACTTAACGTCGTCTTCTGTAGCCAATTCTGCCTGAAAAGATTGCGACGCTCATGGTGTTAGACTTGTTTCTGGAAGTTCTTTTGGAGTTTGAGCCAATCTGCGTCTTGCACATCTGTTTCTTTAAGGAATTTCAGCTCGGGCTGATCAACTAGAAGCATATTCTGTGTTTGTCTTAAATCTGCAGCCTTTTCTGCGACATCCGTTTGCAGAAACTGGTCGTACGAGATCGATTTCTGCAAGTTCAGCTTCTACTGATCCAAAGTAAGCATCTTCTGTTTGTGCCTCAACTGATTCTTCTATAGACAATTCTGCCTGGTGACTCAACGTTTTAGACTTATTTCTGCAAGTTCTAATGGATGTTGAACTGTTGTAGGTCCCGCATCATCACCTTCTGTGTCTAACTTAACGTCGTCTTCTGTAGCCAATTCTGCCTGAAAAGATTGCGACGCTCATGGTATTAGACTTGTTTCTGGAAGTTCTTTTGGAGTTTGAGCCAATCTGCGTCTTGCACATCTGTTTCTTCTAGTTCTCAAGGAATTTCAGCTCGGGCTGATCAACTAGAAGCATATTCTGTGTTTGTCTTAAATCTGCAGCCTTTTCTGCGACATCCGTTTGCAGAAACTGGTCGTACGAGATCGATTTCTGCACGTTCAGCTTCTACTGATCCAAAGTAAGCATCTTCTGTTTGTGCCTCAACTGATTCTTCTATAGACAATTCTGCCTGGTGACTCAACGTTTTAGACTTATTTCTGCAAGTTCTAATGGATGTTGAACTGTTGTAGGTCCCGCATCATCACCTTCTGTGTCTAACTTAACGTCGTCTTCTGTAGCCAATTCTGTCTGAAAAGATTGCGACGCTCATGGTGTTAGACTTGTTTCTGGAAGTTCTTTTGGAGTTTGAGCCAATCTGCGTCTTGCACATCTGTTTCTTCTAGTTCTCAAGGAATTTCAGCTCGGGCTGATCAACTAGAAGTATATTCTGTGTTTGTCTTAAATTTGCAGCCTTTTCTGCGACATCCGTTTGCAGAAACTGGTCGTACGAGATCGATTTCTGCAAGTTCAGCTTCTACTGATCCAAAGTAAGCATCTTCTGTTTGTGCCTCAACTGATTCTTCTATAGACAATTCTGCCTGGTGACTCAACGTTTTAGACTTATTTCTGCAAGTTCTAATGGATGTTGAACTGTTGTAGGTCCCGCATCATCACCTTCTGTGTCTAACTTAACGTCGTCTTCTGTAGCCAATTCTGTCTGAAAAGATTGCGACGCTCATGGTGTTAGACTTGTTTCTGGAAGTTCTTTTGGAGTTTGAGCCAATCTGCGTCTTGCACATCTGTTTCTTCTAGTTCTCAAGGAATTTCAGCTCGGGCTGATCAACTAGAAGTATATTCTGTGTTTGTCTTAAATTTGCAGCCTTTTCTGCGACATCCGTTTGCAGAAACTGGTCGTACGAGATCGATTTCTGCAAGTTCAGCTTCTACTGATCCAAAGTAAGCATCTTCTGTTTGTGCCTCAACTGATTCTTCTATAGACAATTCTGCCTGGTGACTCAACGTTTTAGACTTATTTCTGCAAGTTCTAATGGATGTTGAACTGTTGTAGGTCCCGCATCATCACCTTCTGTGTCTAACTTAACGTCGTCTTCTGTAGCCAATTCTGCCTGAAAAGATTGCGACGCTCATGGTGTTAGACTTGTTTCTGGAAGTTCTTTTGGAGTTTGAGCCAATCTGCGTCTTGCACATCTGTTTCTTTAAGGAATTTCAGCTCGGGCTGATCAACTAGAAGCATATTCTGTGTTTGTCTTAAATCTGCAGCCTTTTCTGCGACATCCGTTTGCAGAAACTGGTCGTACGAGATCGATTTCTGCAAGTTCAGCTTCTACTGATCCAAAGTAAGCATCTTCTGTTTGTGCCTCAACTGATTCTTCTATAGACAATTCTGCCTGGTGACTCAACGTTTTAGACTTATTTCTGCAAGTTCTAATGGATGTTGAACTGTTGTAGGTCCCGCATCATCACCTTCTGTGTCTAACTTAACGTCGTCTTCTGTAGCCAATTCTGCCTGAAAAGATTGCGACGCTCATGGTATTAGACTTGTTTCTGGAAGTTCTTTTGGAGTTTGAGCCAATCTGCGTCTTGCACATCTGTTTCTTCTAGTTCTCAAGGAATTTCAGCTCGGGCTGATCAACTAGAAGCATATTCTGTGTTTGTCTTAAATCTGCAGCCTTTTCTGCGACATCCGTTTGCAGAAACTGGTCGTACGAGATCGATTTCTGCAAGTTCAGCTTCTACTGATCCAAAGTAAGCATCTTCTGTTTGTGCCTCAACTGATTCTTCTATAGAGAATTCTGCCTGGTGACTCAACGTTTTAGACTTATTTCTGCAAGTTCTAATGGATGTTGAACTGTTGTAGGTCCCGCATCATCACCTTCTGTGTCTAACTTAACGTCGTCTTCTGTAGCCAATTCTGCCTGAAAAGATTGCGACGCTCATGGTGTTAGACTTGTTTCTGGAAGTTCTTTTGGAGTTTGAGCCAATCTGCGTCTTGCACATCTGTTTCTTCTAGTTCTCAAGGAATTTCAGCTCGGGCTGATCAACTAGAAGCATATTGTGTTTTTGTCTTAAATCTGCAGCCTTTTCTGCGACATCCGTTTGCAGAAACTGGTCGTACGAGATCGATTTCTGCACGTTCAGCTTCTACTGATCCAAAGTAAGCATCTTCTGTTTGTGCCTCAACTGATTCTTCTATAGACAATTCTGCCTGGTGACTCAACGTTTTAGACTTATTTCTGCAAGTTCTAATGGATGTTGAACTGTTGTAGGTCCCGCATCATCACCTTCTGTGTCTAACTTAACGTCGTCTTCTGTAGCCAATTCTGCCTGAAAAGATTGCGACGCTCATGGTGTTAGACTTGTTTCTGGAAGTTCTTTTGGAGTTTGAGCCAATCTGCGTCTTGCACATCTGTTTCTTCTAGTTCTCAAGGAATCTCAGCTCGGGCTGATCAACTAGAAGCATATTCTGTGTTTGTCTTAAATCTGCAGCCTTTTCTGCGACATCCGTTTGCACAAACTGGTCGTACGAGATCGATTTCTGCACGTTCAGCTTCTACTGATCCAAAGTAAGCATCTTCTGTTTGTGCCTCAACTGATTCTTCTATAGACAATTCTGCCTGGTGACTCAACGTTTTAGACTTATTTCTGCAAGTTCTTATGGATGTTGAACTGGTGTAGATCCCGCATCATCACCTTCTGTGTCTAACTTAACGTCGTCTTCTGTAGCCAATTCTGCCTGAAAAGATTGCGATGCTCATGGTGTTAGACTTGTTTCTGGAAGTTCTTTTGGAATTTGAGCCAATCTGCGTCTTGTACATCTGTTTCTTCTAGTTCTCAAGGAATTTCAGCTCGGGCTGATCAACTAGAAGCATATTCTGTGTTTGTCTTAACTCTGCAGCATATTGTGCGAGATCTGTTTGCAAAAACTGTTCGTAGGGTAGGAGCTCGATTTCTGTAATTTCTGAAGGAGGTTTAGCTTCTACTGATCTTCTGTTTGTGCCTCTCTTCTAGAGACAATTCTGCATGGTGATACAACAGGTTATACTTATTTCTGCAAGTTCTTATGGAGGTTGAACTGGTGTAGATCACGCAGCATCATCACCTTCTGTGTGTAACTTAACGTCGTCTTCTGTACCCAATTCTGCCTGAAAAGTTTGCGACGCTCATCGTATTAGACTTGTTTCTGGAAGTTCTTTTGGAGTTTGAGCCTATCTATTTGAGTTACTGCGTCTTGAACATCTGTTTCTTCTAGTTCTCAAGGAATCTCAGCTCGGGCTGATCAACTAGAAGCATATTCTGTGTTTGTCTTAACTCTGCAGCCTTTTCTGCGACATCCGTTTGCAGAAACTGGTTATGCGAGATCGATTTCTGCACGTTCAGCTTCTACTGATCCAAAGTAAGCATCTTCTGTTTGTGCCTCAACTGATTCTTCTATAGACAATTCTGCCTGGTGACTCAACGTTTTAGACTTATTTCTGCAAGTTCTAATGGATGTTGAACTGTTGTAGGTCCCGCATCATCACCTTCTGTGTCTAACTTAACGTCGTCTTCTGTAGCCAATTCTGCCTGAAAAGATTGCGACGCTCATGGTGTTAGACTTGTTTCTGGAAGTTCTTTTGGAGTTTGAGCCAATCTGCGTCTTGCACATCTGTTTCTTCTAGTTCTCAAGGAATTTCAGCTCGGGCTGATCAACTAGAAGCATATTCTGTGTTTGTCTTAAATCTGCAGCCTTTTCTGCGACATCCGTTTGCAGAAACTGGTCGTACGTGATCGATTTCTGCACGTTCAGCTTCTACTGATCCAAAGTAAGCATCTTCTGTTTGTGCCTCAACTGATTCTTCTATAGACAATTCTGCCTGGTGACTCAACGTTTTAGACTTATTTCTGCAAGTTCTAATGGATGTTGAACTGTTGTAGGTCCCGCATCATCACCTTCTGTGTCTAACTTAACGTCGTCTTCTGTAGCCAATTCTGTCTGAAAAGATTGCGACGCTCATGGTGTTAGACTTGTTTCTGGAAGTTCTTTTGGAGTTTGAGCCAATCTGCGTCTTGCACATCTGTTTCTTCTAGTTCTCAAGGAATTTCAGCTCGGGCTGATCAACTAGAAGTATATTCTGTGTTTGTCTTAAATTTGCAGCCTTTTCTGCGACATCCGTTTGCAGAAACTGGTCGTACGAGATCGATTTCTGCAAGTTCAGCTTCTACTGATCCAAAGTAAGCATCTTCTGTTTGTGCCTCAACTGATTCTTCTATAGACAATTCTGCCTGGTGACTCAACGTTTTAGACTTATTTCTGCAAGTTCTAATGGATGTTGAACTGTTGTAGGTCCCGCATCATCACCTTCTGTGTCTAACTTAACGTCGTCTTCTGTAGCCAATTCTGCCTGAAAAGATTGCGACGCTCATGGTGTTAGACTTGTTTCTGGAAGTTCTTTTGGAGTTTGAGCCAATCTGCGTCTTGCACATCTGTTTCTTTAAGGAATTTCAGCTCGGGCTGATCAACTAGAAGCATATTCTGTGTTTGTCTTAAATCTGCAGCCTTTTCTGCGACATCCGTTTGCAGAAACTGGTCGTACGAGATCGATTTCTGCAAGTTCAGCTTCTACTGATCCAAAGTAAGCATCTTCTGTTTGTGCCTCAACTGATTCTTCTATAGACAATTCTGCCTGGTGACTCAACGTTTTAGACTTATTTCTGCAAGTTCTAATGGATGTTGAACTGTTGTAGGTCCCGCATCATCACCTTCTGTGTCTAACTTAACGTCGTCTTCTGTAGCCAATTCTGCCTGAAAAGATTGCGACGCTCATGGTATTAGACTTGTTTCTGGAAGTTCTTTTGGAGTTTGAGCCAATCTGCGTCTTGCACATCTGTTTCTTCTAGTTCTCAAGGAATTTCAGCTCGGGCTGATCAACTAGAAGCATATTCTGTGTTTGTCTTAAATCTGCAGCCTTTTCTGCGACATCCGTTTGCAGAAACTGGTCGTACGAGATCGATTTCTGCAAGTTCAGCTTCTACTGATCCAAAGTAAGCATCTTCTGTTTGTGCCTCAACTGATTCTTCTATAGAGAATTCTGCCTGGTGACTCAACGTTTTAGACTTATTTCTGCAAGTTCTAATGGATGTTGAACTGTTGTAGGTCCCGCATCATCACCTTCTGTGTCTAACTTAACGTCGTCTTCTGTAGCCAATTCTGCCTGAAAAGATTGCGACGCTCATGGTGTTAGACTTGTTTCTGGAAGTTCTTTTGGAGTTTGAGCCAATCTGCGTCTTGCACATCTGTTTCTTCTAGTTCTCAAGGAATTTCAGCTCGGGCTGATCAACTAGAAGCATATTGTGTTTTTGTCTTAAATCTGCAGCCTTTTCTGCGACATCCGTTTGCAGAAACTGGTCGTACGAGATCGATTTCTGCACGTTCAGCTTCTACTGATCCAAAGTAAGCATCTTCTGTTTGTGCCTCAACTGATTCTTCTATAGACAATTCTGCCTGGTGACTCAACGTTTTAGACTTATTTCTGCAAGTTCTAATGGATGTTGAACTGTTGTAGGTCCCGCATCATCACCTTCTGTGTCTAACTTAACGTCGTCTTCTGTAGCCAATTCTGCCTGAAAAGATTGCGACGCTCATGGTGTTAGACTTGTTTCTGGAAGTTCTTTTGGAGTTTGAGCCAATCTGCGTCTTGCACATCTGTTTCTTCTAGTTCTCAAGGAATTTCAGCTCGGGCTGATCAACTAGAAGCATATTCTGTGTTTGTCTTAAATCTGCAGCCTTTTCTGCGACATCCGTTTGCAGAAACTGGTCGTACGAGATCGATTTCTGCACGTTCAGCTTCTACTGATCCAAAGTAAGCATCTTCTGTTTGTGCCTCAACTGATTCTTCTATAGACAATTCTGCCTGGTGACTCAACGTTTTAGACTTATTTCTGCAAGTTCTTATGGATGTTGAACTGGTGTAGATCCCGCATCATCACCTTCTGTGTCTAACTTAACGTCGTCTTCTGTAGCCAATTCTGCCTGAAAAGATTGCGATGCTCATGGTGTTAGACTTGTTTCTGGAAGTTCTTTTGGAATTTGAGCCAATCTGCGTCTTGTACATCTGTTTCTTCTAGTTCTCAAGGAATTTCAGCTCGGGCTGATCAACTAGAAGCATATTCTGTGTTTGTCTTAACTCTGCAGCATATTGTGCGAGATCTGTTTGCAAAAACTGTTCGTAGGGTAGGAGCTCGATTTCTGCAATTTCTGAAGGAGGTTTAGCTTCTACTGATCTTCTGTTTGTGCCTCTCTTCTAGAGACAATTCTGCATGGTGATACAACAGGTTATACTTATTTCTGCAAGTTCTTATGGAGGTTGAACTGGTGTAGATCACGCAGCATCATCACCTTCTGTGTGTAACTTAACGTCGTCTTCTGTACCCAATTCTGCCTGAAAAGTTTGCGACGCTCATCGTATTAGACTTGTTTCTGGAAGTTCTTTTGGAACGTCAGCCTATCTATTTGAGTTACTGCGTCTTGAACATCTGTTTCTTCTAGTTCTCAAGGAATCTCAGCTCGGGCTGATCAACTAGAAGCATATTCTGTGTTTGTCTTAACTCTGCAGCCTTTTCTGCGACATCCGTTTGCAGAAACTGGTTATGCGAGATCGATTTCTGCACGTTCAGCTTCTACTGATCCAAAGTAAGCATCTTCTGTTTGTGCCTCAACTGATTCTTCTATAGACAATTCTGCCTGGTGACTCAACGTTTTAGACTTATTTCTGCAAGTTCTAATGGATGTTGAACTGTTGTAGGTCCCGCATCAACACCTTCTGTGTCTAACTTAACGTCGTCTTCTGTAGCCAATTCTGCCTGAAAAGATTGCGACGCTCATGGTGTTAGACTTGTTTCTGGAAGTTCTTTTGGAGTTTGAGCCAATCTGCGTCTTGCACATCTGTTTCTTCTAGTTCTCAAGGAATTTCAGCTCGGGCTGATCAACTAGAAGCATATTCTGTGTTTGTCTTAAATCTGCAGCCTTTTCTGCGACATCCGTTTGCAGAAACTGGTCGTACGAGATCGATTTCTGCACGTTCAGCTTCTACTGATCCAAAGTAAGCATCTTCTGTTTGTGCCTCAACTGATTCTTCTATAGACAATTCTGCCTGGTGACTCAACGTTTTAGACTTATTTCTGCAAGTTCTAATGGATGTTGAACTGTTGTAGGTCCCGCATCATCACCTTCTGTGTCTAACTTAACGTCGTCTTCTGTAGCCAATTCTGTCTGAAAAGATTGCGACGCTCATGGTGTTAGACTTGTTTCTGGAAGTTCTTTTGGAGTTTGAGCCAATCTGCGTCTTGCACATCTGTTTCTTCTAGTTCTCAAGGAATTTCAGCTCGGGCTGATCAACTAGAAGTATATTCTGTGTTTGTCTTAAATTTGCAGCCTTTTCTGCGACATCCGTTTGCAGAAACTGGTCGTACGAGATCGATTTCTGCAAGTTCAGCTTCTACTGATCCAAAGTAAGCATCTTCTGTTTGTGCCTCAACTGATTCTTCTATAGACAATTCTGCCTGGTGACTCAACGTTTTAGACTTATTTCTGCAAGTTCTAATGGATGTTGAACTGTTGTAGGTCCCGCATCATCACCTTCTGTGTCTAACTTAACGTCGTCTTCTGTAGCCAATTCTGCCTGAAAAGATTGCGACGCTCATGGTGTTAGACTTGTTTCTGGAAGTTCTTTTGGAGTTTGAGCCAATCTGCGTCTTGCACATCTGTTTCTTTAAGGAATTTCAGCTCGGGCTGATCAACTAGAAGCATATTCTGTGTTTGTCTTAAATCTGCAGCCTTTTCTGCGACATCCGTTTGCAGAAACTGGTCGTACGAGATCGATTTCTGCAAGTTCAGCTTCTACTGATCCAAAGTAAGCATCTTCTGTTTGTGCCTCAACTGATTCTTCTATAGACAATTCTGCCTGGTGACTCAACGTTTTAGACTTATTTCTGCAAGTTCTAATGGATGTTGAACTGTTGTAGGTCCCGCATCATCACCTTCTGTGTCTAACTTAACGTCGTCTTCTGTAGCCAATTCTGCCTGAAAAGATTGCGACGCTCATGGTATTAGACTTGTTTCTGGAAGTTCTTTTGGAGTTTGAGCCAATCTGCGTCTTGCACATCTGTTTCTTCTAGTTCTCAAGGAATTTCAGCTCGGGCTGATCAACTAGAAGCATATTCTGTGTTTGTCTTAAATCTGCAGCCTTTTCTGCGACATCCGTTTGCAGAAACTGGTCGTACGAGATCGATTTCTGCAAGTTCAGCTTCTACTGATCCAAAGTAAGCATCTTCTGTTTGTGCCTCAACTGATTCTTCTATAGAGAATTCTGCCTGGTGACTCAACGTTTTAGACTTATTTCTGCAAGTTCTAATGGATGTTGAACTGTTGTAGGTCCCGCATCATCACCTTCTGTGTCTAACTTAACGTCGTCTTCTGTAGCCAATTCTGCCTGAAAAGATTGCGACGCTCATGGTGTTAGACTTGTTTCTGGAAGTTCTTTTGGAGTTTGAGCCAATCTGCGTCTTGCACATCTGTTTCTTTAAGGAATTTCAGCTCGGGCTGATCAACTAGAAGCATATTCTGTGTTTGTCTTAAATCTGCAGCCTTTTCTGCGACATCCATTTGCAGAAACTGGTCGTACGAGATCGATTTCTGCACGTTCAGCTTCTACTGATCCAAAGTAAGCATCTTCTGTTTGTGCCTCAACTGATTCTTCTATAGACAATTCTGCCTGGTGACTCAACGTTTTAGACTTATTTCTGCAAGTTCTAATGGATGTTGAACTGTTGTAGGTCCCGCATCATCACCTTCTGTGTCTAACTTAACGTCGTCTTCTGTAGCCAATTCTGCCTGAAAAGATTGCGACGCTCATGGTATTAGACTTGTTTCTGGAAGTTCTTTTGGAGTTTGAGCCAATCTGCGTCTTGCACATCTGTTTCTTCTAGTTCTCAAGGAATTTCAGCTCGGGCTGATCAACTAGAAGCATATTCTGTGTTTGTCTTAAATCTGCAGCCTTTTCTGCGACATCCGTTTGCAGAAACTGGTCGTACGAGATCGATTTCTGCAAGTTCAGCTTCTACTGATCCAAAGTAAGCATCTTCTGTTTGTGCCTCAACTGATTCTTCTATAGAGAATTCTGCCTGGTGACTCAACGTTTTAGACTTATTTCTGCAAGTTCTAATGGATGTTGAACTGTTGTAGGTCCCGCATCATCACCTTCTGTGTCTAACTTAACGTCGTCTTCTGTAGCCAATTCTGCCTGAAAAGATTGCGACGCTCATGGTGTTAGACTTGTTTCTGGAAGTTCTTTTGGAGTTTGAGCCAATCTGCGTCTTGCACATCTGTTTCTTCTAGTTCTCAAGGAATTTCAGCTCGGGCTGATCAACTAGAAGCATATTCTGTGTTTGTCGTAACTCTGCAGCCTTTTCTTCGACATCCGTTTGCAGAAACTGGTCGTACGAGATCGATTTCTGCACGTTCAGCTTCTACTGATCCAAAGTAAGCATCTTCTGTTTGTGCCTCAACTGATTCTTCTATAGACAATTCTGCCTGGTGACTCAACGTTTTAGACTTATTTCTGCAAGTTCTTATGGATGTTGAACTGGTGTAGATCCCGCATCATCACCTTCTGTGTCTAACTTAACGTCGTCTTCTGTAGCCAATTCTGCCTGAAAAGATTG
This sequence comes from Cepaea hortensis, assembly GCA_963921405.1. NCBI lineage: Eukaryota > Metazoa > Mollusca > Gastropoda > Stylommatophora > Helicidae > Cepaea > Cepaea hortensis. Next base: position 68,143,609 of record OY992885.1, read on the forward strand.
CGATGCTCATGGTGTTAGACTTGTTTCTGGAAGTTCTTTTGGAATTTGAGCCAATCTGCGTCTTGTACATCTGTTTCTTCTAGTTCTCAAGGAATTTCAGCTCGGGCTGATCAACTAGAAGCATATTCTGTGTTTGTCTTAACTCTGCAGCATATTGTGCGAGATCTGTTTGCAAAAACTGTTCGTAGGGTAGGAGCTCGATTTCTGCAATTTCTGAAAGAGGTTTAGCTTCTACTGATCTTCTGTTTGTGCCTCTCTTCTAGAGACAATTCTGCATGGTGATACAACAGGTTATACTTATTTCTGCAAGTTCTTATGGAGGTTGAACTGGTGTAGATCACGCAGCATCATCACCTTCTGTGTGTAACTTAACGTCGTCTTCTGTACCCAATTCTGCCTGAAAAGTTTGCGACGCTCATCGTATTAGACTTGTTTCTGGAAGTTCTTTTGGAGTTTGAGCCTATCTATTTGAGTTACTGCGTCTTGAACATCTGTTTCTTCTAGTTCTCAAGGAATCTCAGCTCGGGCTGATCAACTAGAAGCATATTCTGTGTTTGTCTTAACTCTGCAGCCTTTTCTGCGACATCCGTTTGCAGAAACTGGTTATGCGAGATCGATTTCTGCACGTTCAGCTTCTACTGATCCAAAGTAAGCATCTTCTGTTTGTGCCTCAACTGATTCTTCTATAGACAATTCTGCCTGGTGACTCAACGTTTTAGACTTATTTCTGCAAGTTCTAATGGATGTTGAACTGTTGTAGGTCCCGCATCATCACCTTCTGTGTCTAACTTAACGTCGTCTTCTGTAGCCAATTCTGCCTGAAAAGATTGCGACGCTCATGGTGTTAGACTTGTTTCTGGAAGTTCTTTTGGAGTTTGAGCCAATCTGCGTCTTGCACATCTGTTTCTTCTAGTTCTCAAGGAATTTCAGCTCGGGCTGATCAACTAGAAGCATATTCTGTGTTTGTCTTAAATCTGCAGCCTTTTCTGCGACATCCGTTTGCAGAAACTGGTCGTACGAGATCGATTTCTGCACGTTCAGCTTCTACTGATCCAAAGTAAGCATCTTCTGTTTGTGCCTCAACTGATTCTTCTATAGACAATTCTGCCTGGTGACTCAACGTTTTAGACTTATTTCTGCAAGTTCTAATGGATGTTGAACTGTTGTAGGTCCCGCATCATCACCTTCTGTGTCTAACTTAACGTCGTCTTCTGTAGCCAATTCTGTCTGAAAAGATTGCGACGCTCATGGTGTTAGACTTGTTTCTGGAAGTTCTTTTGGAGTTTGAGCCAATCTGCGTCTTGCACATCTGTTTCTTCTAGTTCTCAAGGAATTTCAGCTCGGGCTGATCAACTAGAAGTATATTCTGTGTTTGTCTTAAATTTGCAGCCTTTTCTGCGACATCCGTTTGCAGAAACTGGTCGTACGAGATCGATTTCTGCAAGTTCAGCTTCTACTGATCCAAAGTAAGCATCTTCTGTTTGTGCCTCAACTGATTCTTCTATAGACAATTCTGCCTGGTGACTCAACGTTTTAGACTTATTTCTGCAAGTTCTAATGGATGTTGAACTGTTGTAGGTCCCGCATCATCACCTTCTGTGTCTAACTTAACGTCGTCTTCTGTAGCCAATTCTGCCTGAAAAGATTGCGACGCTCATGGTGTTAGACTTGTTTCTGGAAGTTCTTTTGGAGTTTGAGCCAATCTGCGTCTTGCACATCTGTTTCTTTAAGGAATTTCAGCTCGGGCTGATCAACTAGAAGCATATTCTGTGTTTGTCTTAAATCTGCAGCCTTTTCTGCGACATCCGTTTGCAGAAACTGGTCGTACGAGATCGATTTCTGCAAGTTCAGCTTCTACTGATCCAAAGTAAGCATCTTCTGTTTGTGCCTCAACTGATTCTTCTATAGACAATTCTGCCTGGTGACTCAACGTTTTAGACTTATTTCTGCAAGTTCTAATGGATGTTGAACTGTTGTAGGTCCCGCATCATCACCTTCTGTGTCTAACTTAACGTCGTCTTCTGTAGCCAATTCTGCCTGAAAAGATTGCGACGCTCATGGTATTAGACTTGTTTCTGGAAGTTCTTTTGGAGTTTGAGCCAATCTGCGTCTTGCACATCTGTTTCTTCTAGTTCTCAAGGAATTTCAGCTCGGGCTGATCAACTAGAAGCATATTCTGTGTTTGTCTTAAATCTGCAGCCTTTTCTGCGACATCCGTTTGCAGAAACTGGTCGTACGAGATCGATTTCTGCAAGTTCAGCTTCTACTGATCCAAAGTAAGCATCTTCTGTTTGTGCCTCAACTGATTCTTCTATAGAGAATTCTGCCTGGTGACTCAACGTTTTAGACTTATTTCTGCAAGTTCTAATGGATGTTGAACTGTTGTAGGTCCCGCATCATCACCTTCTGTGTCTAACTTAACGTCGTCTTCTGTAGCCAATTCTGCCTGAAAAGATTGCGACGCTCATGGTGTTAGACTTGTTTCTGGAAGTTCTTTTGGAGTTTGAGCCAATCTGCGTCTTGCACATCTGTTTCTTTAAGGAATTTCAGCTCGGGCTGATCAACTAGAAGCATATTCTGTGTTTGTCTTAAATCTGCAGCCTTTTCTGCGACATCCATTTGCAGAAACTGGTCGTACGAGATCGATTTCTGCACGTTCAGCTTCTACTGATCCAAAGTAAGCATCTTCTGTTTGTGCCTCAACTGATTCTTCTATAGACAATTCTGCCTGGTGACTCAACGTTTTAGACTTATTTCTGCAAGTTCTAATGGATGTTGAACTGTTGTAGGTCCCGCATCATCACCTTCTGTGTCTAACTTAACGTCGTCTTCTGTAGCCAATTCTGCCTGAAAAGATTGCGACGCTCATGGTATTAGACTTGTTTCTGGAAGTTCTTTTGGAGTTTGAGCCAATCTGCGTCTTGCACATCTGTTTCTTGTAGTTCTCAAGGAATTTCAGCTCGGGCTGATCAACTAGAAGCATATTCTGTGTTTGTCTTAAATCTGCAGCCTTTTCTGCGACATCCGTTTGCAGAAACTGGTCGTACGAGATCGATTTCTGCAAGTTCAGCTTCTACTGATCCAAAGTAAGCATCTTCTGTTTGTGCCTCAACTGATTCTTCTATAGAGAATTCTGCCTGGTGACTCAACGTTTTAGACTTATTTCTGCAAGTTCTAATGGATGTTGAACTGTTGTAGGTCCCGCATCATCACCTTCTGTGTCTAACTTAACGTCGTCTTCTGTAGCCAATTCTGCCTGAAAAGATTGCGACGCTCATGGTGTTAGACTTGTTTCTGGAAGTTCTTTTGGAGTTTGAGCCAATCTGCGTCTTGCACATCTGTTTCTTCTAGTTCTCAAGGAATTTCAGCTCGGGCTGATCAACTAGAAGCATATTGTGTTTTTGTCTTAAATCTGCAGCCTTTTCTGCGACATCCGTTTGCAGAAACTGGTCGTACGAGATCGATTTCTGCACGTTCAGCTTCTACTGATCCAAAGTAAGCATCTTCTGTTTGTGCCTCAACTGATTCTTCTATAGACAATTCTGCCTGGTGACTCAACGTTTTAGACTTATTTCTGCAAGTTCTAATGGATGTTGAACTGTTGTAGGTCCCGCATCATCACCTTCTGTGTCTAACTTAACGTCGTCTTCTGTAGCCAATTCTGCCTGAAAAGATTGCGACGCTCATGGTGTTAGACTTGTTTCTGGAAGTTCTTTTGGAGTTTGAGCCAATCTGCGTCTTGCACATCTGTTTCTTCTAGTTCTCAAGGAATTTCAGCTCGGGCTGATCAACTAGAAGCATATTCTGTGTTTGTCTTAAATCTGCAGCCTTTTCTGCGACATCCGTTTGCACAAACTGGTCGTACGAGATCGATTTCTGCACGTTCAGCTTCTACTGATCCAAAGTAAGCATCTTCTGTTTGTGCCTCAACTGATTCTTCTATAGACAATTCTGCCTGGTGACTCAACGTTTTAGACTTATTTCTGCAAGTTCTTATGGATGTTGAACTGGTGTAGATCCCGCATCATCACCTTCTGTGTCTAACTTAACGTCGTCTTCTGTAGCCAATTCTGCCTGAAAAGATTGCGATGCTCATGGTGTTAGACTTGTTTCTGGAAGTTCTTTTGGAATTTGAGCCAATCTGCGTCTTGTACATCTGTTTCTTCTAGTTCTCAAGGAATTTCAGCTCGGGCTGATCAACTAGAAGCATATTCTGTGTTTGTCTTAACTCTGCAGCATATTGTGCGAGATCTGTTTGCAAAAACTGTTCGTAGGGTAGGAGCTCGATTTCTGCAATTTCTGAAAGAGGTTTAGCTTCTACTGATCTTCTGTTTGTGCCTCTCTTCTAGAGACAATTCTGCATGGTGATACAACAGGTTATACTTATTTCTGCAAGTTCTTATGGAGGTTGAACTGGTGTAGATCACGCAGCATCATCACCTTCTGTGTGTAACTTAACGTCGTCTTCTGTACCCAATTCTGCCTGAAAAGTTTGCGACGCTCATCGTATTAGACTTGTTTCTGGAAGTTCTTTTGGAGTTTGAGCCTATCTATTTGAGTTACTGCGTCTTGAACATCTGTTTCTTCTAGTTCTCAAGGAATCTCAGCTCGGGCTGATCAACTAGAAGCATATTCTGTGTTTGTCTTAACTCTGCAGCCTTTTCTGCGACATCCGTTTGCAGAAACTGGTTATGCGAGATCGATTTCTGCACGTTCAGCTTCTACTGATCCAAAGTAAGCATCTTCTGTTTGTGCCTCAACTGATTCTTCTATAGACAATTCTGCCTGGTGACTCAACGTTTTAGACTTATTTCTGCAAGTTCTAATGGATGTTGAACTGTTGTAGGTCCCGCATCATCACCTTCTGTGTCTAACTTAACGTCGTCTTCTGTAGCCAATTCTGTCTGAAAAGATTGCGACGCTCATGGTGTTAGACTTGTTTCTGGAAGTTCTTTTGGAGTTTGAGCCAATCTGCGTCTTGCACATCTGTTTCTTCTAGTTCTCAAGGAATTTCAGCTCGGGCTGATCAACTAGAAGTATATTCTGTGTTTGTCTTAAATTTGCAGCCTTTTCTGCGACATCCGTTTGCAGAAACTGGTCGTACGAGATCGATTTCTGCAAGTTCAGCTTCTACTGATCCAAAGTAAGCATCTTCTGTTTGTGCCTCAACTGATTCTTCTATAGACAATTCTGCCTGGTGACTCAACGTTTTAGACTTATTTCTGCAAGTTCTAATGGATGTTGAACTGTTGTAGGTCCCGCATCATCACCTTCTGTGTCTAACTTAACGTCGTCTTCTGTAGCCAATTCTGCCTGAAAAGATTGCGACGCTCATGGTGTTAGACTTGTTTCTGGAAGTTCTTTTGGAGTTTGAGCCAATCTGCGTCTTGCACATCTGTTTCTTTAAGGAATTTCAGCTCGGGCTGATCAACTAGAAGCATATTCTGTGTTTGTCTTAAATCTGCAGCCTTTTCTGCGACATCCGTTTGCAGAAACTGGTCGTACGAGATCGATTTCTGCAAGTTCAGCTTCTACTGATCCAAAGTAAGCATCTTCTGTTTGTGCCTCAACTGATTCTTCTATAGACAATTCTGCCTGGTGACTCAACGTTTTAGACTTATTTCTGCAAGTTCTAATGGATGTTGAACTGTTGTAGGTCCCGCATCATCACCTTCTGTGTCTAACTTAACGTCGTCTTCTGTAGCCAATTCTGCCTGAAAAGATTGCGACGCTCATGGTATTAGACTTGTTTCTGGAAGTTCTTTTGGAGTTTGAGCCAATCTGCGTCTTGCACATCTGTTTCTTCTAGTTCTCAAGGAATTTCAGCTCGGGCTGATCAACTAGAAGCATATTCTGTGTTTGTCTTAAATCTGCAGCCTTTTCTGCGACATCCGTTTGCAGAAACTGGTCGTACGAGATCGATTTCTGCAAGTTCAGCTTCTACTGATCCAAAGTAAGCATCTTCTGTTTGTGCCTCAACTGATTCTTCTATAGAGAATTCTGCCTGGTGACTCAACGTTTTAGACTTATTTCTGCAAGTTCTAATGGATGTTGAACTGTTGTAGGTCCCGCATCATCACCTTCTGTGTCTAACTTAACGTCGTCTTCTGTAGCCAATTCTGCCTGAAAAGATTGCGACGCTCATGGTGTTAGACTTGTTTCTGGAAGTTCTTTTGGAGTTTGAGCCAATCTGCGTCTTGCACATCTGTTTCTTCTAGTTCTCAAGGAATTTCAGCTCGGGCTGATCAACTAGAAGCATATTGTGTTTTTGTCTTAAATCTGCAGCCTTTTCTGCGACATCCGTTTGCAGAAACTGGTCGTACGAGATCGATTTCTGCACGTTCAGCTTCTACTGATCCAAAGTAAGCATCTTCTGTTTGTGCCTCAACTGATTCTTCTATAGACAATTCTGCCTGGTGACTCAACGTTTTAGACTTATTTCTGCAAGTTCTAATGGATGTTGAACTGTTGTAGGTCCCGCATCATCACCTTCTGTGTCTAACTTAACGTCGTCTTCTGTAGCCAATTCTGCCTGAAAAGATTGCGACGCTCATGGTGTTAGACTTGTTTCTGGAAGTTCTTTTGGAGTTTGAGCCAATCTGCGTCTTGCACATCTGTTTCTTCTAGTTCTCAAGGAATTTCAGCTCGGGCTGATCAACTAGAAGCATATTCTGTGTTTGTCTTAAATCTGCAGCCTTTTCTGCGACATCCGTTTGCACAAACTGGTCGTACGAGATCGATTTCTGCACGTTCAGCTTCTACTGATCCAAAGTAAGCATCTTCTGTTTGTGCCTCAACTGATTCTTCTATAGACAATTCTGCCTGGTGACTCAACGTTTTAGACTTATTTCTGCAAGTTCTTATGGATGTTGAACTGGTGTAGATCCCGCATCATCACCTTCTGTGTCTAACTTAACGTCGTCTTCTGTAGCCAATTCTGCCTGAAAAGATTGCGATGCTCATGGTGTTAGACTTGTTTCTGGAAGTTCTTTTGGAATTTGAGCCAATCTGCGTCTTGTACATCTGTTTCTTCTAGTTCTCAAGGAATTTCAGCTCGGGCTGATCAACTAGAAGCATATTCTGTGTTTGTCTTAACTCTGCAGCATATTGTGCGAGATCTGTTTGCAAAAACTGTTCGTAGGGTAGGAGCTCGATTTCTGCAATTTCTGAAGGAGGTTTAGCTTCTACTGATCTTCTGTTTGTGCCTCTCTTCTAGAGACAATTCTGCATGGTGATACAACAGGTTATACTTATTTCTGCAAGTTCTTATGGAGGTTGAACTGGTGTAGATCACGCAGCATCATCACCTTCTGTGTGTAACTTAACGTCGTCTTCTGTACCCAATTCTGCCTGAAAAGTTTGCGACGCTCATCGTATTAGACTTGTTTCTGGAAGTTCTTTTGGAGTTTGAGCCTATCTATTTGAGTTACTGCGTCTTGAACATCTGTTTCTTCTAGTTCTCAAGGAATCTCAGCTCGGGCTGATCAACTAGAAGCATATTCTGTGTTTGTCTTAACTCTGCAGCCTTTTCTGCGACATCCGTTTGCAGAAACTGGTTATGCGAGATCGATTTCTGCACGTTCAGCTTCTACTGATCCAAAGTAAGCATCTTCTGTTTGTGCCTCAACTGATTCTTCTATAGACAATTCTGCCTGGTGACTCAACGTTTTAGACTTATTTCTGCAAGTTCTAATGGATGTTGAACTGTTGTAGGTCCCGCATCATCACCTTCTGTGTCTAACTTAACGTCGTCTTCTGTAGCCAATTCTGCCTGAAAAGATTGCGACGCTCATGGTGTTAGACTTGTTTCTGGAAGTTCTTTTGGAGTTTGAGCCAATCTGCGTCTTGCACATCTGTTTCTTCTAGTTCTCAAGGAATTTCAGCTCGGGCTGATCAACTAGAAGTATATTCTGTGTTTGTCTTAAATTTGCAGCCTTTTCTGCGACATCCGTTTGCAGAAACTGGTCGTACGAGATCGATTTCTGCAAGTTCAGCTTCTACTGATCCAAAGTAAGCATCTTCTGTTTGTGCCTCAACTGATTCTTCTATAGACAATTCTGCCTGGTGACTCAACGTTTTAGACTTATTTCTGCAAGTTCTAATGGATGTTGAACTGTTGTAGGTCCCGCATCATCACCTTCTGTGTCTAACTTAACGTCGTCTTCTGTAGCCAATTCTGCCTGAAAAGATTGCGACGCTCATGGTGTTAGACTTGTTTCTGGAAGTTCTTTTGGAGTTTGAGCCAATCTGCGTCTTGCACATCTGTTTCTTTAAGGAATTTCAGCTCGGGCTGATCAACTAGAAGCATATTCTGTGTTTGTCTTAAATCTGCAGCCTTTTCTGCGACATCCGTTTGCAGAAACTGGTCGTACGAGATCGATTTCTGCAAGTTCAGCTTCTACTGATCCAAAGTAAGCATCTTCTGTTTGTGCCTCAACTGATTCTTCTATAGACAATTCTGCCTGGTGACTCAACGTTTTAGACTTATTTCTGCAAGTTCTAATGGATGTTGAACTGTTGTAGGTCCCGCATCATCACCTTCTGTGTCTAACTTAACGTCGTCTTCTGTAGCCAATTCTGCCTGAAAAGATTGCGACGCTCATGGTATTAGACTTGTTTCTGGAAGTTCTTTTGGAGTTTGAGCCAATCTGCGTCTTGCACATCTGTTTCTTCTAGTTCTCAAGGAATTTCAGCTCGGGCTGATCAACTAGAAGCATATTCTGTGTTTGTCTTAAATCTGCAGCCTTTTCTGCGACATCCGTTTGCAGAAACTGGTCGTACGAGATCGATTTCTGCAAGTTCAGCTTCTACTGATCCAAAGTAAGCATCTTCTGTTTGTGCCTCAACTGATTCTTCTATAGAGAATTCTGCCTGGTGACTCAACGTTTTAGACTTATTTCTGCAAGTTCTAATGGATGTTGAACTGTTGTAGGTCCCGCATCATCACCTTCTGTGTCTAACTTAACGTCGTCTTCTGTAGCCAATTCTGCCTGAAAAGATTGCGACGCTCATGGTGTTAGACTTGTTTCTGGAAGTTCTTTTGGAGTTTGAGCCAATCTGCGTCTTGCACATCTGTTTCTTTAAGGAATTTCAGCTCGGGCTGATCAACTAGAAGCATATTCTGTGTTTGTCTTAAATCTGCAGCCTTTTCTGCGACATCCGTTTGCAGAAACTGGTCGTACGAGATCGATTTCTGCACGTTCAGCTTCTACTGATCCAAAGTAAGCATCTTCTGTTTGTGCCTCAACTGATTCTTCTATAGACAATTCTGCCTGGTGACTCAACGTTTTAGACTTATTTCTGCAAGTTCTTATGGATGTTGAACTGGTGTAGATCCCGCATCATCACCTTCTGTGTCTAACTTAACGTCGTCTTCTGTAGCCAATTCTGCCTGAAAAGATTGCGACGCTCATGGTGTTAGACTTGTTTCTGGAAGTTCTTTTGGAATTTGAGCCAATCTGCGTCTTGCACATCTGTTTCTTCTAGTTCTCAAGGAATTTCAGCTCGGGCTGATCAACTAGAAGCATATTCTGTGTTTGTCTTAAATCTGCAGCCTTTTCTGCGACATCCGTTTGCAGAAACTGGTCGTACGAGATCGATTTCTGCAAGTTCAGCTTCTACTGATCCAAAGTAAGCATCTTCTGTTTGTGCCTCAACTGATTCTTCTATAGACAATTCTGCCTGGTGACTCAACGTTTTAGACTTATTTCTGCAAGTTCTAATGGATGTTGAACTGTTGTAGGTCCCGCATCATCACCTTCTGTGTCTAACTTAACGTCGTCTTCTGTAGCCAATTCTGCCTGAAAAGATTGCGACGCTCATGGTATTAGACTTGTTTCTGGAAGTTCTTTTGGAGTTTGAGCCAATCTGCGTCTTGCACATCTGTTTCTTCTAGTTCTCAAGGAATTTCAGCTCGGGCTGATCAACTAGAAGCATATTCTGTGTTTGTCTTAAATCTGCAGCCTTTTCTGCGACATCCGTTTGCAGAAACTGGTCGTACGAGATCGATTTCTGCACGTTCAGCTTCTACTGATCCAAAGTAAGCATCTTCTGTTTGTGCCTCAACTGATTCTTCTATAGACAATTCTGCCTGGTGACTCAACGTTTTAGACTTATTTCTGCAAGTTCTTATGGATGTTGAACTGGTGTAGATCCCGCATCATCACCTTTTGTGTCTAACTTAACGTCGTCTTCTGTAGCCAATTCTGCCTGAAAAGATTGCGACGCTCATCGTGTTAGACTTGTTTCTGAAAGTTCTTTTGGAGTTTGAGCCTATCTATTTGTTACTGCGTCTTGCACTCTGTTTCTTCTAGTTCTTAAGGAATCTCAGCTCGGGCTGATCAACTAGAAGCATATTCTGTGTTTGTCTTAACTCTGCAGCCTTTTCTGCGACATCCGTTTGCAGAAACTGGTCGTACGAGATCGATTTCTGCACGTTCAGCTTCTACTGATCCAAAGTAAGCATCTTCTGTTTGTGCCTCAACTGATTCTTCTATAGACAATTCTGCCTGGTGACTCAACGTTTTAGACTTATTTCTGCAAGTTCTTATGGATGTTGAACTGGTGTAGATCCCGCATCATCACCTTCTGTGTCTAACTTAACGTCGTCTTCTGTAGCCAATTCTGCCTGAAAAGATTGCGACCTTCATCGTGTTAGACTTGTTTCTGGAAGTTCTTTTGGAGTTTGAGCCAATCTATTTGAGTAACTGCGTCTTGCACATCTGTTTCTTCTAGTTCTCAAGGAATTTCAGCTCGGGCTGATCAACTAGAAGCATATTCTGTGTTTGTCTTAACTCTGCAGCATATTGTGCGAGATCTGTTTGCAAAAACTGTTCGTAGGGTAGGAGCTCAATTTCTGCAATTTCTAAAGGAGGTTTGGCTTCTACTGATCTTCTGTTTGTGCCTCTCTTCTAGAGACAATTCTGCATGGTGATTCAACAGGTTATACTTATTTCTGGAAGTTCTTATGGAGGTTGAACTGGTGTAGATAACGCAGCATCATCACCTTCTGTGTGTAACTTAACGTCGTCTTCTGTAGCCAATTCTGCCTGAAAAGTTTGCGACGCTCATCGTATTAGACTTGTTTCTGGAAGTTCTTTTGGAGTTTGAGCCTATCTATTTGAGTAACTGCGTCTTGCACATCTGTTTCTTCTAGTTCTCAAGGAATCTCAGCTCGGGCGGATCAACTAGAAGCATATTCTGTGTTTGTCTTAACTCTGCAGCCTTTTCTGCGAAATCCGTTTGCAGAAACTGGTCGTACGAGATCGATTTCTGCACGTTCAGCTTCTACTGATCCAAAGTAAGCATTTTCTGTTTGTGCCTCAACTGATTCTTCTATAGACAATTCTGCCTGGTGACTCAACGTTTTAGACTTATTTCTGCAAGTTCTTATGGATGTTGAACTGGTGTAGATCCCGCATCATCACCTTCTGTGTCTAACTTAACGTCGTCTTCTGTAGCCAATTCTGCCTGAAAAGATTGCGACGCTCATCGTGTTAGACTTGTTTCTGGAAGTTCTTTTGGAGTTTGAGCCAATCTGCGTCTTGCACATCTGTTTCTTCTAGTTCTTAAGGAATCTCAGCTCAGGCTGATCAACTAGAAGCATATTCTGTGTTTGTCTTAACTCTGCAGCCTTTTCTGCGACATCCGTTTGCAGAAACTGGTCGTACGAGATCGATTTCTGCACGTTCAGCTTCTACTGATCCAAAGTAAGCATCTTCTGTTTGTGCCTCAACTGATTCTTCTATAGACAATTCTGCCTGGTGACTCAACGTTTTAGACTTATTTCTGCAAGTTCTTATGGATGTTGAACTGGTGTAGATCCCGCATCATCACCTTCTGTGTCTAACTTAACGTCGTCTTCTGTAGCCAATTCTGCCTGAAAAGATTGCGACGCTCATGGTGTTAGACTTGTTTCTGGAAGTTCTTTTGGAATTTGAGCCAATCTGCGTCTTGCACATCTGTTTCTTTAAGGAATTTCAGCTCGGGCTGATCAACTAGAAGCATATTCTGTGTTTGTCTTAAATCTGCAGCCTTTTCTGCGACATCCGTTTGCATAAACTGGTCGTACGTGATTGATTTCTGCACGTTCAGCTTCTACTGATCCAAAGTAAGCATCTTCTGTTTGTGCCTCAACTGATTCTTCTATAGACAATTCTGCCTGGTGACTCAACGTTTTAGACTTATTTCTGCAAGTTCTAATGGATGTTGAACTGTTGTAGGTCCCGCATCATCACCTTCTGTGTCTAACTTAACGTCGTCTTCTGTAGCCAATTCTGTCTGAAAAGATTGCGACGCTCATGGTGTTAGACTTGTTTCTGGAAGTTCTTTTGGAGTTTGAGCCAATCTGCGTCTTGCACATCTGTTTCTTCTAGTTCTCAAGGAATTTCAGCTCGGGCTGATCAACTAGAAGTATATTCTGTGTTTGTCTTAAATTTGCAGCCTTTTCTGCGACATCCGTTTGCAGAAACTGGTCGTACGAGATCGATTTCTGCAAGTTCAGCTTCTACTGATCCAAAGTAAGCATCTTCTGTTTGTGCCTCAACTGATTCTTCTATAGACAATTCTGCCTGGTGACTCAACGTTTTAGACTTATTTCTGCAAGTTCTAATGGATGTTGAACTGTTGTAGGTCCCGCATCATCACCTTCTGTGTCTAACTTAACGTCGTCTTCTGTAGCCAATTCTGCCTGAAAAGATTGCGACGCTCATGGTGTTAGACTTGTTTCTGGAAGTTCTTTTGGAGTTTGAGCCAATCTGCGTCTTGGACATCTGTTTCTTCTAGTTCTCAAGGAATTTCAGCTCGGGCTGATCAACTAGAAGCATATTCTGTGTTTGTCTTAAATCTGCAGCCTTTTCTGCGACATCCGTTTGCAGAAACTGGTCGTACGAGATCGATTTCTGCAAGTTCAGCTTCTACTGATCCAAAGTAAGCATCTTCTGTTTGTGCCTCAACTGATTCTTCTATAGAGAATTCTGCCTGGTGACTCAACGTTTTAGACTTATTTCTGCAAGTTCTAATGGATGTTGAACTGTTGTAGGTCCCGCATCATCACCTTCTGTGTCTAACTTAACGTCGTCTTATGTAGCCAATTCTGCCTGAAAAGATTGCGACGCTCATGGTGTTAGACTTGTTTCTGGAAGTTCTTTTGGAGTTTGAGCCAATCTGCGTCTTGCACATCTGTTTCTTCTAGTTCTCAAGGAATTTCAGCTCGGGCTGATCAACTAGAAGCATATTGTGTTTTTGTCTTAAATCTGCAGCCTTTTCTGCGACATCCGTTTGCAGAAACTGGTCGTACGAGATCGATTTCTGCACGTTCAGCTTCTACTGATCCAAAGTAAGCATCTTCTGTTTGTGCCTCAACTGATTCTTCTATAGACAATTCTGCCTGGTGACTCAACGTTTTAGACTTATTTCTGCAAGTTCTAATGGATGTTGAACTGTTGTAGGTCCCGCATCATCACCTTCTGTGTCTAACTTAACGTCGTCTTCTGTAGCCAATTCTGCCTGAAAAGATTGCGACGCTCATGGTGTTAGACTTGTTTCTGGAAGTTCTTTTGGAGTTTGAGCCAATCTGCGTCTTGCACATCTGTTTCTTCTAGTTCTCAAGGAATTTCAGCTCGGGCTGATCAACTAGAAGCATATTCTGTGTTTGTCTTAAATCTGCAGCCTTTTCTGCGACATCCGTTTGCAGAAACTGGTCGTACGAGATCGATTTCTGCACGTTCAGCTTCTACTGATCCAAAGTAAGCATCTTCTGTTTGTGCCTCAACTGATTCTTCTATAGACAATTCTGCCTGGTGACTCAACGTTTTAGACTTATTTCTGCAAGTTCTAATGGATGTTGAACTGTTGTAGGTCCCGCATCATCACCTTCTGTGTCTAACTTAACGTCGTCTTCTGTAGCCAATTCTGCCTGAAAAGATTGCGACGCTCATGGTATTAGACTTGTTTCTGGAAGTTCTTTTGGAGTTTGAGCCAATCTGCGTCTTGGACATCTGTTTCTTCTAGTTCTCAAGGAATTTCAGCTCGGGCTGATCAACTAGAAGCATATTCTGTGTTTGTCTTAAATCTGCAGCCTTTTCTGCGACATCCGTTTGCAGAAACTGGTCGTACGAGATCGATTTCTGCAAGTTCAGCTTCTACTGATCCAAAGTAAGCATCTTCTGTTTGTGCCTCAACTGATTCTTCTATAGAGAATTCTGCCTGGTGACTCAACGTTTTAGACTTATTTCTGCAAGTTCTAATGGATGTTGAACTGTTGTAGGTCCCGCATCATCACCTTCTGTGTCTAACTTAACGTCGTCTTATGTAGCCAATTCTGCCTGAAAAGATTGCGACGCTCATGGTGTTAGACTTGTTTCTGGAAGTTCTTTTGGAGTTTGAGCCAATCTGCGTCTTGCACATCTGTTTCTTCTAGTTCTCAAGGAATTTCAGCTCGGGCTGATCAACTAGAAGCATATTGTGTTTTTGTCTTAAATCTGCAGCCTTTTCTGCGACATCCGTTTGCAGAAACTGGTCGTACGAGATCGATTTCTGCACGTTCAGCTTCTACTGATCCAAAGTAAGCATCTTCTGTTTGTGCCTCAACTGATTCTTCTATAGACAATTCTGCCTGGTGACTCAACGTTTTAGACTTATTTCTGCAAGTTCTAATGGATGTTGAACTGTTGTAGGTCCCGCATCATCACCTTCTGTGTCTAACTTAACGTCGTCTTCTGTAGCCAATTCTGCCTGAAAAGATTGCGACGCTCATGGTGTTAGACTTGTTTCTGGAAGCTCTTTTGGAGTTTGAGCCAATCTGCGTCTTGCACATCTGTTTCTTCTAGTTCTCAAGGAATTTCAGCTCGGGCTGATCAACTAGAAGCATATTCTATGTTTGTCTTAAATCTGCAGCCTTTTCTGCGACATCCGTTTGCACAAACTGGTCGTACGAGATCGATTTCTGCACGTTCAGCTTCTACTGATCCAAAGTAAGCATCTTTTGTTTGTGCCTCAACTGATTCTTCTATAGACAATTCTGCCTGGTGACTCAACGTTTTAGACTTATTTCTGCAAGTTCTTATGGATGTTGAACTGGTGTAGATCCCGCATCATCACCTTCTGTGTCTAACTTAACGTCGTCTTCTGTAGCCAATTCTGCCTGAAAAGATTGCGATGCTCATGGTGTTAGACTTGTTTCTGGAAGTTCTTTTGGAATTTGAGCCAATCTGCGTCTTGTACATCTGTTTCTTCTAGTTCTCAAGGAATTTCAGCTCGGGCTGATCAACTAGAAGCATATTCTGTGTTTGTCTTAACTCTGCAGCATATTGTGCGAGATCTGTTTGCAAAAACTGTTCGTAGGGTAGGAGCTCGATTTCTGCAATTTCTGAAGGAGGTTTAGCTTCTACTGATCTTCTGTTTGTGCCTCTCTTCTAGAGACAATTCTGCATGGTGATACAACAGGTTATACTTATTTCTGCAAGTTCTTATGGAGGTTGAACTGGTGTAGATCACGCAGCATCATCACCTTCTGTGTGTAACTTAACGTCGTCTTCTGTACCCAATTCTGCCTGAAAAGTTTGCGACGCTCATCGTATTAGACTTGTTTCTGGAAGTTCTTTTGGAGTTTGAGCCTATCTATTTGAGTTACTGCGTCTTGAACATCTGTTTCTTCTAGTTCTCAAGGAATCTCAGCTCGGGCTGATCAACTAGAAGCATATTCTGTGTTTGTCTTAACTCTGCAGCCTTTTCTGCGACATCCGTTTGCAGAAACTGGTTATGCGAGATCGATTTCTGCACGTTCAGCTTCTACTGATCCAAAGTAAGCATCTTCTGTTTGTGCCTCAACTGATTCTTCTATAGACAATTCTGCCTGGTGACAACGTTTTAGACTTATTTCTGCAAGTTCTAATGGATGTTGAACTGTTGTAGGTCCCGCATCATCACCTTCTGTGTCTAACTTAACGTCGTCTTCTGTAGCCAATTCTGCCTGAAAAGATTGCGACGCTCATGGTGTTAGACTTGTTTCTGGAAGTTCTTTTGGAGTTTGAGCCAATCTGCGTCTTGCACATCTGTTTCTTCTAGTTCTCAAGGAATTTCAGCTCGGGCTGATCAACTAGAAGCATATTCTGTGTTTGTCTTAAATCTGCAGCCTTTTCTGCGACATCCGTTTGCAGAAACTGGTCGTACGAGATCGATTTCTGCACGTTCAGCTTCTACTGATCCAAAGTAAGCATCTTCTGTTTGTGCCTCAACTGATTCTTCTATAGACAATTCTGCCTGGTGACTCAACGTTTTAGACTTATTTCTGCAAGTTCTAATGGATGTTGAACTGTTGTAGGTCCCGCATCATCACCTTCTGTGTCTAACTTAACGTCGTCTTCTGTAGCCAATTCTGTCTGAAAAGATTGCGACGCTCATGGTGTTAGACTTGTTTCTGGAAGTTCTTTTGGAGTTTGAGCCAATCTGCGTCTTGCACATCTGTTTCTTCTAGTTCTCAAGGAATTTCAGCTCGGGCTGATCAACTAGAAGTATATTCTGTGTTTGTCTTAAATTTGCAGCCTTTTCTGCGACATCCGTTTGCAGAAACTGGTCGTACGAGATCGATTTCTGCAAGTTCAGCTTCTACTGATCCAAAGTAAGCATCTTCTGTTTGTGCCTCAACTGATTCTTCTATAGACAATTCTGCCTGGTGACTCAACGTTTTAGACTTATTTCTGCAAGTTCTAATGGATGTTGAACTGTTGTAGGTCCCGCATCATCACCTTCTGTGTCTAACTTAACGTCGTCTTCTGTAGCCAATTCTGCCTGAAAAGATTGCGACGCTCATGGTGTTAGACTTGTTTCTGGAAGTTCTTTTGGAGTTTGAGCCAATCTGCGTCTTGCACATCTGTTTCTTTAAGGAATTTCAGCTCGGGCTGATCAACTAGAAGCATATTCTGTGTTTGTCTTAAATCTGCAGCCTTTTCTGCGACATCCGTTTGCAGAAACTGGTCGTACGAGATCGATTTCTGCAAGTTCAGCTTCTACTGATCCAAAGTAAGCATCTTCTGTTTGTGCCTCAACTGATTCTTCTATAGACAATTCTGCCTGGTGACTCAACGTTTTAGACTTATTTCTGCAAGTTCTAATGGATGTTGAACTGTTGTAGGTCCCGCATCATCACCTTCTGTGTCTAACTTAACGTCGTCTTCTGTAGCCAATTCTGCCTGAAAAGATTGCGACGCTCATGGTATTAGACTTGTTTCTGGAAGTTCTTTTGGAGTTTGAGCCAATCTGCGTCTTGCACATCTGTTTCTTCTAGTTCTCAAGGAATTTCAGCTCGGGCTGATCAACTAGAAGCATATTCTGTGTTTGTCTTAACTCTGCAGCATATTGTGCGAGATCTGTTTGCAAAAACTGTTCGTAGGGTAGGAGCTCAATTTCTGCAATTTCTAAAGGAGGTTTGGCTTCTACTGATCTTCTGTTTGTGCCTCTCTTCTAGAGACAATTCTGCATGGTGATTCAACAGGTTATACTTATTTCTGGAAGTTCTTATGGAGGTTGAACTGGTGTAGATAACGCAGCATCATCACCTTCTGTGTGTAACTTAACGTCGTCTTCTGTAGCCAATTCTGCCTGAAAAGTTTGCGACGCTCATCGTATTAGACTTGTTTCTGGAAGTTCTTTTGGAGTTTGAGCCTATCTATTTGAGTAACTGCGTCTTGCACATCTGTTTCTTCTAGTTCTCAAGGAATCTCAGCTCGGGCGGATCAACTAGAAGCATATTCTGTGTTTGTCTTAACTCTGCAGCCTTTTCTGCGAAATCCGTTTGCAGAAACTGGTCGTACGAGATCGATTTCTGCACGTTCAGCTTCTACTGATCCAAAGTAAGCATTTTCTGTTTGTGCCTCAACTGATTCTTCTATAGACAATTCTGCCTGGTGACTCAACGTTTTAGACTTATTTCTGCAAGTTCTTATGGATGTTGAACTGGTGTAGATCCCGCATCATCACCTTCTGTGTCTAACTTAACGTCGTCTTCTGTAGCCAATTCTGCCTGAAAAGATTGCGACGCTCATCGTGTTAGACTTGTTTCTGGAAGTTCTTTTGGAGTTTGAGCCAATCTGCGTCTTGCACATCTGTTTCTTCTAGTTCTTAAGGAATCTCAGCTCAGGCTGATCAACTAGAAGCATATTCTGTGTTTGTCTTAACTCTGCAGCCTTTTCTGCGACATCCGTTTGCAGAAACTGGTCGTACGAGATCGATTTCTGCACGTTCAGCTTCTACTGATCCAAAGTAAGCATCTTCTGTTTGTGCCTCAACTGATTCTTCTATAGACAATTCTGCCTGGTGACTCAACGTTTTAGACTTATTTCTGCAAGTTCTTATGGATGTTGAACTGGTGTAGATCCCGCATCATCACCTTCTGTGTCTAACTTAACGTCGTCTTCTGTAGCCAATTCTGCCTGAAAAGATTGCGACGCTCATGGTGTTAGACTTGTTTCTGGAAGTTCTTTTGGAATTTGAGCCAATCTGCGTCTTGCACATCTGTTTCTTTAAGGAATTTCAGCTCGGGCTGATCAACTAGAAGCATATTCTGTGTTTGTCTTAAATCTGCAGCCTTTTCTGCGACATCCGTTTGCAGAAACTGGTCGTACGTGATCGATTTCTGCACGTTCAGCTTCTACTGATCCAAAGTAAGCATCTTCTGTTTGTGCCTCAACTGATTCTTCTATAGACAATTCTGCCTGGTGACTCAACGTTTTAGACTTATTTCTGCAAGTTCTTATGGATGTTGAACTGTTGTAGGTCCCGCATCATCACCTTCTGTGTCTAACTTAACGTCGTCTTCTGTAGCCAATTCTGTCTGAAAAGATTGCGACGCTCATGGTGTTAGACTTGTTTCTGGAAGTTCTTTTGGAGTTTGAGCCAATCTGCGTCTTGCACATCTGTTTCTTCTAGTTCTCAAGGAATTTCAGCTCGGGCTGATCAACTAGAAGTATATTCTGTGTTTGTCTTAAATTTGCAGCCTTTTCTGCGACATCCGTTTGCAGAAACTGGTCGTACGAGATCGATTTCTGCAAGTTCAGCTTCTACTGATCCAAAGTAAGCATCTTCTGTTTGTGCCTCAACTGATTCTTCTATAGACAATTCTGCCTGGTGACTCAACGTTTTAGACTTATTTCTGCAAGTTCTAATGGATGTTGAACTGTTGTAGGTCCCGCATCATCACCTTCTGTGTCTAACTTAACGTCGTCTTCTGTAGCCAATTCTGCCTGAAAAGATTGCGACGCTCATGGTGTTAGACTTGTTTCTGGAAGTTCTTTTGGAGTTTGAGCCAATCTGCGTCTTGGACATCTGTTTCTTCTAGTTCTCAAGGAATTTCAGCTCGGGCTGATCAACTAGAAGCATATTCTGTGTTTGTCTTAAATCTGCAGCCTTTTCTGCGACATCCGTTTGCAGAAACTGGTCGTACGAGATCGATTTCTGCAAGTTCAGCTTCTACTGATCCAAAGTAAGCATCTTCTGTTTGTGCCTCAACTGATTCTTCTATAGAGAATTCTGCCTGGTGACTCAACGTTTTAGACTTATTTCTGCAAGTTCTAATGGATGTTGAACTGTTGTAGGTCCCGCATCATCACCTTCTGTGTCTAACTTAACGTCGTCTTATGTAGCCAATTCTGCCTGAAAAGATTGCGACGCTCATGGTGTTAGACTTGTTTCTGGAAGTTCTTTTGGAGTTTGAGCCAATCTGCGTCTTGCACATCTGTTTCTTCTAGTTCTCAAGGAATTTCAGCTCGGGCTGATCAACTAGAAGCATATTGTGTTTTTGTCTTAAATCTGCAGCCTTTTCTGCGACATCCGTTTGCAGAAACTGGTCGTACGAGATCGATTTCTGCACGTTCAGCTTCTACTGATCCAAAGTAAGCATCTTCTGTTTGTGCCTCAACTGATTCTTCTATAGACAATTCTGCCTGGTGACTCAACGTTTTAGACTTATTTCTGCAAGTTCTAATGGATGTTGAACTGTTGTAGGTCCCGCATCATCACCTTCTGTGTCTAACTTAACGTCGTCTTCTGTAGCCAATTCTGCCTGAAAAGATTGCGACGCTCATGGTGTTAGACTTGTTTCTGGAAGTTCTTTTGGAGTTTGAGCCAATCTGCGTCTTGCACATCTGTTTCTTCTAGTTCTCAAGGAATTTCAGCTCGGGCTGATCAACTAGAAGCATATTCTGTGTTTGTCTTAAATCTGCAGCCTTTTCTGCGACATCCGTTTGCAGAAACTGGTCGTACGAGATCGATTTCTGCACGTTCAGCTTCTACTGATCCAAAGTAAGCATCTTCTGTTTGTGCCTCAACTGATTCTTCTATAGACAATTCTGCCTGGTGACTCAACGTTTTAGACTTATTTCTGCAAGTTCTAATGGATGTTGAACTGTTGTAGGTCCCGCATCATCACCTTCTGTGTCTAACTTAACGTCGTCTTCTGTAGCCAATTCTGCCTGAAAAGATTGCGACGCTCATGGTATTAGACTTGTTTCTGGAAGTTCTTTTGGAGTTTGAGCCAATCTGCGTCTTGGACATCTGTTTCTTCTAGTTCTCAAGGAATTTCAGCTCGGGCTGATCAACTAGAAGCATATTCTGTGTTTGTCTTAAATCTGCAGCCTTTTCTGCGACATCCGTTTGCAGAAACTGGTCGTACGAGATCGATTTCTGCAAGTTCAGCTTCTACTGATCCAAAGTAAGCATCTTCTGTTTGTGCCTCAACTGATTCTTCTATAGAGAATTCTGCCTGGTGACTCAACGTTTTAGACTTATTTCTGCAAGTTCTAATGGATGTTGAACTGTTGTAGGTCCCGCATCATCACCTTCTGTGTCTAACTTAACGTCGTCTTCTGTAGCCAATTCTGCCTGAAAAGATTGCGACGCTCATGGTGTTAGACTTGTTTCTGGAAGTTCTTTTGGAGTTTGAGCCAATCTGCGTCTTGCACATCTGTTTCTTCTAGTTCTCAAGGAATTTCAGCTCGGGCTGATCAACTAGAAGCATATTGTGTTTTTGTCTTAAATCTGCAGCCTTTTCTGCGACATCCGTTTGCAGAAACTGGTCGTACGAGATCGATTTCTGCACGTTCAGCTTCTACTGATCCAAAGTAAGCATCTTCTGTTTGTGCCTCAACTGATTCTTCTATAGACAATTCTGCCTGGTGACTCAACGTTTTAGACTTATTTCTGCAAGTTCTAATGGATGTTGAACTGTTGTAGGTCCCGCATCATCACCTTCTGTGTCTAACTTAACGTCGTCTTCTGTAGCCAATTCTGCCTGAAAAGATTGCGACGCTCATGGTGTTAGACTTGTTTCTGGAAGTTCTTTTGGAGTTTGAGCCAATCTGCGTCTTGCACATCTGTTTCTTCTAGTTCTCAAGGAATTTCAGCTCGGGCTGATCAACTAGAAGCATATTCTATGTTTGTCTTAAATCTGCAGCCTTTTCTGCGACATCCGTTTGCACAAACTGGTCGTACGAGATCGATTTCTGCACGTTCAGCTTCTACTGATCCAAAGTAAGCATCTTTTGTTTGTGCCTCAACTGATTCTTCTATAGACAATTCTGCCTGGTGACTCAACGTTTTAGACTTATTTCTGCAAGTTCTTATGGATGTTGAACTGGTGTAGATCCCGCATCATCACCTTCTGTGTCTAACTTAACGTCGTCTTCTGTAGCCAATTCTGCCTGAAAAGATTGCGATGCTCATGGTGTTAGACTTGTTTCTGGAAGTTCTTTTGGAATTTGAGCCAATCTGCGTCTTGTACATCTGTTTCTTCTAGTTCTCAAGGAATTTCAGCTCGGGCTGATCAACTAGAAGCATATTCTGTGTTTGTCTTAACTCTGCAGCATATTGTGCGAGATCTGTTTGCAAAAACTGTTCGTAGGGTAGGAGCTCGATTTCTGCAATTTCTGAAGGAGGTTTAGCTTCTACTGATCTTCTGTTTGTGCCTCTCTTCTAGAGACAATTCTGCATGGTGATACAACAGGTTATACTTATTTCTGCAAGTTCTTATGGAGGTTGAACTGGTGTAGATCACGCAGCATCATCACCTTCTGTGTGTAACTTAACGTCGTCTTCTGTACCCAATTCTGCCTGAAAAGTTTGCGACGCTCATCGTATTATACTTGTTTCTGGAAGTTCTTTTGGAGTTTGAGCCTATCTATTTGAGTTACTGCGTCTTGAACATCTGTTTCTTCTAGTTCTCAAGGAATCTCAGCTCGGGCTGATCAACTAGAAGCATATTCTGTGTTTGTCTTAACTCTGCAGCCTTTTCTGCGACATCCGTTTGCAGAAACTGGTTATGCGAGATCGATTTCTGCACGTTCAGCTTCTACTGATCCAAAGTAAGCATCTTCTGTTTGTGCCTCAACTGATTCTTCTATAGACAATTCTGCCTGGTGACTCAACGTTTTAGACTTATTTCTGCAAGTTCTAATGGATGTTGAACTGTTGTAGGTCCCGCATCATCACCTTCTGTGTCTAACTTAACGTCGTCTTCTGTAGCCAATTCTGTCTGAAAAGATTGCGACGCTCATGGTGTTAGACTTGTTTCTGGAAGTTCTTTTGGAGTTTGAGCCAATCTGCGTCTTGCACATCTGTTTCTTCTAGTTCTCAAGGAATTTCAGCTCGGGCTGATCAACTAGAAGTATATTCTGTGTTTGTCTTAAATTTGCAGCCTTTTCTGCGACATCCGTTTGCAGAAACTGGTCGTACGAGATCGATTTCTGCAAGTTCAGCTTCTACTGATCCAAAGTAAGCATCTTCTGTTTGTGCCTCAACTGATTCTTCTATAGACAATTCTGCCTGGTGACTCAACGTTTTAGACTTATTTCTGCAAGTTCTAATGGATGTTGAACTGTTGTAGGTCCCGCATCATCACCTTCTGTGTCTAACTTAACGTCGTCTTCTGTAGCCAATTCTGCCTGAAAAGATTGCGACGCTCATGGTGTTAGGCTTTGTTTCTGGAAGTTCTTTTGGAGTTTGAGCCAATCTGCGTCTTGCACATCTGTTTCTTTAAGGAATTTCAGCTCGGGCTGATCAACTAGAAGCATATTCTGTGTTTGTCTTAAATCTGCAGCCTTTTCTGCGACATCCGTTTGCAGAAACTGGTCGTACGAGATCGATTTCTGCAAGTTCAGCTTCTACTGATCCAAAGTAAGCATCTTCTGTTTGTGCCTCAACTGATTCTTCTATAGACAATTCTGCCTGGTGACTCAACGTTTTAGACTTATTTCTGCAAGTTCTAATGGATGTTGAACTGTTGTAGGTCCCGCATCATCACCTTCTGTGTCTAACTTAACGTCGTCTTCTGTAGCCAATTCTGCCTGAAAAGATTGCGACGCTCATGGTATTAGACTTGTTTCTGGAAGTTCTTTTGGAGTTTGAGCCAATCTGCGTCTTGCACATCTGTTTCTTCTAGTTCTCAAGGAATTTCAGCTCGGGCTGATCAACTAGAAGCATATTCTGTGTTTGTCTTAAATCTGCAGCCTTTTCTGCGACATCCGTTTGCAGAAACTGGTCGTACGAGATCGATTTCTGCAAGTTCAGCTTCTACTGATCCAAAGTAAGCATCTTCTGTTTGTGCCTCAACTGATTCTTCTATAGAGAATTCTGCCTGGTGACTCAACGTTTTAGACTTATTTCTGCAAGTTCTAATGGATGTTGAACTGTTGTAGGTCCCGCATCATCACCTTCTGTGTCTAACTTAACGTCGTCTTCTGTAGCCAATTCTGCCTGAAAAGATTGCGACGCTCATGGTGTTAGACTTGTTTCTGGAAGTTCTTTTGGAGTTTGAGCCAATCTGCGTCTTGCACATCTGTTTCTTCTAGTTCTCAAGGAATTTCAGCTCGGGCTGATCAACTAGAAGCATATTGTGTTTTTGTCTTAAATCTGCAGCCTTTTCTGCGACATCCGTTTGCAGAAACTGGTCGTACGAGATCGATTTCTGCACGTTCAGCTTCTACTGATCCAAAGTAAGCATCTTCTGTTTGTGCCTCAACTGATTCTTCTATAGACAATTCTGCCTGGTGACTCAACGTTTTAGACTTATTTCTGCAAGTTCTAATGGATGTTGAACTGTTGTAGGTCCCGCATCATCACCTTCTGTGTCTAACTTAACGTCGTCTTCTGTAGCCAATTCTGCCTGAAAAGATTGCGACGCTCATGGTGTTAGACTTGTTTCTGGAAGTTCTTTTGGAGTTTGAGCCAATCTGCGTCTTGCACATCTGTTTCTTCTAGTTCTCAAGGAATTTCAGCTCGGGCTGATCAACTAGAAGCATATTCTGTGTTTGTCTTAAATCTGCAGCCTTTTCTGCGACATCCGTTTGCACAAACTGGTCGTACGAGATCGATTTCTGCACGTTCAGCTTCTACTGATCCAAAGTAAGCATCTTCTGTTTGTGCCTCAACTGATTCTTCTATAGACAATTCTGCCTGGTGACTCAACGTTTTAGACTTATTTCTGCAAGTTCTTATGGATGTTGAACTGGTGTAGATCCCGCATCATCACCTTCTGTGTCTAACTTAACGTCGTCTTCTGTAGCCAATTCTGCCTGAAAAGATTGCGATGCTCATGGTGTTAGACTTGTTTCTGGAAGTTCTTTTGGAATTTGAGCCAATCTGCGTCTTGTACATCTGTTTCTTCTAGTTCTCAAGGAATTTCAGCTCGGGCTGATCAACTAGAAGCATATTCTGTGTTTGTCTTAACTCTGCAGCATATTGTGCGAGATCTGTTTGCAAAAACTGTTCGTAGGGTAGGAGCTCGATTTCTGCAATTTCTGAAGGAGGTTTAGCTTCTACTGATCTTCTGTTTGTGCCTCTCTTCTAGAGACAATTCTGCATGGTGATACAACAGGTTATACTTATTTCTGCAAGTTCTTATGGAGGTTGAACTGGTGTAGATCACGCAGCATCATCACCTTCTGTGTGTAACTTAACGTCGTCTTCTGTACCCAATTCTGCCTGAAAAGTTTGCGACGCTCATCGTATTAGACTTGTTTCTGGAAGTTCTTTTGGAGTTTGAGCCTATCTATTTGAGTTACTGCGTCTTGAACATCTGTTTCTTCTAGTTCTCAAGGAATCTCAGCTCGGGCTGATCAACTAGAAGCATATTCTGTGTTTGTCTTAACTCTGCAGCCTTTTCTGCGACATCCGTTTGCAGAAACTGGTTATGCGAGATCGATTTCTGCACGTTCAGCTTCTACTGATCCAAAGTAAGCATCTTCTGTTTGTGCCTCAACTGATTCTTCTATAGACAATTCTGCCTGGTGACTCAACGTTTTAGACTTATTTCTGCAAGTTCTAATGGATGTTGAACTGTTGTAGGTCCCGCATCATCACCTTCTGTGTCTAACTTAACGTCGTCTTCTGTAGCCAATTCTGCCTGAAAAGATTGCGACGCTCATGGTGTTAGACTTGTTTCTGGAAGTTCTTTTGGAGTTTGAGCCAATCTGCGTCTTGCACATCTGTTTCTTCTAGTTCTCAAGGAATTTCAGCTCGGGCTGATCAACTAGAAGCATATTCTGTGTTTGTCTTAAATCTGCAGCCTTTTCTGCGACATCCGTTTGCAGAAACTGGTCGTACGAGATCGATTTCTGCACGTTCAGCTTCTACTGATCCAAAGTAAGCATTTTCTGTTTGTGCCTCAACTGATTCTTCTATAGACAATTCTGCCTGGTGACTCAACGTTTTAGACTTATTTCTGCAAGTTCTAATGGATGTTGAACTGTTGTAGGTCCCGCATCATCACCTTCTGTGTCTAACTTAACGTCGTCTTCTGTAGCCAATTCTGTCTGAAAAGATTGCGACGCTCATGGTGTTAGACTTGTTTCTGGAAGTTCTTTTGGAGTTTGAGCCAATCTGCGTCTTGCACATCTGTTTCTTCTAGTTCTCAAGGAATTTCAGCTCGGGCTGATCAACTAGAAGTATATTCTGTGTTTGTCTTAAATTTGCAGCCTTTTCTGCGACATCCGTTTGCAGAAACTGGTCGTACGAGATCGATTTCTGCAAGTTCAGCTTCTACTGATCCAAAGTAAGCATCTTCTGTTTGTGCCTCAACTGATTCTTCTATAGACAATTCTGCCTGGTGACTCAACGTTTTAGACTTATTTCTGCAAGTTCTAATGGATGTTGAACTGTTGTAGGTCCCGCATCATCACCTTCTGTGTCTAACTTAACGTCGTCTTCTGTAGCCAATTCTGCCTGAAAAGATTGCGACGCTCATGGTGTTAGACTTGTTTCTGGAAGTTCTTTTGGAGTTTGAGCCAATCTGCGTCTTGCACATCTGTTTCTTTAAGGAATTTCAGCTCGGGCTGATCAACTAGAAGCATATTCTGTGTTTGTCTTAAATCTGCAGCCTTTTCTGCGACATCCGTTTGCAGAAACTGGTCGTACGAGATCGATTTCTGCAAGTTCAGCTTCTACTGATCCAAAGTAAGCATCTTCTGTTTGTGCCTCAACTGATTCTTCTATAGACAATTCTGCCTGGTGACTCAACGTTTTAGACTTATTTCTGCAAGTTCTAATGGATGTTGAACTGTTGTAGGTCCCGCATCATCACCTTCTGTGTCTAACTTAACGTCGTCTTCTGTAGCCAATTCTGCCTGAAAAGATTGCGACGCTCATGGTATTAGACTTGTTTCTGGAAGTTCTTTTGGAGTTTGAGCCAATCTGCGTCTTGCACATCTGTTTCTTCTAGTTCTCAAGGAATTTCAGCTCGGGCTGATCAACTAGAAGCATATTCTGTGTTTGTCTTAAATCTGCAGCCTTTTCTGCGACATCCGTTTGCAGAAACTGGTCGTACGAGATCGATTTCTGCAAGTTCAGCTTCTACTGATCCAAAGTAAGCATCTTCTGTTTGTGCCTCAACTGATTCTTCTATAGAGATTTCTGCCTGGTGACTCAACGTTTTAGACTTATTTCTGCAAGTTCTAATGGATGTTGAACTGTTGTAGGTCCCGCATCATCACCTTCTGTGTCTAACTTAACGTCGTCTTCTGTAGCCAATTCTGCCTGAAAAGATTGCGACGCTCATGGTGTTAGACTTGTTTCTGGAAGTTCTTTTGGAGTTTGAGCCAATCTGCGTCTTGCACATCTGTTTCTTTAAGGAATTTCAGCTCGGGCTGATCAACTAGAAGCATATTCTGTGTTTGTCTTAAATCTGCAGCCTTTTCTGCGACATCCGTTTGCAGAAACTGGTCGTACGAGATCGATTTCTGCACGTTCAGCTTCTACTGATCCAAAGTAAGCATCTTCTGTTTGTGCCTCAACTGATTCTTCTATAGACAATTCTGCCTGGTGACTCAACGTTTTAGACTTATTTCTGCAAGTTCTTATGGATGTTGAACTGGTGTAGATCCCGCATCATCACCTTCTGTGTCTAACTTAACGTCGTCTTCTGTAGCCAATTCTGCCTGAAAAGATTGCGACGCTCATGGTGTTAGACTTGTTTCTGGAAGTTCTTTTGGAATTTGAGCCAATCTGCGTCTTGCACATCTGTTTCTTCTAGTTCTCAAGGAATTTCAGCTCGGGCTGATCAACTAGAAGCATATTCTGTGTTTGTCTTAAATCTGCAGCCTTTTCTGCGACATCCGTTTGCAGAAACTGGTCGTACGAGATCGATTTCTGCAAGTTCAGCTTCTACTGATCCAAAGTAAGCATCTTCTGTTTGTGCCTCAACTGGTTCTTCTATAGACAATTCTGCCTGGTGACTCAACGTTTTAGACTTATTTCTGCAAGTTCTAATGGATGTTGAACTGTTGTAGGTCCCGCATCATCACCTTCTGTGTCTAACTTAACGTCGTCTTCTGTAGCCAATTCTGCCTGAAAAGTTTGCGACGCTCATGGTATTAGACTTGTTTCTGGAAGTTCTTTTGGAGTTTGAGCCAATCTGCGTCTTGCACATCTGTTTCTTCTAGTTCTCAAGGAATTTCAGCTCGGGCTGATCAACTAGAAGCATATTCTGTGTTTGTCTTAACTCTGCAGCATATTCTGCGAGATCTGTTTGCAAAAACTGTTCGTAGGGTAGGAGCTCGATTTCTGCAATTTCTGAAGGAGGTTTAGCTTCTACTGATCTTCTGTTTGTGCTTCTCTTCTAGAGACAATTCTGCATGGTGATTCAACAGGTTATACTTATTTCTGAAAGTTCTTATGGAGGTTGAACTGGTGTAGATCACGCAGCATCATCACCTTCTGTGTGTAACATAACGTCGTCTTCTGTAGCCAATTCTCCCTGAAAAGTTTGCGACGCTCATCGTTTTAGACTTGTTTCTGGAAGTTCTTTTGGAGTTTGAGCCAATCTGCGTCTTGCACATCTGTTTCTTCTAGTTCTCAATGAATTTCAGCTCGGGCTGATCAACTAGAAGCATATTCTGTGTTTGTCTTAAATCTGCAGCCTTTTCTGCGACATCCGTTTGCAGAAACTGGTCGTACGAGATCGATTTCTGCACGTTCAGCTTCTACTGATCCAAAGTAAGCATCTTCTGTTTGTGCCTCAACTGATTCTTCTATAGACAATTCTGCCTGGTGACTCAACGTTTTAGACTTATTTCTGCAAGTTCTTATGGATGTTGAACTGGTGTAGATCCCGCATCATCACCTTCTGTGTCTAACTTAACGTCGTCTTCTGTAGCCAATTCTGCCTGAAAAGATTGCGACGCTCATCGTGTTAGACTTGTTTCTGAAAGTTCTTTTGGAGTTTGAGCCTATCTATTTGTTACTGCGTCTTGCACTCTGTTTCTTCTAGTTCTTAAGGAATCTCAGCTCGGGCTGATCAACTAGAAGCATATTCTGTGTTTGTCTTAACTCTGCAGCCTTTTCTGCGACATCCGTTTGCAGAAACTGGTCGTACGAGATCGATTTCTGCACGTTCAGCTTCTACTGATCCAAAGTAAGCATCTTCTGTTTGTGCCTCAACTGATTCTTCTATAGACAATTCTGCCTGGTGACTCAACGTTTTAGACTTATTTCTGCAAGTTCTTATGGATGTTGAACTGGTGTAGATCCCGCATCATCACCTTCTGTGTCTAACTTAACGTCGTCTTCTGTAGCCAATTCTGCCTGAAAAGATTGCGACCTTCATCGTGTTAGACTTGTTTCTGGAAGTTCTTTTGGAGTTTGAGCCAATCTATTTGAGTAACTGCGTCTTGCACATCTGTTTCTTCTAGTTCTCAAGGAATTTCAGCTCGGGCTGATCAACTAGAAGCATATTCTGTGTTTGTCTTAACTCTGCAGCATATTGTGCGAGATCTGTTTGCAAAAACTGTTCGTAGGGTAGGAGCTCAATTTCTACAATTTCTAAAGGAGGTTTGGCTTCTACTGATCTTCTGTTTGTGCCTCTCTTCTAGAGACAATTCTGCATGGTGATTCAACAGGTTATACTTATTTCTGGAAGTTCTTATGGAGGTTGAACTGGTGTAGATAACGCAGCATCATCACCTTCTGTGTGTAACTTAACGTCGTCTTCTGTAGCCAATTCTGCCTGAAAAGTTTGCGACGCTCATCGTATTAGACTTGTTTCTGGAAGTTCTTTTGGAGTTTGAGCCTATCTATTTGAGTAACTGCGTCTTGCACATCTGTTTCTTCTAGTTCTCAAGGAATCTCAGCTCGGGCGGATCAACTAGAAGCATATTCTGTGTTTGTCTTAACTCTGCAGCCTTTTCTGCGAAATCCGTTTGCAGAAACTGGTCGTACGAGATCGATTTCTGCACGTTCAGCTTCTACTGATCCAAAGTAAGCATTTTCTGTTTGTGCCTCAACTGATTCTTCTATAGACAATTCTGCCTGGTGACTCAACGTTTTAGACTTATTTCTGCAAGTTCTTATGGATGTTGAACTGGTGTAGATCCCGCATCATCACCTTCTGTGTCTAACTTAACGTCGTCTTCTGTAGCCAATTCTGCCTGAAAAGATTGCGACGCTCATCGTGTTAGACTTGTTTCTGGAAGTTCTTTTGGAGTTTGAGCCAATCTGCGTCTTGCACATCTGTTTCTTCTAGTTCTCAAGGAATTTCAGCTCGGGCTGATCAACTAGAAGCATATTCTGTGTTTGTCTTAAATCTGCAGCCTTTTCTGCGACATCCGTTTGCAGAAACTGGTCGTACGAGATCGATTTCTGCAAGTTCAGCTTCTACTGATCCAAAGTAAGCATCTTCTGTTTGTGCCTCAACTGATTCTTCTATAGACAATTCTGCCTGGTGACTCAACGTTTTAGACTTATTTCTGCAAGTTCTAATGGATGTTGAACTGTTGTAGGTCCCGCATCATCACCTTCTGTGTCTAACTTAACGTCGTCTTCTGTAGCCAATTCTGCCTGAAAAGATTGCGACGCTCATGGTATTAGACTTGTTTCTGGAAGTTCTTTTGGAGTTTGAGCCAATCTGCGTCTTGCACATCTGTTTCTTCTAGTTCTCAAGGAATTTCAGCTCGGGCTGATCAACTAGAAGCATATTCTGTGTTTGTCTTAACTCTGCAGCATATTCTGCGAGATCTGTTTGCAAAAACTGTTCGTAGGGTAGGAGCTCGATTTCTGCAATTTCTGAAGGAGGTTTAGCTTCTACTGATCTTCTGTTTGTGCTTCTCTTCTAGAGACAATTCTGCATGGTGATTCAACAGGTTATACTTATTTCTGAAAGTTCTTATGGAGGTTGAACTGGTGTAGATCACGCAGCATCATCACCTTCTGTGTGTAACTTAACGTCGTCTTCTGTAGCCAATTCTCCCTGAAAAGTTTGCGACGCTCATCGTTTTAGACTTGTTTCTGGAAGTTCTTTTGGAGTTTGAGCCAATCTGCGTCTTGCACATCTGTTTCTTCTAGTTCTCAATGAATTTCAGCTCGGGCTGATCAACTAGAAGCATATTCTGTGTTTGTCTTAACTCTGCAGCATATTCTGCGAGATCTGTTTGCAAAAACTGTTCGTAGAAGAGAGGCGATTTCTGCAATTTCTGAAGGAGGTTTAGCTTCTACTGATCTTCTGTTTGTGCCTCTCTTCTAGAGACAATTCTGCATGGTGATTCAACAGGTTATACTTATTTCTGCAAGTTCTTATGGAGGTTGAACTGGTGTAGATCCCGCATCATCAAATTCTGTGTCTAACTTAACGTCGTCTTCTGTAGCCAATTCTGCCTGAAAAGATTGCGACGCTCATCGTGTTAGAATTGTTTCTGGAAGTTCTTTTGGAGTTTGAGCCAATCTGCGTCTTGCACATCTGTTTCTTCTAGTTCTCAATGAATTTCAGCTCGGGCTGATCAACTAGAAGCATATTCTGTGTTTGTCTTAACTCTGCAGCCTTTCCTGCGACATCCGTTTGCAGAAACTGGTCGTACGAGATCGATTTCTGCACGTTCAGCTTCTACTGATCCAAAGTAAGCATCTTCTGTTTGTGCCTCAACTGATTCTTCTATAGACAATTCTGCCTGGTGACTCAACGTTTTAGACTTATTTCTGCAAGTTCTTATGGATGTTGAACTGGTGTAGATCCCGCATCATCACCTTCTGTGTCTAACTTAACGTCGTCTTCTGTAGCCAATTCTGCCTGAAAAGATTGCGACGCTCATGGTGTTAGACTTGTTTCTGGAAGTTCTTTTGGAATTTGAGCCAATCTGCGTCTTGCACATCTGTTTCTTCTAGTTCTCAAGGAATTTCAGCTCGGGCTGATCAACTAGAAGCATATTCTGTGTTTGTCTTAACTCTGCAGCATATTCTGCGAGATCTGTTTGCAAAAACTGTTCGTAGGGTAGGAGCTCGATTTCTGCAATTTCTGAAGGAGGTTTAGCTTCTACTGATCTTCTGTTTGTGCTTCTCTTCTAGAGACAATTCTGCATGGTGATTCAACAGGTTATACTTATTTCTGAAAGTTCTTATGGAGGTTGAACTGGTGTAGATCACGCAGCATCATCACCTTCTGTGTGTAACTTAACGTCGTCTTCTGTAGCCAATTCTCCCTGAAAAGTTTGCGACGCTCATCGTTTTAGACTTGTTTCTGGAAGTTCTTTTGGAGTTTGAGCCAATCTGCGTCTTGCACATCTGTTTCTTCTAGTTCTCAATGAATTTCAGCTCGGGCTGATCAACTAGAAGCATATTCTGTGTTTGTCTTAACTCTGCAGCATATTCTGCGAGATCTGTTTGCAAAAACTGTTCGTAGAAGAGAGGCGATTTCTGCAATTTCTGAAGGAGGTTTAGCTTCTACTGATCTTCTGTTTGTGCCTCTCTTCTAGAGACAATTCTGCATGGTGATTCAACAGGTTATACTTATTTCTGCAAGTTCTTATGGATGTTGAACTGGTGTAGATCCCGCATCATCACCTTCTGTGTCTAACTTAACGTCGTCTTCTGTAGCCAATTCTGCCTGAAAAGATTGCGACGCTCATCGTGTTAGACTTGTTTCTGAAAGTTCTTTTGGAGTTTGAGCCTATCTATTTGTTACTGCGTCTTGCACTCTGTTTCTTCTAGTTCTTAAGGAATCTCAGCTCGGGCTGATCAACTAGAAGCATATTCTGTGTTTGTCTTAACTCTGCAGCCTTTTCTGCGACATCCGTTTGCAGAAACTGGTCGTACGAGATCGATTTCTGCACGTTCAGCTTCTACTGATCCAAAGTAAGCATCTTCTGTTTGTGCCTCAACTGATTCTTCTATAGACAATTCTGCCTGGTGACTCAACGTTTTAGACTTATTTCTGCAAGTTCTTATGGATGTTGAACTGGTGTAGATCCCGCATCATCACCTTCTGTGTCTAACTTAACGTCGTCTTCTGTAGCCAATTCTGCCTGAAAAGATTGCGACCTTCATCGTGTTAGACTTGTTTCTGGAAGTTCTTTTGGAGTTTGAGCCAATCTATTTGAGTAACTGCGTCTTGCACATCTGTTTCTTCTAGTTCTCAAGGAATTTCAGCTCGGGCTGATCAACTAGAAGCATATTCTGTGTTTGTCTTAACTCTGCAGCATATTGTGCGAGATCTGTTTGCAAAAACTGTTCGTAGGGTAGGAGCTCAATTTCTACAATTTCTAAAGGAGGTTTGGCTTCTACTGATCTTCTGTTTGTGCCTCTCTTCTAGAGACAATTCTGCATGGTGATTCAACAGGTTATACTTATTTCTGGAAGTTCTTATGGAGGTTGAACTGGTGTAGATAACGCAGCATCATCACCTTCTGTGTGTAACTTAACGTCGTCTTCTGTAGCCAATTCTGCCTGAAAAGTTTGCGACGCTCATCGTATTAGACTTGTTTCTGGAAGTTCTTTTGGAGTTTGAGCCTATCTATTTGAGTAACTGCGTCTTGCACATCTGTTTCTTCTAGTTCTCAAGGAATCTCAGCTCGGGCGGATCAACTAGAAGCATATTCTGTGTTTGTCTTAACTCTGCAGCCTTTTCTGCGAAATCCGTTTGCAGAAACTGGTCGTACGAGATCGATTTCTGCACGTTCAGCTTCTACTGATCCAAAGTAAGCATTTTCTGTTTGTGCCTCAACTGATTCTTCTATAGACAATTCTGCCTGGTGACTCAACGTTTTAGACTTATTTCTGCAAGTTCTTATGGATGTTGAACTGGTGTAGATCCCGCATCATCACCTTCTGTGTCTAACTTAACGTCGTCTTCTGTAGCCAATTCTGCCTGAAAAGATTGCGACGCTCATCGTGTTAGACTTGTTTCTGGAAGTTCTTTTGGAGTTTGAGCCAATCTGCGTCTTGCACATCTGTTTCTTCTAGTTCTCAAGGAATTTCAGCTCGGGCTGATCAACTAGAAGCATATTCTGTGTTTGTCTTAAATCTGCAGCCTTTTCTGCGACATCCGTTTGCAGAAACTGGTCGTACGAGATCGATTTCTGCAAGTTCAGCTTCTACTGATCCAAAGTAAGCATCTTCTGTTTGTGCCTCAACTGATTCTTCTATAGACAATTCTGCCTGGTGACTCAACGTTTTAGACTTATTTCTGCAAGTTCTAATGGATGTTGAACTGTTGTAGGTCCCGCATCATCACCTTCTGTGTCTAACTTAACGTCGTCTTCTGTAGCCAATTCTGCCTGAAAAGATTGCGACGCTCATGGTATTAGACTTGTTTCTGGAAGTTCTTTTGGAGTTTGAGCCAATCTGCGTCTTGCACATCTGTTTCTTCTAGTTCTCAAGGAATTTCAGCTCGGGCTGATCAACTAGAAGCATATTCTGTGTTTGTCTTAACTCTGCAGCATATTCTGCGAGATCTGTTTGCAAAAACTGTTCGTAGGGTAGGAGCTCGATTTCTGCAATTTCTGAAGGAGGTTTAGCTTCTACTGATCTTCTGTTTGTGCTTCTCTTCTAGAGACAATTCTGCATGGTGATTCAACAGGTTATACTTATTTCTGAAAGTTCTTATGGAGGTTGAACTGGTGTAGATCACGCAGCATCATCACCTTCTGTGTGTAACTTAACGTCGTCTTCTGTAGCCAATTCTCCCTGAAAAGTTTGCGACGCTCATCGTTTTAGACTTGTTTCTGGAAGTTCTTTTGGAGTTTGAGCCAATCTGCGTCTTGCACATCTGTTTCTTCTAGTTCTCAATGAATTTCAGCTCGGGCTGATCAACTAGAAGCATATTCTGTGTTTGTCTTAACTCTGCAGCATATTCTGCGAGATCTGTTTGCAAAAACTGTTCGTAGAAGAGAGGCGATTTCTGCAATTTCTGAAGGAGGTTTAGCTTCTACTGATCTTCTGTTTGTGCCTCTCTTCTAGAGACAATTCTGCATGGTGATTCAACAGGTTATACTTATTTCTGCAAGTTCTTATGGAGGTTGAACTGGTGTAGATCCCGCATCATCAAATTCTGTGTCTAACTTAACGTCGTCTTCTGTAGCCAATTCTGCCTGAAAAGATTGCGACGCTCATCGTGTTAGAATTGTTTCTGGAAGTTCTTTTGGAGTTTGAGCCAATCTGCGTCTTGCACATCTGTTTCTTCTAGTTCTCAATGAATTTCAGCTCGGGCTGATCAACTAGAAGCATATTCTGTGTTTGTCTTAACTCTGCAGCCTTTCCTGCGACATCCGTTTGCAGAAACTGGTCGTACGAGATCGATTTCTGCACGTTCAGCTTCTACTGATCCAAAGTAAGCATCTTCTGTTTGTGCCTCAACTGATTCTTCTATAGACAATTCTGCCTGGTGACTCAACGTTTTAGACTTATTTCTGCAAGTTCTTATGGATGTTGAACTGGTGTAGATCCCGCATCATCACCTTCTGTGTCTAACTTAACGTCGTCTTCTGTAGCCAATTCTGCCTGAAAAGATTGCGACGCTCATGGTGTTAGACTTGTTTCTGGAAGTTCTTTTGGAATTTGAGCCAATCTGCGTCTTGCACATCTGTTTCTTCTAGTTCTCAAGGAATTTCAGCTCGGGCTGATCAACTAGAAGCATATTCTGTGTTTGTCTTAAATCTGCAGCCTTTTCTGCGACATCCGTTTGCAGAAACTGGTCGTACGAGATCGATTTCTGCAAGTTCAGCTTCTACTGATCCAAAGTAAGCATCTTCTGTTTGTGCCTCAACTGATTCTTCTATAGACAATTCTGACTGGTGACTCAACGTTTTAGACTTATTTCTGCAAGTTCTAATGGATGTTGAACTGTTGTAGGTCCCGCATCATCACCTTCTGTGTCTAACTTAACGTCGTCTTCTGTAGCCAATTCTGCCTGAAAAGATTGCGACGCTCATGGTATTAGACTTGTTTCTGGAAGTTCTTTTGGAGTTTGAGCCAATCTGCGTCTTGCACATCTGTTTCTTCTAGTTCTCAAGGAATTTCAGCTCGGGCTGATCAACTAGAAGCATATTCTGTGTTTGTCTTAAATCTGCAGCCTTTTCTGCGACATCCGTTTGCAGAAACTGGTCGTACGAGATCGATTTCTGCAAGTTCAGCTTCTACTGATCCAAAGTAAGCATATTCTGTTTGTGCCTTAACTGATTCTTCTATAGACAATTCTGCCTGGTGACTCAACGTTTTAGACTTATTTCTGCAAGTTCTAATGGATGTTGAACTGTTGTAGGTCCCGCATCATCACCTTCTGTGTCTAACTTAACGTCGTCTTCTGTAGCCAATTCTGCCTGAAAAGATTGCGACGCTCATGGTGTTAGACTTGTTTCTGGAAGTTCTTTTGGAGTTTGAGCCAATCTGCGTCTTGCACATCTGTTTCTTTAAGGAATTTCAGCTCGGGCTGATCAACTAGAAGCATATTCTGTGTTTGTCTTAAATCTGCAGCCTTTTCTGCGACATCCGTTAGCAGAAACTGGTCGTACGAGATCGATTTCTGCACGTTCAGCTTCTACTGATCCAAAGTAAGCATCTTCTGTTTGTGCCTCAACTGATTCTTCTATAGACAATTCTGCCTGGTGACTCAACGTTTTAGACTTATTTCTGCAAGTTCTAATGGATGTTGAACTGTTGTAGGTCCCGCATCATCACCTTCTGTGTCTAACTTAACGTCGTCTTCTGTAGCCAATTCTGCCTGAAAAGATTGCGACGCTCATGGTGTTAGACTTGTTTCTGGAAGTTCTTTTGGAGTTTGAGCCAATCTGCGTCTTGCACATCTGTTTCTTTAAGGAATTTCAGCTCGGGCTGATCAACTAGAAGCATATTCTGTGTTTGTCTTAAATCTGCAGCCTTTTCTGCGACATCCGTTTGCAGAAACTGGTCGTACGAGATCGATTTCTGCAAGTTCAGCTTCTACTGATCCAAAGTAAGCATATTCTGTTTGTGCCTCAACTGATTCTTCTATAGACAATTCTGCCTGGTGACTCAACGTTTTAGACTTATTTCTGCAAGTTCTAATGGATGTTGAACTGTTGTAGGTCCCGCATCATCACCTTCTGTGTCTAACTTAACGTCGTCTTCTGTAGCCAATTCTGCCTGAAAAGATTGCGACGCTTGTTTCTGGAAGTTCTTTTGGAGTTTGAGCCAATCTGCGTCTTGCACATCTGTTTCTTTAAGGAATTTCAGCTCGGGCTGATCAACTAGAAGCATATTCTGTGTTTGTCTTAACTCTGCAGCATATTGTGCGAGATCTGTTTGCAAAAACTGTTCGTAGGGTAGGAGCTCAATTTCTGCAATTTCTAAAGGAGGTTTGGCTTCTACTGATCTTTTGTTTGTGCCTCTCTTCTAGAGACAATTCTGCATGGTGATTCAACAGGTTATACTTATTTCTGGAAGTTCTTATGGAGGTTGAACTGGTGTAGATAACGCAGCATCATCACCTTCTGTGTGTAACTTAACGTCGTCTTCTGTAGCCAATTCTGCCTGAAAAGTTTGCGACGCTCATCGTATTAGACTTGTTTCTGGAAGTTCTTTTGGAGTTTGAGCCTATCTATTTGAGTAACTGCGTCTTGCACATCTGTTTCTTCTAGTTCTCAAGGAATCTCAGCTCGGGCGGATCAACTAGAAGCATATTCTGTGTTTGTCTTAACTCTGCAGCCTTTTCTGCGACATCCGTTTGCAGAAACTGGTCGTACGAGATCGATTTCTGCACGTTCAGCTTCTACTGATCCAAAGTAAGCATCTTCTGTTTGTGCCTCAACTGATTCTTCTATAGACAATTCTGCCTGGTGACTCAACGTTTTAGACTTATTTCTGCAAGTTCTTATGTATGTTGAACTGGTGTAGATCCCGCATCATCACCTTCTGTGTCTAACTTAACGTCGTCTTCTGTAGCCAATTCTGCCTGAAAAGATTGCGACGCTCATGGTGTTAGACTTGTTTCTGGAAGTTCTTTTGGAGTTTGAGCCAATCTGCGTCTTGCACATCTGTTTCTTCTAGTTCTCAAGGAATTTCAGCTCGGGCTGATCAACTAGAAGCATATTCTGTGTTTGTCTTAACTCTGCAGCATATTCTGCGAGATCTGTTTGCAAAAACTGTTCGTAGGGTAGGAGCTCGATTTCTGCAATTTCTGAAGGAGGTTTACCTTCTACTGATCTTCTGTTTGTGCTTCTCTTCTAGAGACAATTCTGCATTCGGGCTGGTCGTACGAGATCGATTTCTGCACGTTCAGCTTCTACTGATCCAAAGTAAGCATCTTCTGTTTGTGCCTCAACTGATTCTTCTATAGACAATTCTGCCTGGTGACTCAACGTTTTAGACTTATTTCTGCAAGTTCTTATGGATGTTGAACTGGTGTAGATCCCGCATCATCACCTTCTGTGTCTAACTTAACGTCGTCTTCTGTAGCCAATTCTGCCTGAAAAGATTGCGACGCTCATGGTGTTAGACTTGTTTCTGGAAGTTCTTTTGGAATTTGAGCCAATCTGCGTCTTGCACATCTGTTTCTTCTAGTTCTCAAGGAATTTCAGCTCGGGCTGATCAACTAGAAGCATATTCTGTGTTTGTCTTAAATCTGCAGCCTTTTCTGCGACATCCGTTTGCAGAAACTGGTCGTACGAGATCGATTTCTGCAAGTTCAGCTTCTACTGATCCAAAGTAAGCATCTTCTGTTTGTGCCTCAACTGATTCTTCTATAGACAATTCTGACTGGTGACTCAACGTTTTAGACTTATTTCTGCAAGTTCTAATGGATGTTGAACTGTTGTAGGTCCCGCATCATCACCTTCTGTGTCTAACTTAACGTCGTCTTCTGTAGCCAATTCTGCCTGAAAAGATTGCGACGCTCATGGTATTAGACTTGTTTCTGGAAGTTCTTTTGGAGTTTGAGCCAATCTGCGTCTTGCACATCTGTTTCTTCTAGTTCTCAAGGAATTTCAGCTCGGGCTGATCAACTAGAAGCATATTCTGTGTTTGTCTTAAATCTGCAGCCTTTTCTGCGACATCCGTTTGCAGAAACTGGTCGTACGAGATCGATTTCTGCAAGTTCAGCTTCTACTGATCCAAAGTAAGCATATTCTGTTTGTGCCTCAACTGATTCTTCTATAGACAATTCTGCCTGGTGACTCAACGTTTTAGACTTATTTCTGCAAGTTCTAATGGATGTTGAACTGTTGTAGGTCCCGCATCATCACCTTCTGTGTCTAACTTAACGTCGTCTTCTGTAGCCAATTCTGCCTGAAAAGATTGCGACGCTCATGGTGTTAGACTTGTTTCTGGAAGTTCTTTTGGAGTTTGAGCCAATCTGCGTCTTGCACATCTGTTTCTTTAAGGAATTTCAGCTCGGGCTGATCAACTAGAAGCATATTCTGTGTTTGTCTTAAATCTGCAGCCTTTTCTGCGACATCCGTTTGCAGAAACTGGTCGTACGAGATCGATTTCTGCACGTTCAGCTTCTACTGATCCAAAGTAAGCATCTTCTGTTTGTGCCTCAACTGATTCTTCTATAGACAATTCTGCCTGGTGACTCAACGTTTTAGACTTATTTCTGCAAGTTCTTATGGATGTTGAACTGGTGTAGATCCCGCATCATCACCTTCTGTGTCTAACTTAACGTCGTCTTCTGTAGCCAATTCTGCCTGAAAAGATTGCGACGCTCATGGTGTTAGACTTGTTTCTGGAAGTTCTTTTGGAATTTGAGCCAATCTGCGTCTTGCACATCTGTTTCTTCTAGTTCTCAAGGAATTTCAGCTCGGGCTGATCAACTAGAAGCATATTCTGTGTTTGTCTTAACTCTGCAGCATATTCTGCGAGATCTGTTTGCAAAAACTGTTCGTAGGGTAGGAGCTCGATTTCTGCAATTTCTGAAGGAGGTTTAGCTTCTACTGATCTTCTGTTTGTGCTTCTCTTCTAGAGACAATTCTGCATGGTGATTCAACAGGTTATACTTATTTCTGAAAGTTCTTATGGAGGTTGAACTGGTGTAGATCACGCAGCATCATCACCTTCTGTGTGTAACTTAACGTCGTCTTCTGTAGCCAATTCTCCCTGAAAAGTTTGCGACGCTCATCGTTTTAGACTTGTTTCTGGAAGTTCTTTTGGAGTTTGAGCCAATCTGCGTCTTGCACATCTGTTTCTTCTAGTTCTCAATGAATTTCAGCTCGGGCTGATCAACTAGAAGCATATTCTGTGTTTGTCTTAACTCTGCAGCATATTCTGCGAGATCTGTTTGCAAAAACTGTTCGTAGAAGAGAGGCGATTTCTGCAATTTCTGAAGGAGGTTTAGCTTCTACTGATCTTCTGTTTGTGCCTCTCTTCTAGAGACAATTCTGCATGGTGATTCAACAGGTTATACTTATTTCTGCAAGTTCTTATGGAGGTTGAACTGGTGTAGATCCCGCATCATCAAATTCTGTGTCTAACTTAACGTCGTCTTCTGTAGCCAATTCTGCCTGAAAAGATTGCGACGCTCATCGTGTTAGAATTGTTTCTGGAAGTTCTTTTGGAGTTTGAGCCAATCTGCGTCTTGCACATCTGTTTCTTCTAGTTCTCAATGAATTTCAGCTCGGGCTGATCAACTAGAAGCATATTCTGTGTTTGTCTTAACTCTGCAGCCTTTCCTGCGACATCCGTTTGCAGAAACTGGTCGTACGAGATCGATTTCTGCACGTTCAGCTTCTACTGATCCAAAGTAAGCATCTTCTGTTTGTGCCTCAACTGATTCTTCTATAGACAATTCTGCCTGGTGACTCAACGTTTTAGACTTATTTCTGCAAGTTCTTATGGATGTTGAACTGGTGTAGATCCCGCATCATCACCTTCTGTGTCTAACTTAACGTCGTCTTCTGTAGCCAATTCTGCCTGAAAAGATTGCGACGCTCATCGTGTTAGACTTGTTTCTGAAAGTTCTTTTGGAGTTTGAGCCTATCTATTTGTTACTGCGTCTTGCACTCTGTTTCTTCTAGTTCTTAAGGAATCTCAGCTCGGGCTGATCAACTAGAAGCATATTCTGTGTTTGTCTTAAATCTGCAGCCTTTTCTGCGACATCCGTTAGCAGAAACTGGTCGTACGAGATCGATTTCTGCACGTTCAGCTTCTACTGATCCAAAGTAAGCATCTTCTGTTTGTGCCTCAACTGATTCTTCTATAGACAATTCTGCCTGGTGACTCAACGTTTTAGACTTATTTCTGCAAGTTCTAATGGATGTTGAACTGTTGTAGGTCCCGCATCATCACCTTCTGTGTCTAACTTAACGTCGTCTTCTGTAGCCAATTCTGCCTGAAAAGATTGCGACGCTCATGGTGTTAGACTTGTTTCTGGAAGTTCTTTTGGAGTTTGAGCCAATCTGCGTCTTGCACATCTGTTTCTTTAAGGAATTTCAGCTCGGGCTGATCAACTAGAAGCATATTCTGTGTTTGTCTTAAATCTGCAGCCTTTTCTGCGACATCCGTTTGCAGAAACTGGTCGTACGAGATCGATTTCTGCACGTTCAGCTTCTACTGATCCAAAGTAAGCATCTTCTGTTTGTGCCTCAACTGATTCTTCTATAGACAATTCTGCCTGGTGACTCAACGTTTTAGACTTATTTCTGCAAGTTCTTATGGATGTTGAACTGGTGTAGATCCCGCATCATCACCTTCTGTGTCTAACTTAACGTCGTCTTCTGTAGCCAATTCTGCCTGAAAAGATTGCGACGCTCATGGTGTTAGACTTGTTTCTGGAAGTTCTTTTGGAATTTGAGCCAATCTGCGTCTTGCACATCTGTTTCTTCTAGTTCTCAAGGAATTTCAGCTCGGGCTGATCAACTAGAAGCATATTCTGTGTTTGTCTTAACTCTGCAGCATATTCTGCGAGATCTGTTTGCAAAAACTGTTCGTAGGGTAGGAGCTCGATTTCTGCAATTTCTGAAGGAGGTTTAGCTTCTACTGATCTTCTGTTTGTGCTTCTCTTCTAGAGACAATTCTGCATGGTGATTCAACAGGTTATACTTATTTCTGAAAGTTCTTATGGAGGTTGAACTGGTGTAGATCACGCAGCATCATCACCTTCTGTGTGTAACTTAACGTCGTCTTCTGTAGCCAATTCTCCCTGAAAAGTTTGCGACGCTCATCGTTTTAGACTTGTTTCTGGAAGTTCTTTTGGAGTTTGAGCCAATCTGCGTCTTGCACATCTGTTTCTTCTAGTTCTCAATGAATTTCAGCTCGGGCTGATCAACTAGAAGCATATTCTGTGTTTGTCTTAACTCTGCAGCATATTCTGCGAGATCTGTTTGCAAAAACTGTTCGTAGAAGAGAGGCGATTTCTGCAATTTCTGAAGGAGGTTTAGCTTCTACTGATCTTCTGTTTGTGCCTCTCTTCTAGAGACAATTCTGCATGGTGATTCAACAGGTTATACTTATTTCTGCAAGTTCTTATGGAGGTTGAACTGGTGTAGATCACGCAGCATCATCACCTTCTGTGTGTAACTTAACGTCGTCTTCTGTAGCCAATTCTCCCTGAAAAGTTTGCGACGCTTATCGTATTAGACTTGTTTCTGGAAGTTCTTTTGGAGTTTGAGCCTATCTATTTGAGTAACTGCGTCTTGCACATCTGTTTCTTCTAGTTCTCAAGGAATCTCAGCTCGGGCGGATCAACTAGAAGCATATTCTGTGTTTGTCTTAACTCTGCAGCCTTTTCTGCGACATCCGTTTGCAGAAACTGGTCGTACGAGATCGATTTCTGCACGTTCAGCTTCTACTGATCCAAAGTAAGCATTTTCTGCTTGTCCCTCAACTGATTCTTCCATAGACAATTCTGCCTGGTGACTCAACGTTTTAGACTTATTTCTGCAAGTTCTAATGGATGTTGAACTGTTGTAGGTCCCGCATCATCACCTTCTGTGTCTAACTTAACGTCGTCTTCTGTAGCCAATTCTGCCTGAAAAGATTGCGACGCTCATGGTGTTAGACTTGTTAATGGAAGTTCTTTTAAAGTTTGAGCCAATCTGCGTCTTGCACATCTGTTTCTTTTAGTTCTCAATGAATTT
This sequence comes from Cepaea hortensis, assembly GCA_963921405.1. NCBI lineage: Eukaryota > Metazoa > Mollusca > Gastropoda > Stylommatophora > Helicidae > Cepaea > Cepaea hortensis. The sequence goes on from OY992885.1 coordinate 68,186,397, forward strand.
CAGCTCGGGCTGATCAACTAGAAGCATATTCTGTGTTTGTCTTAACTCTGCAGCATATTCTGCGAGATCTGTTTGCAAAAACTGTTCGTAGGGTAGGAGCTCGATTTCTGCAATTTCTGAAGGAGGTTTAGCTTCTACTGATCTTCTGTTTGTGCCTCTCTTCTAGAGACAATTCTGCATGGTGATTCAACAGGTTATACTTATTTCTGCAAGTTCTTATGGAGGTTGAACTGGTGTAGATCACGCAGCATCATCACCTTCTGTGTGTAACTTAACGTCGTCTTCTGTAGCCAATTCTCCCTGAAATGTTTGCGACGCTCATCGTATTAGACTTGTTTCGGGAAGTTCTTTTGGAGTTTGAGCCTATCTATTTGAGTAACTGCGTCTTGCACATCTGTTTCTTCTAGTTCTCAAGGAATCTCAGCTCGGGCTGATCAACTAGAAGCATATTCTGTGTTTGTCTTAACTCTGCAGCCTTTTCTGCGACATCCGTTTGCAGAAACTGGTCGTACGAGATCGATTTCTGCACGTTCAGCTTCTACTGATCCAAAGTAAGCATCTTCTGTTTGTGCCTCAACTGATTCTTCTATAGACAATTCTGCCTGGTGACTCAACGTTTTAGACTTATTTCTGCAAGTTCTTATGGATGTTGAACTGGTGTAGATCCCGCATCATCACCTTCTGTGTGTAACTTTACGTCGTCTTCTGTAGCCAATTCTGCCTGAAAAGATTGCGACCCTCATCGTGTTAGACTTGTTTCTGGAAGTTCTTTTGGAATTTGAGCCAATCTGCGTCTTGCACATCTGTTTCTTCTAGTTCTCAGGAATTTCAGCTCGGGCTGATCAACTAGAAGCATATTCTGTGTTTGTCTTAACTCTGCAGCATATTCTGCGAGATCTGTTTGCAAAAACTGTTCGTAGGGTAGGAGCTCGATTTCTGCAATTTCTGAAGGAGGTTTAGCTTCTACTGATCTTCTGTTTGTGCCTCTCTTCTAGAGACAATTCTGCATGGTGATTTAACAGGTTATACTTATTTCTGCAAGTTCTTATGGAGGTTGAACTGGTGTAGATCACGCAGCATCATCACCTTCTGTGTGTAACTTAACGTCGTCTTCTGTAGCCAATTCTCCCTGAAAAGTTTGCGACGCTCATCGTATTAGACTTGTTTCTGGAAGTTCTTTTGGAGTTTGAGCCTATCTATTTGAGTAACTGCGTCTTGCACATCTGTTTCTTCTAGTTCTCAAGGAATCTCAGCTCGGGCGGATCAACTAGAAGCATATTCTGTGTTTGTCTTAACTCTGCAGCCTTTTCTGCGACATCCGATTGCAGAAACTGGTCGTACGAGATCGATTTCTGCACGTTCAGCTTCTACTGATCCAAAGTAAGCATTTTCTGCTTGTCCCTCAACTGATTCTTCTATAGACAATTCTGCCTGGTGACTCAACGTTTTAGACTTATTTCTGCAAGTTCTAATGGATGTTGAACTGTTGTAGGTCCCGCATCATCACCTTCTGTGTCTAACTTAACGTCGTCTTCTGTAGCCAATTCCTGAAAAGATTGCGACCCTCATCGTGTTAGACTTGTTTCTGGAAGTTCTTTTGGAGTTTGAGCCAATCTGCGTCTTGCACATCTGTTTCTTCTAGTTCTCAAGGAATTTCAGCTCGGGCTGATCAACTAGAAGCATATTCTGTGTTTGTCTTAACTCTGCAGCCTTTTCTGCGACATCCGTTTGCAGAAACTGGTCGTACGAGATCGATTTCTGCACGTTCAGCTTCTACTGATCCAAAGTAAGCATCTTCTGTTTGTGCCTCAACTGATTCTTCTATAGACAATTCTGCCTGGTGACTCAACGTTTTAGACTTATTTCTGCAAGTTCTTATGGATGTTGAACTGGTGTAGATCCCGCATCATCACCTTCTGTGTGTAACTTTACGTCGTCTTCTGTAGCCAATTCTGCCTGAAAAGATTGCGACCCTCATCGTGTTAGACTTGTTTCTGGAAGTTCTTTTGGAGTTTGAGCCAATCTGCGTCTTGCACATCTGTTTCTTCTAGTTCTCAAGGAATTTCAGCTCGGGCTGATCAACTAGAAGCATATTCTGTGTTTGTCTTAACTCTGCAGCATATTCTGCGAGATCTGTTTGCAAAAACTGTTCGTAGGGTAGGAGCTCGATTTCTGCAATTTCTGAAGGAGGTTTAGCTTCTACTGATCTTCTGTTTGTGCCTCTCTTCTAGAGACAATTCTGCATGGTGATTTAACAGGTTATACTTATTTCTGCAAGTTCTTATGGAGGTTGAACTGGTGTAGATCACGCAGCATCATCACCTTCTGTGTGTAACTTAACGTCGTCTTCTGTAGCCAATTCTCCCTGAAAAGTTTGCGACGCTCATCGTATTAGACTTGTTTCTGGAAGTTCTTTTGGAGTTTGAGCCTATCTATTTGAGTAACTGCGTCTTGCACATCTGTTTCTTCTAGTTCTCAAGGAATCTCAGCTCGGGCGGATCAACTAGAAGCATATTCTGTGTTTGTCTTAACTCTGCAGCCTTTTCTGCGACATCCGATTGCAGAAACTGGTCGTACGAGATCGATTTCTGCACGTTCAGCTTCTACTGATCCAAAGTAAGCATTTTCTGCTTGTCCCTCAACTGATTCTTCTATAGACAAATCTGCCTGGTGACTCAACGTTTTAGACTTATTTCTGCAAGTTCTAATGGATGTTGAACTGTTGTAGGTCCCGCATCATCACCTTCTGTGTCTAACTTAACGTCGTCTTCTGTAGCCAATTCTGCCTGAAAAGATTGCGACCCTCATCGTGTTAGACTTGTTTCTGGAAGTTCTTTTGGAGTTTGAGCCAATCTGCGTCTTGCACATCTGTTTCTTCTAGTTCTCAAGGAATTTCAGCTCGGGCTGATCAACTAGAAGCATATTCTGTGTTTGTCTTAACTCTGCAGCCTTTTCTGCGACATCCGTTTGCAGAAACTGGTCGTACGAGATCGATTTCTGCACGTTCAGCTTCTACTGATCCAAAGTAAGCATCTTCTGTTTGTGCCTCAACTGATTCTTCTATAGACAATTCTGCCTGGTGACTCAACGTTTTAGACTTATTTCTGCAAGTTCTTATGGATGTTGAACTGGTGTAGATCCCGCATCATCACGTTCTGTGTCTAACTTAACGTCGTCTTCTGTAGCCAATTCTGCCTGAAAAGATTGCGACCCTCATCGTGTTAGACTTGTTTCTGGAAGTTCTTTTGGAGTTTGAGGCAATCTGCGTCTTGCACATCTGTTTCTTCTAGTTCTCAAGGAATTTCAGCTCGGGCTGATCAACTAGAAGCATATTCTGTGTTTGTCTTAACTCTGCAGCCTTTTCTGCGACATCCGTTTGCAGAAACTGGTCGTACGAGATCGATTTCTGCACGTTCAGCTTCTACTGATCCAAAGTAAGCATCTTCTGTTTGTGCCTCAACTGATTCTTCTATAGACAATTCTGCCTGGTGACTCAACGTTTTAGACTTATTTCTGCAAGTTCTTATGGATGTTGAACTGGTGTAGATCCCGCATCATCACGTTCTGTGTCTAACTTAACGTCGTCTTCTGTAGCCAATTCTGCCTGAAAAGATTGCGACCCTCATCGTGTTAGACTTGTTTCTGGAAGTTCTTTTGGAGTTTGAGCCAATCTGCGTCTTGCACATCTGTTTCTTCTAGTTCTCAAGGAATTTCAGCTCGGGCTGATCAACTAGAAGCATATTCTGTGTTTGTCTTAACTCTGCAGCCTTTTCTTCGACATCCGTTTGCAGAAACTGGTCGTACGAGATCGATTTCTGCACGTTCAGCTTCTACTGATCCAAAGTAAGCATCTTCTGTTTGTGCCTCAACTGATTCTTCTATAGACAATTCTGCCTGGTGACTCAACGTTTTAGACTTATTTCTGCAAGTTCTTATGGATGTTGAACTGGTGTAGATCCCGCATCATCACCTTCTGTGTCTAACTTAATGTCGTCTTCTGTAGCCAATTCTGCCTGAAAAGATTGCGACCCTCATCGTGTTAGACTTGTTTCTGGAAGTTCTTTTGGAGTTTGAGCATATCTATTTGAGTTACTGCGTCTTCCACATCTGTTTCTTCTAGTTCTTAAGGAATCTCAGCTCGGGCTGATCAACTAGAAGCATATTCTGTGTTTGTCTTAACTCTGCAGCCTTTTCTGCGACATCCGTTTGCAGAAACTGGTCGTACGAGATCGATTTCTGCACGTTCAGCTTCTACTGATCCAAAGTAAGCATCTTCTGTTTGTGCCTCAACTGATTCTTCTATAGACAATACTGCCTGGTGACTCAACGTTTTAGACTTATTTCTGCAAGTTCTTATGGATGTTGAACTGATGTAGATCCCGCATCATCACCTTCTGTGTCTAACTTAACGTCGTCTTCTGTAGCCAATTCTGCCTGAAAAGATTGCGACCCTCATCGTGTTAGACTTGTTTCTGGAAGTTCTTTTGGAGTTTGAGCCAATCTGCGTCTTGCACATCTGTTTCTTCTAGTTCTCAAGGAATTTCAGCTCGGGCTGATCAACTAGAAGCATATTCTGTGTTTGTCTTAACTCTGCAGCCTTTTCTTCGACATCCGTTTGCAGAAACTGGTCGTACGAGATCGATTTCTGCACGTTCAGCTTCTACTGATCCAAAGTAAGCATCTTCTGTTTGTGCCTCAACTGATTCTTCTATAGACAATTCTGCCTGGTGACTCAACGTTTTAGACTTATTTCTGCAAGTTCTTATGGATGTTGAACTGGTGTAGATCCCGCATCATCACCTTCTGTGTCTAACTTAACGTCGTCTTCTGTAGCCAATTCTGCTTGAAAAGATTGCGACGTTCATCGTGTTAGACTTGTTTCTGGAAGTTCTTTTGGAGTTTGAGCCTATCTATTTGAGTAACTGCGTCTTGCACATGTTTCTGGAAGTTCTTTTGGAGTTTGAGCCAATCTGCGTCTTGCACATCTGTTTCTTCTAGTTCTCAAGGAATTTCAGCTCGGGCTGATCAACTAGAAGCATATTCTGTGTTTGTCTTAACTCTGCAGCCTTTTCTGCGACATCCGTTTGCAGAAACTGGTCGTACGAGATCGATTTCTGCACGTTCAGCTTCTACTGATCCAAAGTAAGCATCTTCTGTTTGTGCCTCAACTGATTCTTCTATAGACAATTCTGCCTGGTGACTCAACGTTTTAGACTTATTTCTGCAAGTTCTTATGGATGTTGAACTGGTGTAGATCCCGCATCATCACCTTCTGTGTGTAACTTTACGTCGTCTTCTGTAGCCAATTCTGCCTGAAAAGATTGCGACCCTCATCGTGTTAGACTTGTTTCTGGAAGTTCTTTTGGAGTTTGAGCCAATCTGCGTCTTGCACATCTGTTTCTTCTAGTTCTCAAGGAATTTCAGCTCGGGCTGATCAACTAGAAGCATATTCTGTGTTTGTCTTAACTCTGCAGCATATTCTGCGAGATCTGTTTGCAAAAACTGTTCGTAGGGTAGGAGCTCGATTTCTGCAATTTCTGAAGGAGGTTTAGCTTCTACTGATCTTCTGTTTGTGCCTCTCTTCTAGAGACAATTCTGCATGGTGATTTAACAGGTTATACTTATTTCTGCAAGTTCTTATGGAGGTTGAACTGGTGTAGATCACGCAGCATCATCACCTTCTGTGTGTAACTTAACGTCGTCTTCTGTAGCCAATTCTCCCTGAAAAGTTTGCGACGCTCATCGTATTAGACTTGTTTCTGGAAGTTCTTTTGGAGTTTGAGCCTATCTATTTGAGTAACTGCGTCTTGCACATCTGTTTCTTCTAGTTCTCAAGGAATCTCAGCTCGGGCGGATCAACTAGAAGCATATTCTGTGTTTGTCTTAACTCTGCAGCCTTTTCTGCGACATCCGATTGCAGAAACTGGTCGTACGAGATCGATTTCTGCACGTTCAGCTTCTACTGATCCAAAGTAAGCATTTTCTGCTTGTCCCTCAACTGATTCTTCTATAGACAAATCTGCCTGGTGACTCAACGTTTTAGACTTATTTCTGCAAGTTCTAATGGATGTTGAACTGTTGTAGGTCCCGCATCATCACCTTCTGTGTCTAACTTAACGTCGTCTTCTGTAGCCAATTCTGCCTGAAAAGATTGCGACCCTCATCGTGTTAGACTTGTTTCTGGAAGTTCTTTTGGAGTTTGAGCCAATCTGCGTCTTGCACATCTGTTTCTTCTAGTTCTCAAGGAATTTCAGCTCGGGCTGATCAACTAGAAGCATATTCTGTGTTTGTCTTAACTCTGCAGCCTTTTCTGCGACATCCGTTTGCAGAAACTGGTCGTACGAGATCGATTTCTGCACGTTCAGCTTCTACTGATCCAAAGTAAGCATCTTCTGTTTGTGCCTCAACTGATTCTTCTATAGACAATTCTGCCTGGTGACTCAACGTTTTAGACTTATTTCTGCAAGTTCTTATGGATGTTGAACTGGTGTAGATCCCGCATCATCACGTTCTGTGTCTAACTTAACGTCGTCTTCTGTAGCCAATTCTGCCTGAAAAGATTGCGACCCTCATCGTGTTAGACTTGTTTCTGGAAGTTCTTTTGGAGTTTGAGGCAATCTGCGTCTTGCACATCTGTTTCTTCTAGTTCTCAAGGAATTTCAGCTCGGGCTGATCAACTAGAAGCATATTCTGTGTTTGTCTTAACTCTGCAGCCTTTTCTGCGACATCCGTTTGCAGAAACTGGTCGTACGAGATCGATTTCTGCACGTTCAGCTTCTACTGATCCAAAGTAAGCATCTTCTGTTTGTGCCTCAACTGATTCTTCTATAGACAATTCTGCCTGGTGACTCAACGTTTTAGACTTATTTCTGCAAGTTCTTATGGATGTTGAACTGGTGTAGATCCCGCATCATCACGTTCTGTGTCTAACTTAACGTCGTCTTCTGTAGCCAATTCTGCCTGAAAAGATTGCGACCCTCATCGTGTTAGACTTGTTTCTGGAAGTTCTTTTGGAGTTTGAGCCAATCTGCGTCTTGCACATCTGTTTCTTCTAGTTCTCAAGGAATTTCAGCTCGGGCTGATCAACTAGAAGCATATTCTGTGTTTGTCTTAACTCTGCAGCCTTTTCTTCGACATCCGTTTGCAGAAACTGGTCGTACGAGATCGATTTCTGCACGTTCAGCTTCTACTGATCCAAAGTAAGCATCTTCTGTTTGTGCCTCAACTGATTCTTCTATAGACAATTCTGCCTGGTGACTCAACGTTTTAGACTTATTTCTGCAAGTTCTTATGGATGTTGAACTGGTGTAGATCCCGCATCATCACCTTCTGTGTCTAACTTAATGTCGTCTTCTGTAGCCAATTCTGCCTGAAAAGATTGCGACCCTCATCGTGTTAGACTTGTTTCTGGAAGTTCTTTTGGAGTTTGAGCATATCTATTTGAGTTACTGCGTCTTCCACATCTGTTTCTTCTAGTTCTTAAGGAATCTCAGCTCGGGCTGATCAACTAGAAGCATATTCTGTGTTTGTCTTAACTCTGCAGCCTTTTCTGCGACATCCGTTTGCAGAAACTGGTCGTACGAGATCGATTTCTGCACGTTCAGCTTCTACTGATCCAAAGTAAGCATCTTCTGTTTGTGCCTCAACTGATTCTTCTATAGACAATACTGCCTGGTGACTCAACGTTTTAGACTTATTTCTGCAAGTTCTTATGGATGTTGAACTGATGTAGATCCCGCATCATCACCTTCTGTGTCTAACTTAACGTCGTCTTCTGTAGCCAATTCTGCCTGAAAAGATTGCGACCCTCATCGTGTTAGACTTGTTTCTGGAAGTTCTTTTGGAGTTTGAGCCAATCTGCGTCTTGCACATCTGTTTCTTCTAGTTCTCAAGGAATTTCAGCTCGGGCTGATCAACTAGAAGCATATTCTGTGTTTGTCTTAACTCTGCAGCCTTTTCTTCGACATCCGTTTGCAGAAACTGGTCGTACGAGATCGATTTCTGCACGTTCAGCTTCTACTGATCCAAAGTAAGCATCTTCTGTTTGTGCCTCAACTGATTCTTCTATAGACAATTCTGCCTGGTGACTCAACGTTTTAGACTTATTTCTGCAAGTTCTTATGGATGTTGAACTGGTGTAGATCCCGCATCATCACCTTCTGTGTCTAACTTAACGTCGTCTTCTGTAGCCAATTCTGCTTGAAAAGATTGCGACGTTCATCGTGTTAGACTTGTTTCTGGAAGTTCTTTTGGAGTTTGAGCCTATCTATTTGAGTAACTGCGTCTTGCACATGTTTCTGGAAGTTCTTTTGGAGTTTGAGCCAATCTGCGTCTTGCACATCTGTTTCTTCTAGTTCTCAAGGAATTTCAGCTCGGGCTGATCAACTAGAAGCATATTCTGTGTTTGTCTTAACGCTGCAGCCTTTTCTGCGACATCCGTTTGCAGAAACTGGTCCTACGAGATCAATTTCTGCACGTTCAGTTTCTACTGATCCAAAGTAAGCATCTTCTGTTTGTGCCTCAACTGATTCTTCCATAGACAATTCTGCCTGGTGACTCAACGTTTTAGACTTATTTCTGCAAGTTCTTATGGATGTTGAACTGTTGTAGATCCCGCATCATCGCCTTCTGTGTCTAACTTAACGTCGTCTTCTGTAGCCAATTCTGCCTGAAAAGATTGCGACGCTCATCGTGTTTTCTCGCAGGAATTTAAATTACCTATTTGTTTCCATTTCATATTGTTATATCCTGCTGCAGCCGCTGCTTTTTCTCTCTATTCCATATCATCGTGTTAGACTTGTTTCTGGAAGTTCTTTTGGAGTTTGAGCCAATCTATTTGAATAACTGCGTCTTGCACATCTGTTTCTTCTAGTTCTCAAGGAATTTCAGCTCGGGCTGATCAACTAGAAGCATATTCTGTGTGTCTTAACTCTGCAGCATATTGTGCGAGATCTGTTTGCAAAAACTGTTCGTAGGGTAGGAGCTCAATTTCTGCAATTTCTGAAGGAGCTTTAGCTTCTACTGATCTTCTGTTTGTGCCTCTCTTCTAGAGACAATTCTGCATGGTGATTCAACAGGTTATACTTATTTCTGCAAGTTCTTATGGAGGTTGAACTGGTGTAGATCACGCAGCATCATCACCTTCTGTGTGTAACTTAACGTCGTCTTCTGTAGCCAATTCTGCCTGAAAAGTTTGCGACGCTCATCGTATTACACTTGTTTCTGGAAGTTCTTTTGGAGTTTGGGCCTATCTATTTGAGTAACTGCGTCTTGCACATCTGTTTCTTCTAGTTCTTAAGGAATCTCAGCTCGGGCTGATCAACTAGAAGCATATTCTGTGTTTGTCTTAACTCTGCAGCCTTTTCTGCGACATCCGTTTGTAGAAACTGGTCGTACGAGATCGATTTCTGCACGTTCAGCTTCTACTGATCCAAAGTAAGCATCTTCTGTTTGTGCCTCAACTAATTCTTCTATAGACAATACTGCCTGGTGACTCAACGTTTTAGACTTATTTCTGCAAGTTCTTATGGATGTTGAACTGATGTAGATCCCGCATCATCACCTTCTGTGTCTAACTTAACGTCGTCTTCTGTAGCCAATTCTGCCTGAAAAGATTGCGACGCTCATCGTGTTAGACTTGTTTCTGGAAGTTCTTTTGGAGTTTGAGCCAATCTGCATCTTGCACATCTGTTTTTTCTAGTTCTCAAGGAATTTCAGCTCGGGCTGATCAACTAGAAGCATATTCTGTGTTTGTCTTAACTCTGCAGCCTTTTCTGCGACATCCGTTTGCAGAAACTGGTCGTACGAGATCGATTTCTGCACGTTCAGCTTCTACTGATCCAAAGTAAGCATCTTCTGTTTGTGCCTCAACTGATTCTTCCATAGACAATTCTGCCTGGTGACTCAACGTTTTAGACTTATTTCTGCAAGTTCTTATGGATGTTGAACTGGTGTAGATCCCGCATCATCACCTTCTGTGTCTAACTTAACGTCGTCTTCTGTAGCCAATTCTGCCTGAAAAGATTGCGACGCTCATCGTGTTTTCTCGCAGGAATTTAAATTACCTATTTGTTTCCATTTCATATTGTTATATCCTGCTGCAGCCGCTGCTTTTTCTCTCTATTCCATATCATCGTGTTAGACTTGTTTCTGGAAGTTCTTTTGGAGTTTGAGCCAATCTGCGTCTTGCACATCTGTTTCTTCTAGTTCTCAAGGAATTTCAGCTCGGGCTGATCAACTAGAAGCATATTCTGTGTTTGTCTTAACGCTGCAGCCTTTTCTGCGACATCCGTTTGCAGAAACTGGTCGTACGAGATCAATTTCTGCACGTTCAGTTTCTACTGATCCAAAGTAAGCATCTTCTGTTTGTGCCTCAACTGATTCTTCCATAGACAATTCTGCCTGGTGACTCAACGTTTTAGACTTATTTCTGCAAGTTCTTATGGATGTTGAACTGTTGTAGATCCCGCATCATCGCCTTCTGTGTCTAACTTAACGTCGTCTTCTGTAGCCAATTCTGCCTGAAAAGATTGCGACGCTCATCGTGTTTTCTCGCAGGAATTTAAATTACCTATTTGTTTCCATTTCATATTGTTATATCCTGCTGCAGCCGCTGCTTTTTCTCTCTATTCCATATCATCGTGTTAGACTTGTTTCTGGAAGTTCCTTTGGAGTTTGAGCCAATCTATTTGAATAACTGCGTCTTGCACATCTGTTTCTACTAGTTCTCAAGGAATTTCAGCTCGGGCTGATCAACTAGAAGCATATTCTGTGTGTCTTAACTCTGCAGCATATTGTGCGAGATCTGTTTGCAAAAACTGTTCGTAGGGTAGGAGCTCAATTTCTGCAATTTCTGAAGGAGCTTTAGCTTCTACTGATCTTCTGTTTGTGCCTCTCTTCTAGAGACAATTCTGCATGGTGATTCAACAGGTTATACTTATTTCTGCAAGTTCTTATGGAGGTTGAACTGGTGTAGATCACGCAGCATCATCACCTTCTGTGTGTAACTTAACGTCGTCTTCTGTAGCCAATTCTGCCTGAAAAGTTTGCGACGCTCATCGTATTACACTTGTTTCTGGAAGTTCTTTTGGAGTTTGGGCCTATCTATTTGAGTAACTGCGTCTTGCACATCTGTTTCTTCTAGTTCTTAAGGAATCTCAGCTCGGGCTGATCAACTAGAAGCATATTCTGTGTTTGTCGTAACTCTGCAGCCTTTTCTTCGACATCCGTTTGCAGAAACTGGTCGTACGAGATCGATTTCTGCACGTTCAGCTTCTACTGATCCAAAGTAAGCATCTTCTGTTTGTGCCTCAACTGATTCTTATATAGACAATTCTGCCTGGTGACTCAACGTTTTAGACTTATTTCTGCAAGTTCTTATGGATGTTGAACTGGTGTAGATCCCGCATCATCACCTTCGGTGTCTAACTTAACGTCGTCTTCTGTAGCCAATTCTGCCTGAAAAGATTGCGACGCTCATCGTGTTAGACTTGTTTCTGGAAGTTCTTTTGGAGTTTGAGCCAATCTGCGTCTTGCACATCTGTTTCTTCTAGTTCTCAAGGAATTTCAGCTCGGGCTGATCAACTAGAAGCATATTCTGTGTTTGTCTTAACTCTGCAGCCTTTTCTGCGACATCCGTTTGCAGAAACTGGTCGTACGAGATCGATTTCTGCACGTTCAGCTTCTACTGATCAAAAGTAAGCATCTTCTGTTTGTGCCTCAACTGATTCATCTATAGACAATTCTGCCTGGTGACTCAACGTTTTAGACTTATTTCTGCAAGTTCTTATGGATGTTGAACTGTTGTAGGTCCCGCATCATCACCTTCTGTGTCTAACTTAACGTCGTCTTCTGTAGCCAATTCTGCCTGAAAAGATTGCGACGCTCATCGTGTTAGACTTGTTTCTGGAAGTTCTTTTGGAGTTTGAGCCAATCTGCGTCTTGCACATCTGTTTCTTCTAGTTCTCAAGGAATTTCAGCTCGGGCTGATCAACTAGAAGCATATTCTGTGTTTGTCTTAACTCTGCAGCCTTTTCTGCGACATCCGTTTGCAGAAACTGGTCGTACGAGATCGATTTCTGCACGTTCAGCTTCTACTGATCCAAAGTAAGCATCTTCTGTTTGTGCCTCAACTGATTCTTCTATAGACAATTCTGCCTGGTGACTCAACGTTTTAGACTTATTTCTGCAAGTTCTTATGGATGTTGAACTGGTGTAGATCCCGCATCATCACCTTCTGTGTCTAACTTAACGTCGTCTTCTGTAGCCAATTCTGCCTGAAAAGATTGCGACGCTCATCGTGTTAGACTTGTTTCTGGAAGTTCTTTTGGAGTTTGAGCCAATCTGCGTCTTGCACATCTGTTTCTTCTAGTTCTCAAGGAATTTCAGCTCGGGCTGATCAACTAGAAGCATATTCTGTGTTTGTCTTAACTCTGCAGCCTTTTCTGCGACATCCGTTTGCAGAAACTGGTCGTACGAGATCAATTTCTGCACGTTCAGTTCTATTGATCCAAAGTAAGCATCTTCTGTTTGTGCCTCAATTGATTCTTCCATAGACAATTCTGCCTGGTGACTCAACGTTTTAGACTTATTTCTGCAAGTTCTAATGGATGTTGAACTGTTGTAGGTCCCGCATCATCACCTTCTGTGTCTAACTTAACGTCGTCTTCTGTAGCCAATTCTGCCTGAAAAGATTGCGACCCTCATCGTGTTAGACTTGTTTCTGGAAGTTCTTTTGGAGTTTGAGCCAATCTGCGTCTTGCACATCTGTTTCTTCTAGTTCTCAAGGAATTTCAGCTCGGGCTGATCAACTAGAAGCATATTCTGTGTTTGTCTTAACTCTGCAGCCTTTTCTGCGACATCCGTTTGCAGAAACTGGTCGTACGAGATCGATTTCTGCACGTTCAGCTTCTACTGATCCAAAGTAAGCATCTTCTGTTTGTGCCTCAACTGATTCTTCTATAGACAATTCTGCCTGGTGACTCAACGTTTTAGACTTATTTCTGCAAGTTCTTATGGATGTTGAACTGGTGTAGATCCCGCATCATCACCTTCTGTGTGTAACTTAACGTCGTCTTCTGTAGCCAATTCTGCCTGAAAAGTTTGCGACGCTCATCGTATTACACTTGTTTCTGGAAGTTCTTTTGGAGTTTGGGCCTATCTATTTGAGTAACTGCGTCTTGCATATCTGTTTATTCTAGTTCTTAAGGAATCTCAGCTCGGGCTGATCAACTAGAAGCATATTCTGTGTTTGTCTTAACTCTGCAGCCTTTTCTGCGACATCCGTTTGTAGAAACTGGTCGTACGAGATCGATTTCTGCACGTTCAGCTTCTACTGATCCAAAGTAAGCATCTTCTGTTTGTGCCTCAACTAATTCTTCTATAGACAATACTGCCTGGTGACTCAACGTTTTAGACTTATTTCTGCAAGTTCTTATGGATGTTGAACTGATGTAGATCCCGCATCATCACCTTCTGTGTCTAACTTAACGTCGTCTTCTGTAGCCAATTCTGCCTGAAAAGATTGCGACGCTCATCGTGTTAGACTTGTTTCTGGAAGTTCTTTTGGAGTTTGAGCCAATCTGCATCTTGCACATCTGTTTTTTCTAGTTCTCAAGGAATTTCAGCTCGGGCTGATCAACTAGAAGCATATTCTGTGTTTGTCTTAACTCTGCAGCCTTTTCTGCGACATCCGTTTGCAGAAACTGGTCGTACGAGATCGATTTCTGCACGTTCAGCTTCTACTGATCCAAAGTAAGCATCTTCTGTTTGTGCCTCAACTGATTCTTCTATAGACAATTCTGCCTGGTGACTCAACGTTTTAGACTTATTTCTGCAAGTTCTTATGGATGTTGAACTGGTGTAGATCCCGCATCATCACCTTCTGTGTCTAACTTAACGTCGTCTTCTGTAGCCAATTCTGCCTGAAAAGATTGCGACCCTCATCGTGTTAGACTTGTTTCTGGAAGTTCTTTTGGAGTTTGAGCCAATCTGCGTCTTGCACATCTGTTTCTTCTAGTTCTCAAGGAATTTCAGCTCGGGCTAATCAACTAGAAGCATATTCTGTGTTTGTCTTAACTCTGCAGCCTTTTCTTCGACATCCGTTTGCAGAAACTGGTCGTACGAGATCGATTTCTGCACGTTCAGCTTCTACTGATCCAAAGTAAGCATCTTCTGTTTGTGCCTCAACTGATTCTTCTATAGACAATTCTGCCTGGTGACTCAACGTTTTAGACTTATTTCTGCAAGTTCTTATGGATGTTGAACTGGTGTAGATCCCGCATCATCACCTTCTGTGTCTAACTTAACGTCGTCTTCTGTAGCCAATTCTGCCTGAAAAGATTGCGACGTTCATCGTGTTAGACTTGTTTCTGGAAGTTCTTTTGGAGTTTGAGCCTATCTATTTGAGTAACTGCGTCTTGCACATGTTTCTGGAAGTTCTTTTGGAGTTTGAGCCAATCTGCGTCTTGCACATCTGTTTCTTCTAGTTCTCAAGGAATTTCAGCTCGGGCTGATCAACTAGAAGCATATTCTGTGTTTGTCTTAACGCTGCAGCCTTTTCTGCGACATCCGTTTGCAGAAACTGGTCGTACGAGATCAATTTCTGCACGTTCAGTTTCTACTGATCCAAAGTAAGCATCTTCTGTTTGTGCCTCAACTGATTCTTCCATAGACAATTCTGCCTGGTGACTCAACGTTTTAGACTTATTTCTGCAAGTTCTTATGGATGTTGAACTGTTGTAGATCCCGCATCATCGCCTTCTGTGTCTAACTTAACGTCGTCTTCTGTAGCCAATTCTGCCTGAAAAGATTGCGACGCTCATCGTGTTTTCTAGCAGGAATTTAAATTACCTATTTGTTTCCATTTCATATTGTTATATCCTGCTGCAGCCGCTGCTTTTTCTCTCTATTCCATATCATCGTGTTAGACTTGTTTCTGGAAGTTCTTTTGGAGTTTGAGCCAATCTGCGTCTTGCACATCTGTTTCTTCTAGTTCTCAAGGAATTTCAGCTCGGGCTGATCAACTAGAAGCATATTCTGTGTTTGTCTTAACTCTGCAGCCTTTTCTGCGACATCCGTTTGCAGAAAATGGTCGTACGAGATCGATTTCTGCACGTTCAGCTTCTACTGATCCAAAGTAAGCATCTTCTGTTTGTGCCTCAACTGATTCTTCTATAGACAATTCTGCCTGGTGACTCAACGTTTTAGACTTATTTCTGCAAGTTCTTATGGATGTTGAACTGTTGTAGATCCCGCATCATCGCCTTCTGTGTCTAACTTAACGTCGTCTTCTGTAGCCAATTCTGCCTGAAAAGATTGCGACGCTCATCGTGTTTTCTCGCAGGAATTTAAATTACCTATTTGTTTCCATTTCATATTGTTATATCCTGCTGCAGCCGCTGCTTTTTCTCTCTATTCCATATCATCGTGTTAGACTTGTTTCTGGAAGTTCTTTTGGAGTTTGAGCCAATCTATTTGAATAACTGCGTCTTGCACATCTGTTTCTTCTAGTTCTCAAGGAATTTCAGCTCGGGCTGATCAACTAGAAGCATATTCTGTGTGTCTTAACTCTGCAGCATATTGTGCGAGATCTGTTTGCAAAAACTGTTCGTAGGGTAGGAGCTCAATTTCTGCAATTTCTGAAGGAGCTTTAGCTTCTACTGATCTTCTGTTTGTGCCTCTCTTCTAGAGACAATTCTGCATGGTGATTCAACAGGTTATACTTATTTCTGCAAGTTCTTATGGAGGTTGAACTGGTGTAGATCACGCAGCATCATCACCTTCTGTGTGTAACTTAACGTCGTCTTCTGTAGCCAATTCTGCCTGAAAAGTTTGCGACGCTCATCGTATTACACTTGTTTCTGGAAGTTCTTTTGGAGTTTGGGCCTATCTATTTGAGTAACTGCGTCTTGCACATCTGTTTATTCTAGTTCTTAAGGAATCTCAGCTCGGGCTGATCAACTAGAAGCATATTCTGTGTTTGTCTTAACTCTGCAGCCTTTTCTGCGACATCCGTTTGTAGAAACTGGTCGTACGAGATCGATTTCTGCACGTTCAGCTTCTACTGATCCAAAGTAAGCATCTTCTGTTTGTGCCTCAACTAATTCTTCTATAGACAATACTGCCTGGTGACTCAACGTTTTAGACTTATTTCTGCAAGTTCTTATGGATGTTGAACTGATGTAGATCCCGCATCATCACCTTCTGTGTCTAACTTAACGTCGTCTTCTGTAGCCAATTCTGCCTGAAAAGATTGCGACGCTCATCGTGTTAGACTTGTTTCTGGAAGTTCTTTTGGAGTTTGAGCCAATCTGCATCTTGCACATCTGTTTTTTCTAGTTCTCAAGGAATTTCAGCTCGGGCTGATCAACTAGAAGCATATTCTGTGTTTGTCTTAACTCTGCAGCCTTTTCTGCGACATCCGTTTGCAGAAACTGGTCGTACGAGATCGATTTCTGCACGTTCAGCTTCTACTGATCCAAAGTAAGCATCTTCTGTTTGTGCCTCAACTGATTCTTCTATAGACAATTCTGCCTGGTGACTCAACGTTTTAGACTTATTTCTGCAAGTTCTTATGGATGTTGAACTGGTGTAGATCCCGCATCATCACCTTCTGTGTCTAACTTAACGTCGTCTTCTGTAGCCAATTCTGCCTGAAAAGATTGCGACCCTCATCGTGTTAGACTTGTTTCTGGAAGTTCTTTTGGAGTTTGAGCCAATCTGCGTCTTGCACATCTGTTTCTTCTAGTTCTCAAGGAATTTCAGCTCGGGCTAATCAACTAGAAGCATATTCTGTGTTTGTCTTAACTCTGCAGCCTTTTCTTCGACATCCGTTTGCAGAAACTGGTCGTACGAGATCGATTTCTGCACGTTCAGCTTCTACTGATCCAAAGTAAGCATCTTCTGTTTGTGCCTCAACTGATTCTTCTATAGACAATTCTGCCTGGTGACTCAACGTTTTAGACTTATTTCTGCAAGTTCTTATGGATGTTGAACTGGTGTAGATCCCGCATCATCACCTTCTGTGTCTAACTTAACGTCGTCTTCTGTAGCCAATTCTGCCTGAAAAGATTGCGACGTTCATCGTGTTAGACTTGTTTCTGGAAGTTCTTTTGGAGTTTGAGCCTATCTATTTGAGTAACTGCGTCTTGCACATGTTTCTGGAAGTTCTTTTGGAGTTTGAGCCAATCTGCGTCTTGCACATCTGTTTCTTCTAGTTCTCAAGGAATTTCAGCTCGGGCTGATCAACTAGAAGCATATTCTGTGTTTGTCTTAACGCTGCAGCCTTTTCTGCGACATCCGTTTGCAGAAACTGGTCGTACGAGATCAATTTCTGCACGTTCAGTTTCTACTGATCCAAAGTAAGCATCTTCTGTTTGTGCCTCAACTGATTCTTCCATAGACAATTCTGCCTGGTGACTCAACGTTTTAGACTTATTTCTGCAAGTTCTTATGGATGTTGAACTGTTGTAGATCCCGCATCATCGCCTTCTGTGTCTAACTTAACGTCGTCTTCTGTAGCCAATTCTGCCTGAAAAGATTGCGACGCTCATCGTGTTTTCTAGCAGGAATTTAAATTACCTATTTGTTTCCATTTCATATTGTTATATCCTGCTGCAGCCGCTGCTTTTTCTCTCTATTCCATATCATCGTGTTAGACTTGTTTCTGGAAGTTCTTTTGGAGTTTGAGCCAATCTGCGTCTTGCACATCTGTTTCTTCTAGTTCTCAAGGAATTTCAGCTCGGGCTGATCAACTAGAAGCATATTCTGTGTTTGTCTTAACGCTGCAGCCTTTTCTGCGACATCCGTTTGCAGAAACTGGTCGTACGAGATCAATTTCTGCACGTTCAGTTTCTACTGATCCAAAGTAAGCATCTTCTGTTTGTGCCTCAACTGATTCTTCCATAGACAATTCTGCCTGGTGACTCAACGTTTTAGACTTATTTCTGCAAGTTCTTATGGATGTTGAACTGTTGTAGATCCCGCATCATCGCCTTCTGTGTCTAACTTAACGTCGTCTTCTGTAGCCAATTCTGCCTGAAAAGATTGCGACGCTCATCGTGTTTTCTCGCAGGAATTTAAATTACCTATTTGTTTCCATTTCATATTGTTATATCCTGCTGCAGCCGCTGCTTTTTCTCTCTATTCCATATCATCGTGTTAGACTTGTTTCTGGAAGTTCCTTTGGAGTTTGAGCCAATCTATTTGAATAACTGCGTCTTGCACATCTGTTTCTACTAGTTCTCAAGGAATTTCAGCTCGGGCTGATCAACTAGAAGCATATTCTGTGTGTCTTAACTCTGCAGCATATTGTGCGAGATCTGTTTGCAAAAACTGTTCGTAGGGTAGGAGCTCAATTTCTGCAATTTCTGAAGGAGCTTTAGCTTCTACTGATCTTCTGTTTGTGCCTCTCTTCTAGAGACAATTCTGCATGGTGATTCAACAGGTTATACTTATTTCTGCAAGTTCTTATGGAGGTTGAACTGGTGTAGATCACGCAGCATCATCACCTTCTGTGTGTAACTTAACGTCGTCTTCTGTAGCCAATTCTGCCTGAAAAGTTTGCGACGCTCATCGTATTACACTTGTTTCTGGAAGTTCTTTTGGAGTTTGGGCCTATCTATTTGAGTAACTGCGTCTTGCACATCTGTTTCTTCTAGTTCTTATGGAATCTCAGCTCGGGCTGATCAACTAGAAGCATATTCTGTGTTTGTCGTAACTCTGCAGCCTTTTCTTCGACATCCGTTTGCAGAAACTGGTCGTACGAGATCGATTTCTGCACGTTCAGCTTCTACTGATCCAAAGTAAGCATCTTCTGTTTGTGCCTCAACTGATTCTTATATAGACAATTCTGCCTGGTGACTCAACGTTTTAGACTTATTTCTGCAAGTTCTTATGGATGTTGAACTGGTGTAGATCCCGCATCATCACCTTCGGTGTCTAACTTAACGTCGTCTTCTGTAGCCAATTCTGCCTGAAAAGATTGCGACGCTCATCGTGTTAGACTTGTTTCTGGAAGTTCTTTTGGAGTTTGAGCCAATCTGCGTCTTGCACATCTGTTTCTTCTAGTTCTCAAGGAATTTCAGCTCGGGCTGATCAACTAGAAGCATATTCTGTGTTTGTCTTAACTCTGCAGCCTTTTCTGCGACATCCGTTTGCAGAAACTGGTCGTACGAGATCGATTTCTGCACGTTCAGCTTCTACTGATCAAAAGTAAGCATCTTCTGTTTGTGCCTCAACTGATTCATCTATAGACAATTCTGCCTGGTGACTCAACGTTTTAGACTTATTTCTGCAAGTTCTTATGGATGTTGAACTGTTGTAGGTCCCGCATCATCACCTTCTGTGTCTAACTTAACGTCGTCTTCTGTAGCCAATTCTGCCTGAAAAGATTGCGACGCTCATCGTGTTAGACTTGTTTCTGGAAGTTCTTTTGGAGTTTGAGCCAATCTGCGTCTTGCACATCTGTTTCTTCTAGTTCTCAAGGAATTTCAGCTCGGGCTGATCAACTAGAAGCATATTCTGTGTTTGTCTTAACTCTGCAGCCTTTTCTGCGACATCCGTTTGCAGAAACTGGTCGTACGAGATCGATTTCTGCACGTTCAGCTTCTACTGATCCAAAGTAAGCATCTTCTGTTTGTGCCTCAACTGATTCTTCTATAGACAATTCTGCCTGGTGACTCAACGTTTTAGACTTATTTCTGCAAGTTCTTATGGATGTTGAACTGGTGTAGATCCCGCATCATCACCTTCTGTGTCTAACTTAACGTCGTCTTCTGTAGCCAATTCTGCCTGAAAAGATTGCGACGCTCATCGTGTTAGACTTGTTTCTGGAAGTTCTTTTGGAGTTTGAGCCAATCTGCGTCTTGCACATCTGTTTCTTCTAGTTCTCAAGGAATTTCAGCTCGGGCTGATCAACTAGAAGCATATTCTGTGTTTGTCTTAACTCTGCAGCCTTTTCTGCGACATCCGTTTGCAGAAACTGGTCGTACGAGATCAATTTCTGCACGTTCAGTTTCTATTGATCCAAAGTAAGCATCTTCTGTTTGTGCCTCAACTGATTCTTCCATAGACAATTCTGCCTGGTGACTCAACGTTTTAGACTTATTTCTGCAAGTTCTTATGGATGTTGAACTGTTGTAGATCCCGCATCATCGCCTTCTGTGTCTAACTTAACGTCGTCTTCTGTAGCCAATTCTGCCTGAAAAGATTGCGACGCTCATCGTGTTTTCTCGCAGGAATTTAAATTACCTATTTGTTTCCATTTCATATTGTTATATCCTGCTGCAGCCGCTGCTTTTTCTCTCTATTCCATATCATCGTGTTAGACTTGTTTCTGGAAGTTCTTTTGGAGTTTGAGCCAATCTGCGTCTTGCACATCTGTTTCTTCTAGTTCTCAAGGAATTTCAGCTCGGGCTGATCAACTAGAAGCATATTCTGTGTTTGTCTTAACGCTGCAGCCTTTTCTGCGACATCCGTTTGCAGAAACTGGTCGTACGAGATCAATTTCTGCACGTTCAGTTTCTACTCATCCAAAGTAAGCATCTTCTGTTTGTGCCTCAACTGATTCTTCTATAGACAATTGTGCCTAGTGACTCAACGTTTTAGACTTATTTCTGCAAGTTCTTATGGATGTTGAACTGTTGTAGATCCCGCATCATCGCCTTCTGTGTCTAACTTAACGTCGTCTTCTGTAGCCAATTCTGCCTGAAAAGATTGCGACGTTCATCGTGTTAGACTTGTTTCTGGAAGTTCTTTTCGAGTTTGAGCCAATCTGCGTCTTGCACATCTGTTTCTTCTAGTTCTCAAGGAATTTCAGCTCGGGCTGATCAACTAGAAGCATATTCTGTGTTTGTCTTAACTCTGCAGCCTTTTCTGCGACATCCGTTTGCAGAAACTGGTCGTACGAGATCGATTTCTGCACGTTCAGCTTCTACTGATCCAAAGTAAGCATCTTCTGTTTGTGCCTCAACTGATTCTTCTATAGACAATTCTGCCTGGTGACTCAACGTTTTAGACTTATTTCTGCAAGTTCTTATGGATGTTGAACTGGTGTAGATCCCGCATCATCACCTTCGGTGTCTAACTTAACGTCGTCTTCTGTAGCCAATTCTGCCTGAAAAGATTGCGACGCTCATCGTGTTAGACTTGTTTCTGGAAGTTCTTTTGGAGTTTGAGCCAATCTGCGTCTTGCACATCTGTTTCTTCTAGTTCTCAAGGAATTTCAGCTCGGGCTGATCAACTAGAAGCATATTCTGTGTTTGTCTTAACTCTGCAGCCTTTTCTGCGACATCCGTTTGCAGAAACTGGTCGTACGAGATCGATTTCTGCACGTTCAGCTTCTACTGATCAAAAGTAAGCATCTTCTGTTTGTGCCTCAACTGATTCATCTATAGACAATTCTGCCTGGTGACTCAACGTTTTAGACTTATTTCGGCAAGTTCTTATGGATGTTGAACTGTTGTAGGTCCCGCATCATCACCTTCTGTGTCTAACTTAACGTCGTCTTCTGTAGCCAATTCTGCCTGAAAAGATTGCGACGCTCATCGTGTTAGACTTGTTTCTGGAAGTTCTTTTGGAGTTTGAGCCAATCTGCGTCTTGCACATCTGTTTCTTCTAGTTTTCAAGGAATTTCAGCTCGGGCTGATCAACTAGAAGCATATTCTGTGTTTGTCTTAACTCTGCAGCCTTTTCTGCGACATCCGTTTGCAGAAAATGGTCGTACGAGATCGATTTCTGCACGTTCAGCTTCTACTGATCCAAAGTAAGCATCTTCTGTTTGTGCCTCAACTGATTCTTCTATAGACAATTCTGCCTGGTGACTCAACGTTTTAGACTTATTTCTGCAAGTTCTTATGGATGTTGAACTGTTGTAGATCCCGCATCATCGCCTTCTGTGTCTAACTTAACGTCGTCTTCTGTAGCCAATTCTGCCTGAAAAGATTGCGACGCTCATCGTGTTTTCTCGCAGGAATTTAAATTACCTATTTGTTTCCATTTCATATTGTTATATCCTGCTGCAGCCGCTGCTTTTTCTCTCTATTCCATATCATCGTGTTAGACTTGTTTCTGGAAGTTCTTTTGGAGTTTGAGCCAATCTATTTGAATAACTGCGTCTTGCACATCTGTTTCTTCTAGTTCTCAAGGAATTTCAGCTCGGGCTGATCAACTAGAAGCATATTCTGTGTGTCTTAACTCTGCAGCATATTGTGCGAGATCTGTTTGCAAAAACTGTTCGTAGGGTAGGAGCTCAATTTCTGCAATTTCTGAAGGAGCTTTAGCTTCTACTGATCTTCTGTTTGTGCCTCTCTTCTAGAGACAATTCTGCATGGTGATTCAACAGGTTATACTTATTTCTGCAAGTTCTTATGGAGGTTGAACTGGTGTAGATCACGCAGCATCATCACCTTCTGTGTGTAACTTAACGTCGTCTTCTGTAGCCAATTCTGCCTGAAAAGTTTGCGACGCTCATCGTATTACACTTGTTTCTGGAAGTTCTTTTGGAGTTTGGGCCTATCTATTTGAGTAACTGCGTCTTGCACATCTGTTTCTTCTAGTTCTTAAGGAATCTCAGCTCGGGCTGATCAACTAGAAGCATATTCTGTGTTTGTCGTAACTCTGCAGCCTTTTCTTCGACATCCGTTTGCAGAAACTGGTCGTACGAGATCGATTTCTGCACGTTCAGCTTCTACTGATCCAAAGTAAGCATCTTCTGTTTGTGCCTCAACTGATTCTTATATAGACAATTCTGCCTGGTGACTCAACGTTTTAGACTTATTTCTGCAAGTTCTTATGGATGTTGAACTGGTGTAGATCCCGCATCATCACCTTCGGTGTCTAACTTAACGTCGTCTTCTGTAGCCAATTCTGCCTGAAAAGATTGCGACGCTCATCGTGTTAGACTTGTTTCTGGAAGTTCTTTTGGAGTTTGAGCCAATCTGCGTCTTGCACATCTGTTTCTTCTAGTTCTCAAGGAATTTCAGCTCGGGCTGATCAACTAGAAGCATATTCTGTGTTTGTCTTAACTCTGCAGCCTTTTCTGCGACATCCGTTTGCAGAAACTGGTCGTACGAGATCGATTTCTGCACGTTCAGCTTCTACTGATCAAAAGTAAGCATCTTCTGTTTGTGCCTCAACTGATTCATCTATAGACAATTCTGCCTGGTGACTCAACGTTTTAGACTTATTTCTGCAAGTTCTTATGGATGTTGAACTGTTGTAGGTCCCGCATCATCACCTTCTGTGTCTAACTTAACGTCGTCTTCTGTAGCCAATTCTGCCTGAAAAGATTGCGACGCTCATCGTGTTAGACTTGTTTCTGGAAGTTCTTTTGGAGTTTGAGCCAATCTGCGTCTTGCACATCTGTTTCTTCTAGTTCTCAAGGAATTTCAGCTCGGGCTGATCAACTAGAAGCATATTCTGTGTTTGTCTTAACTCTGCAGCCTTTTCTGCGACATCCGTTTGCAGAAACTGGTCGTACGAGATCGATTTCTGCACGTTCAGCTTCTACTGATCCAAAGTAAGCATCTTCTGTTTGTGCCTCAACTGATTCTTCTATAGACAATTCTGCCTGGTGACTCAACGTTTTAGACTTATTTCTGCAAGTTCTTATGGATGTTGAACTGGTGTAGATCCCGCATCATCACCTTCTGTGTCTAACTTAACGTCGTCTTCTGTAGCCAATTCTGCCTGAAAAGATTGCGACGCTCATCGTGTTAGACTTGTTTCTGGAAGTTCTTTTGGAGTTTGAGCCAATCTGCGTCTTGCACATCTGTTTCTTCTAGTTCTCAAGGAATTTCAGCTCGGGCTGATCAACTAGAAGCATATTCTGTGTTTGTCTTAACTCTGCAGCCTTTTCTGCGACATCCGTTTGCAGAAACTGGTCGTACGAGATCAATTTCTGCACGTTCAGTTCTATTGATCCAAAGTAAGCATCTTCTGTTTGTGCCTCAACTGATTCTTCCATAGACAATTCTGCCTGGTGACTCAACGTTTTAGACTTATTTCTGCAAGTTCTTATGGATGTTGAACTGTTGTAGATCCCGCATCATCGCCTTCTGTGTCTAACTTAACGTCGTCTTCTGTAGCCAATTCTGCCTGAAAAGATTGCGACCCTCATCGTGTTAGACTTGTTTCTGGAAGTTCTTTTGGAGTTTGAGCCAATCTGCGTCTTGCACATCTGTTTCTTCTAGTTCTCAAGGAATTTCAGCTCGGGCTGATCAACTAGAAGCATATTCTGTGTTTGTCTTAACTTTGCAGCCTTTTCTTCGACATCCGTTTGCAGAAACTGGTCGTACGAGATCGATTTCTGCACGTTCAGCTTCTACTGATCCAAAGTAAGCATCTTCTGTTTGTGCCTCAACTGATTCTTCTATAGACAATTCTGCCTGGTGACTCAACGTTTTAGACTTATTTCTGCAAGTTCTTATGGATGTTGAACTGGTGTAGATCCCGCATCATCACCTTCTGTGTCTAACTTAACGTCGTCTTCTGTAGCCAATTCTGCCTGAAAAGATTGCGACGTTCATCGTGTTAGACTTGTTTCTGGAAGTTCTTTTGGAGTTTGAGCCTATCTATTTGAGTAACTGCGTCTTGCACATGTTTCTGGAAGTTCTTTTGGAGTTTGAGCCAATCTGCGTCTTGCACATCTGTTTCTTCTAGTTCTCAAGGAATTTCAGCTCGGGCTGATCAACTAGAAGCATATTCTGTGTTTGTCTTAACGCTGCAGCCTTTTCTGCGACATCCGTTTGCAGAAACTGGTCGTACGAGATCAATTTCTGCACGTTCAGTTTCTACTGATCCAAAGTAAGCATCTTCTGTTTGTGCCTCAACTGATTCTTCCATAGACAATTCTGCCTGGTGACTCAACGTTTTAGACTTATTTCTGCAAGTTCTTATGGATGTTGAACTGTTGTAGATCCCGCATCATCGCCTTCTGTGTCTAACTTAACGTCGTCTTCTGTAGCCAATTCTGCCTGAAAAGATTGCGACGCTCATCGTGTTTTCTCGCAGGAATTTAAATTACCTATTTGTTTCCATTTCATATTGTTATATCCTGCTGCAGCCGCTGCTTTTTCTCTCTATTCCATATCATCGTGTTAGACTTGTTTCTGGAAGTTCTTTTGGAGTTTGAGCCAATCTGCGTCTTGCACATCTGTTTCTTCTAGTTCTCAAGGAATTTCAGCTCGGGCTGATCAACTAGAAGCATATTCTGTGTTTGTCTTAACGCTGCAGCCTTTTCTGCGACATCCGTTTGCAGAAACTGGTCGTACGAGATCAATTTCTGCACGTTCAGTTTCTACTGATCCAAAGTAAGCATCTTCTGTTTGTGCCTCAACTGATTCTTCCATAGACAATTCTGCCTGGTGACTCAACGTTTTAGACTTATTTCTGCAAGTTCTTATGGATGTTGAACTGTTGTAGATCCCGCATCATCGCCTTCTGTGTCTAACTTAACGTCGTCTTCTGTAGCCAATTCTGCCTGAAAAGATTGCGACGCTCATCGTGTTTTCTCGCAGGAATTTAAATTACCTATTTGTTTCCATTTCATATTGTTATATCCTGCTGCAGCCGCTGCTTTTTCTCTCTATTCCATATCATCGTGTTAGACTTTTTTCTGGAAGTTCTTTTGGAGTTTGAGCCAATCTATTTGAATAACTGCGTCTTGCACATCTGTTTCTTCTAGTTCTCAAGGAATTTCAGCTCGGGCTGATCAACTAGAAGCATATTCTGTGTGTCTTAACTCTGCAGCATATTGTGCGAGATCTGTTTGCAAAAACTGTTCGTAGGGTAGGAGCTCAATTTCTGCAATTTCTGAAGGAGCTTTAGCTTCTACTGATCTTCTGTTTGTGCCTCTCTTCTAGAGACAATTCTGCATGGTGATTCAACAGGTTATACTTATTTCTGCAAGTTCTTATGGAGGTTGAACTGGTGTAGATCACGCAGCATCATCACCTTCTGTGTGTAACTTAACGTCGTCTTCTGTAGCCAATTCTGCCTGAAAAGTTTGCGACGCTCATCGTATTACACTTGTTTCTGGAAGTTCTTTTGGAGTTTGGGCCTATCTATTTGAGTAACTGCGTCTTGCACATCTGTTTCTTCTAGTTCTTAAGGAATCTCAGCTCGGGCTGATCAACTAGAAGCATATTCTGTGTTTGTCGTAACTCTGCAGCCTTTTCTTCGACATCCGTTTGCAGAAACTGGTCGTACGAGATCGATTTCTGCACGTTCAGCTTCTACTGATCCAAAGTAAGCATCTTCTGTTTGTGCCTCAACTGATTCTTATATAGACAATTCTGCCTGGTGACTCAACGTTTTAGACTTATTTCTGCAAGTTCTTATGGATGTTGAACTGGTGTAGATCCCGCATCATCACCTTCGGTGTCTAACTTAACGTCGTCTTCTGTAGCCAATTCTGCCTGAAAAGATTGCGACGCTCATCGTGTTAGACTTGTTTCTGGAAGTTCTTTTGGAGTTTGAGCCAATCTGCGTCTTGCACATCTGTTTCTTCTAGTTCTCAAGGAATTTCAGCTCGGGCTGATCAACTAGAAGCATATTCTGTGTTTGTCTTAACTCTGCAGCCTTTTCTGCGACATCCGTTTGCAGAAACTGGTCGTACGAGATCGATTTCTGCACGTTCAGCTTCTACTGATCAAAAGTAAGCATCTTCTGTTTGTGCCTCAACTGATTCATCTATAGACAATTCTGCCTGGTGACTCAACGTTTTAGACTTATTTCTGCAAGTTCTTATGGATGTTGAACTGTTGTAGGTCCCGCATCATCACCTTCTGTGTCTAACTTAACGTCGTCTTCTGTAGCCAATTCTGCCTGAAAAGATTGCGACGCTCATCGTGTTAGACTTGTTTCTGGAAGTTCTTTTGGAGTTTGAGCCAATCTGCGTCTTGCACATCTGTTTCTTCTAGTTCTCAAGGAATTTCAGCTCGGGCTGATCAACTAGAAGCATATTCTGTGTTTGTCTTAACTCTGCAGCCTTTTCTGCGACATCCGTTTGCAGAAACTGGTCGTACGAGATCGATTTCTGCACGTTCAGCTTCTACTGATCCAAAGTAAGCATCTTCTGTTTGTGCCTCAACTGATTCTTCTATAGACAATTCTGCCTGGTGACTCAACGTTTTAGACTTATTTCTGCAAGTTCTTATGGATGTTGAACTGGTGTAGATCCCGCATCATCACCTTCTGTGTCTAACTTAACGTCGTCTTCTGTAGCCAATTCTGCCTGAAAAGATTGCGACGCTCATCGTGTTAGACTTGTTTCTGGAAGTTCTTTTGGAGTTTGAGCCAATCTGCGTCTTGCACATCTGTTTCTTCTAGTTCTCAAGGAATTTCAGCTCGGGCTGATCAACTAGAAGCATATTCTGTGTTTGTCTTAACTCTGCAGCCTTTTCTGCGACATCCGTTTGCAGAAACTGGTCGTACGAGATCGATTTCTGCACGTTCAGCTTCTACTGATCCAAAGTAAGCATCTTCTGTTTGTGCCTCAACTGATTCTTCTATAGACAATTCTGCCTGGTGACTCAACGTTTTAGACTTATTTCTGCAAGTTCTTATGGATGTTGAACTGGTGTAGATCCCGCATCATCACCTTCTGTGTCTAACTTAATGTCGTCTTCTGTAGCCAATTCTGCCTGAAAAGATTGCGACCCTCATCGTGTTAGACTTGTTTCTGGAAGTTCTTTTGGAGTTTGAGCATATCTATTTGAGTTACTGCGTCTTCCACATCTGTTTCTTCTAGTTCTTAAGGAATCTCAGCTCGGGCTGATCAACTAGAAGCATATTCTGTGTTTGTCTTAACTCTGCAGCCTTTTCTGCGACATCCGTTTGCAGAAACTGGTCGTACGAGATCGATTTCTGCACGTTCAGCTTCTACTGATCCAAAGTAAGCATCTTCTGTTTGTGCCTCAACTAATTCTTCTATAGACAATACTGCCTGGTGACTCATCGTTTTAGACTTATTTCTGCAAGTTCTTATGGATGTTGAACTGATGTAGATCCCGCATCATCACCTTCTGTGTCTAACTTAACGTCGTCTTCTGTAGCCAATTCTGCCTGAAAAGATTGCGACGCTCATCGTGTTAGACTTGTTTCTGGAAGTTCTTTTGGAGTTTGAGCCAATCTGCATCTTGCACATCTGTTTTTTCTAGTTCTCAAGGAATTTCAGCTCGGGCTGATCAACTAGAAGCATATTCTGTGTTTGTCTTAACTCTGCAGCCTTTTCTGCGACATCCGTTTGCAGAAACTGGTCGTACGAGATCGATTTCTGCACGTTCAGCTTCTACTGATCCAAAGTAAGCATCTTCTGTTTGTGCCTCAACTGATTCTTCTATAGACAATTCTGCCTGGTGACTCAACGTTTTAGACTTATTTCTGCAAGTTCTTATGGATGTTGAACTGGTGTAGATCCCGCATCATCACCTTCTGTGTCTAACTTAACGTCGTCTTCTGTAGCCAATTCTGCCTGAAAAGATTGCGACCCTCATCGTGTTAGACTTGTTTCTGGAAGTTCTTTTGGAGTTTGAGCCAATCTGCGTCTTGCACATCTGTTTCTTCTAGTTCTCAAGGAATTTCAGCTCGGGCTGATCAACTAGAAGTATATTCTGTGTTTGTCTTAACTCTGCAGCCTTTTCTTCGACATCCGTTTGCAGAAACTGGTCGTACGAGATCGATTTCTGCACGTTCAGCTTCTACTGATCCAAAGTAAGCATCTTCTGTTTGTGCCTCAACTGATTCTTCTATAGACAATTCTGCCTGGTGACTCAACGTTTTAGACTTATTTCTGCAAGTTCTTATGGATGTTGAACTGGTGTAGATCCCGCATCATCACCTTCTGTGTCTAACTTAACGTCGTCTTCTGTAGCCAATTCTGCCTGAAAAGATTGCGACGCTCATCGTGTTTTCTCGCAGGAATTTAAATTACCTAATTGTTTCCATTTCATATTGTTATATCCTGCTGCAGCCGCTGCTTTTTCTCTCTATTCCATATCATCGTGTTAGACTTGTTTCTGGAAGTTCTTTTGGAGTTTGAGCCAATCTGCGTCTTGCACATCTGTTTCTTCTAGTTCTCAAGGAATTTCAGCTCGGGCTGATCAACTAGAAGCATATTCTGTGTTTGTCTTAACTCCGCAGCCTTTTCTGCGACATTCGTTTGCAGAAACTGGTCGTACGAGATCGATTTCTGCACGTTCAGCTTCTACTGATCAAAAGTAAGCATCTTCTGTTTGTGCCTCAACTGATTCATCTATAGACAATTCTGCCTGGTGACTCAACGTTTTAGACTTATTTCTGCAAGTTCTTATGGATGTTGAACTGTTGTAGGTCCCGCATCATCACCTTCTGTGTCTAACTTAACGTCGTCTTCTGTAGCCAATTCTGCCTGAAAAGATTGCGACGCTCATCGTGTTAGACTTGTTTCTGGAAGTTCTTTTGGAGTTTGAGCCAATCTGCGTCTTGCACATCTGTTTCTTCTAGTTCTCAAGGAATTTCAGCTCGGGCTGATCAACTAGAAGCATATTCTGTGTTTGTCTTAACTCTGCAGCCTTTTCTGCGACATCCGTTTGCAGAAACTGGTCGTACGAGATCGATTTCTGCACGTTCAGCTTCTACTGATCCAAAGTAAGCATCTTCTGTTTGTGCCTCAACTGATTCTTCTATAGACAATTCTGCCTGGTGACTCAACGTTTTAGACTTATTTCTGCAAGTTCTTATGGATGTTGAACTGGTGTAGATCCCGCATCATCACCTTCTGTGTCTAACTTAACGTCGTCTTCTGTAGCCAATTCTGCCTGAAAAGATTGCGACCCTCATCGTGTTAGACTTGTTTCTGGAAGTTCTTTTGGAGTTTGAGCCAATCTGCGTCTTGCACATCTGTTTCTTCTAGTTCTCAAGGAATTTCAGCTCGGGCTGATCAACTAGAAGCATATTCTGTGTTTGTCTTAACTCTGCAGCCTTTTCTGCGACATCCGTTTGCAGAAACTGGTCGTACCAGATCGATTTCTGCACGTTCAGCTTCTACTGATCCAAAGTAAGCATCTTCTGTTTGTGCCTCAACTGATTCTTCTATAGACAATTCTGCCTGGTGACTCAACGTTTTAGACTTATTTCTGCAAGTTCTTATGGATGTTGAACTGGTGTAGATCCCGCATCATCACCTTCTGTGTCTAACTTAATGTCGTCTTCTGTAGCCAATTCTGCCTGAAAAGATTGCGACCTTCATCGTGTTAGACTTGTTTCTGGAAGTTCTTTTGGAGTTTGAGCATATCTATTTGAGTTACTGCGTCTTCCACATCTGTTTCTTCTAGTTCTTAAGGAATCTCAGCTCGGGCTGATCAACTAGAAGCATATTCTGTGTTTGTCTTAACTCTGCAGCCTTTTCTGCGACATCCGTTTGCAGAAACTGGTCGTACGAGATCGATTTCTGCACGTTCAGCTTCTACTGATCCAAAGTAAGCATCTTCTGTTTGTGCCTCAACTAATTCTTCTATAGACAATACTGCCTGGTGACTCAACATTTTAGACTTATTTCTGCAAGTTCTTATGGATGTTGAACTGATGTAGATCCCGCATCATCACCTTCTGTGTCTAACTTAACGTCGTCTTCTGTAGCCAATTCTGCCTGAAAAGATTGCGACGCTCATCGTGTTAGACTTGTTTCTGGAAGTTCTTTTGGAGTTTGAGCCAATCTGCATCTTGCACATCTGTTTCTTCTAGTTCTTAAGGAATCTCAGCTCGGGCTGATCAACTAGAAGCATATTCTGTGTTTGTCGTAACTCTGCAGCCTTTTCTTCGACATCCGTTTGCAGAAACTGGTCGTACGAGATCGATTTCTGCACGTTCAGCTTCTACTGATCCAAAGTAAGCATCTTCTGTTTGTGCCTCAACTGATTCTTATATAGACAATTCTGCCTGGTGACTCAACGTTTTAGACTTATTTCTGCAAGTTCTTATGGATGTTGAACTGGTGTAGATCCCGCATCATCACCTTCGGTGTCTAACTTAACGTCGTCTTCTGTAGCCAATTCTGCCTGAAAAGATTGCGACGCTCATCGTGTTAGACTTGTTTCTGGAAGTTCTTTTGGAGTTTGAGCCAATCTGCGTCTTGCACATCTGTTTCTTCTAGTTCTCAAGGAATTTCAGCTCGGGCTGATCAACTAGAAGCATATTCTGTGTTTGTCTTAACTCTGCAGCCTTTTCTGCGACATCCGTTTGCAGAAACTGGTCGTACGAGATCGATTTCTGCACGTTCAGCTTCTACTGATCAAAAGTAAGCATCTTCTGTTTGTGCCTCAACTGATTCATCTATAGACAATTCTGCCTGGTGACTCAACGTTTTAGACTTATTTCTGCAAGTTCTTATGGATGTTGAACTGTTGTAGGTCCCGCATCATCACCTTCTGTGTCTAACTTAACGTCGTCTTCTGTAGCCAATTCTGCCTGAAAAGATTGCGACGCTCATCGTGTTAGACTTGTTTCTGGAAGTTCTTTTGGAGTTTGAGCCAATCTGCGTCTTGCACATCTGTTTCTTCTAGTTCTCAAGGAATTTCAGCTCGGGCTGATCAACTAGAAGCATATTCTGTGTTTGTCTTAACTCTGCAGCCTTTTCTGCGACATCCGTTTGCAGAAACTGGTCGTACGAGATCGATTTCTGCACGTTCAGCTTCTACTGATCCAAAGTAAGCATCTTCTGTTTGTGCCTCAACTGATTCTTCTATAGACAATTCTGCCTGGTGACTCAACGTTTTAGACTTATTTCTGCAAGTTCTTATGGATGTTGAACTGGTGTAGATCCCGCATCATCACCTTCTGTGTCTAACTTAACGTCGTCTTCTGTAGCCAATTCTGCCTGAAAAGATTGCGACGCTCATCGTGTTAGACTTGTTTCTGGAAGTTCTTTTGGAGTTTGAGCCAATCTGCGTCTTGCACATCTGTTTCTTCTAGTTCTCAAGGAATTTCAGCTCGGGCTGATCAACTAGAAGCATATTCTGTGTTTGTCTTAACTCTGCAGCCTTTTCTGCGACATCCGTTTGCAGAAACTGGTCGTACGAGATCAATTTCTGCACGTTCAGTTCTATTGATCCAAAGTAAGCATCTTCTGTTTGTGCCTCAACTGATTCTTCCATAGACAATTCTGCCTGGTGACTCAACGTTTTAGACTTATTTCTGCAAGTTCTTATGGATGT
Source organism: Cepaea hortensis (assembly GCA_963921405.1). Lineage (NCBI taxonomy): Eukaryota > Metazoa > Mollusca > Gastropoda > Stylommatophora > Helicidae > Cepaea > Cepaea hortensis. Next base: position 68,218,589 of record OY992885.1, read on the forward strand.
TGAACTGTTGTAGATCCCGCATCATCGCCTTCTGTGTCTAACTTAACGTCGTCTTCTGTAGCCAATTCTGCCTGAAAAGATTGCGACCCTCATCGTGTTAGACTTGTTTCTGGAAGTTCTTTTGGAGTTTGAGCCAATCTGCGTCTTGCACATCTGTTTCTTCTAGTTCTCAAGGAATTTCAGCTCGGGCTGATCAACTAGAAGCATATTCTGTGTTTGTCTTAACTCTGCAGCCTTTTCTGCGACATCCGTTTGCAGAAACTGGTCGTACGAGATCGATTTCTGCACGTTCAGCTTCTACTGATCCAAAGTAAGCATCTTCTGTTTGTGCCTCAACTAATTCTTCTATAGACAATACTGCCTGGTGACTCATCGTTTTAGACTTATTTCTGCAAGTTCTTATGGATGTTGAACTGATGTAGATCCCGCATCATCACCTTCTGTGTCTAACTTAACGTCGTCTTCTGTAGCCAATTCTCCCTGAAAAGATTGCGACGCTCATCGTGTTAGACTTGTTTCTGGAAGTTCTTTTGGAGTTTGAGCCAATCTGCATCTTGCACATCTGTTTTTTCTAGTTCTCAAGGAATTTCAGCTCGGGCTGATCAACTAGAAGCATATTCTGTGTTTGTCTTAACTCTGCAGCCTTTTCTGCGACATCCGTTTGCAGAAACTGGTCGTACGAGATCGATTTCTGCACGTTCAGCTTCTACTGATCCAAAGTAAGCATCTTCTGTTTGTGCCTCAACTGATTCTTCTATAGACAATTCTGCCTGGTGACTCAACGTTTTAGACTTATTTCTGCAAGTTCTTATGGATGTTGAACTGGTGTAGATCCCGCATCATCACCTTCTGTGTCTAACTTAACGTCGTCTTCTGTAGCCAATTCTGCCTGAAAAGATTGCGACCCTCATCGTGTTAGACTTGTTTCTGGAAGTTCTTTTGGAGTTTGAGCCAATCTGCGTCTTGCACATCTGTTTCTTCTAGTTCTCAAGGAATTTCAGCTCGGGCTGATCAACTAGAAGTATATTCTGTGTTTGTCTTAACTCTGCAGCCTTTTCTTCGACATCCGTTTGCAGAAACTGGTCGTACGAGATCGATTTCTGCACGTTCAGCTTCTACTGATCCAAAGTAAGCATCTTCTGTTTGTGCCTCAACTGATTCTTCTATAGACAATTCTGCCTGGTGACTCAACGTTTTAGACTTATTTCTGCAAGTTCTTATGGATGTTGAACTGGTGTAGATCCCGCATCATCACCTTCTGTGTCTAACTTAACGTCGTCTTCTGTAGCCAATTCTGCCTGAAAAGATTGCGACGCTCATCGTGTTTTCTCGCAGGAATTTAAATTACCTAATTGTTTCCATTTCATATTGTTATATCCTGCTGCAGCCGCTGCTTTTTCTCTCTATTCCATATCATCGTGTTAGACTTGTTTCTGGAAGTTCTTTTGGAGTTTGAGCCAATCTGCGTCTTGCACATCTGTTTCTTCTAGTTCTCAAGGAATTTCAGCTCGGGCTGATCAACTAGAAGCATATTCTGTGTTTGTCTTAACTCCGCAGCCTTTTCTGCGACATTCGTTTGCAGAAACTGGTCGTACGAGATCGATTTCTGCACGTTCAGCTTCTACTGATCAAAAGTAAGCATCTTCTGTTTGTGCCTCAACTGATTCATCTATAGACAATTCTGCCTGGTGACTCAACGTTTTAGACTTATTTCTGCAAGTTCTTATGGATGTTGAACTGTTGTAGGTCCCGCATCATCACCTTCTGTGTCTAACTTAACGTCGTCTTCTGTAGCCAATTCTGCCTGAAAAGATTGCGACGCTCATCGTGTTAGACTTGTTTCTGGAAGTTCTTTTGGAGTTTGAGCCAATCTGCGTCTTGCACATCTGTTTCTTCTAGTTCTCAAGGAATTTCAGCTCGGGCTGATCAACTAGAAGCATATTCTGTGTTTGTCTTAACTCTGCAGCCTTTTCTGCGACATCCGTTTGCAGAAACTGGTCGTACGAGATCGATTTCTGCACGTTCAGCTTCTACTGATCCAAAGTAAGCATCTTCTGTTTGTGCCTCAACTGATTCTTCTATAGACAATTCTGCCTGGTGACTCAACGTTTTAGACTTATTTCTGCAAGTTCTTATGGATGTTGAACTGGTGTAGATCCCGCATCATCACCTTCTGTGTCTAACTTAACGTCGTCTTCTGTAGCCAATTCTGCCTGAAAAGATTGCGACCCTCATCGTGTTAGACTTGTTTCTGGAAGTTCTTTTGGAGTTTGAGCCAATCTGCGTCTTGCACATCTGTTTCTTCTAGTTCTCAAGGAATTTCAGCTCGGGCTGATCAACTAGAAGCATATTCTGTGTTTGTCTTAACTCTGCAGCCTTTTCTGCGACATCCGTTTGCAGAAACTGGTCGTACCAGATCGATTTCTGCACGTTCAGCTTCTACTGATCCAAAGTAAGCATCTTCTGTTTGTGCCTCAACTGATTCTTCTATAGACAATTCTGCCTGGTGACTCAACGTTTTAGACTTATTTCTGCAAGTTCTTATGGATGTTGAACTGGTGTAGATCCCGCATCATCACCTTCTGTGTCTAACTTAATGTCGTCTTCTGTAGCCAATTCTGCCTGAAAAGATTGCGACCTTCATCGTGTTAGACTTGTTTCTGGAAGTTCTTTTGGAGTTTGAGCATATCTATTTGAGTTACTGCGTCTTCCACATCTGTTTCTTCTAGTTCTTAAGGAATCTCAGCTCGGGCTGATCAACTAGAAGCATATTCTGTGTTTGTCTTAACTCTGCAGCCTTTTCTGCGACATCCGTTTGCAGAAACTGGTCGTACGAGATCGATTTCTGCACGTTCAGCTTCTACTGATCCAAAGTAAGCATCTTCTGTTTGTGCCTCAACTAATTCTTCTATAGACAATACTGCCTGGTGACTCAACATTTTAGACTTATTTCTGCAAGTTCTTATGGATGTTGAACTGATGTAGATCCCGCATCATCACCTTCTGTGTCTAACTTAACGTCGTCTTCTGTAGCCAATTCTGCCTGAAAAGATTGCGACGCTCATCGTGTTAGACTTGTTTCTGGAAGTTCTTTTGGAGTTTGAGCCAATCTGCATCTTGCACATCTGTTTCTTCTAGTTCTTAAGGAATCTCAGCTCGGGCTGATCAACTAGAAGCATATTCTGTGTTTGTCGTAACTCTGCAGCCTTTTCTTCGACATCCGTTTGCAGAAACTGGTCGTACGAGATCGATTTCTGCACGTTCAGCTTCTACTGATCCAAAGTAAGCATCTTCTGTTTGTGCCTCAACTGATTCTTATATAGACAATTCTGCCTGGTGACTCAACGTTTTAGACTTATTTCTGCAAGTTCTTATGGATGTTGAACTGGTGTAGATCCCGCATCATCACCTTCGGTGTCTAACTTAACGTCGTCTTCTGTAGCCAATTCTGCCTGAAAAGATTGCGACGCTCATCGTGTTAGACTTGTTTCTGGAAGTTCTTTTGGAGTTTGAGCCAATCTGCGTCTTGCACATCTGTTTCTTCTAGTTCTCAAGGAATTTCAGCTCGGGCTGATCAACTAGAAGCATATTCTGTGTTTGTCTTAACTCTGCAGCCTTTTCTGCGACATCCGTTTGCAGAAACTGGTCGTACGAGATCGATTTCTGCACGTTCAGCTTCTACTGATCAAAAGTAAGCATCTTCTGTTTGTGCCTCAACTGATTCATCTATAGACAATTCTGCCTGGTGACTCAACGTTTTAGACTTATTTCTGCAAGTTCTTATGGATGTTGAACTGTTGTAGGTCCCGCATCATCACCTTCTGTGTCTAACTTAACGTCGTCTTCTGTAGCCAATTCTGCCTGAAAAGATTGCGACGCTCATCGTGTTAGACTTGTTTCTGGAAGTTCTTTTGGAGTTTGAGCCAATCTGCGTCTTGCACATCTGTTTCTTCTAGTTCTCAAGGAATTTCAGCTCGGGCTGATCAACTAGAAGCATATTCTGTGTTTGTCTTAACTCTGCAGCCTTTTCTGCGACATCCGTTTGCAGAAACTGGTCGTACGAGATCGATTTCTGCACGTTCAGCTTCTACTGATCCAAAGTAAGCATCTTCTGTTTGTGCCTCAACTGATTCTTCTATAGACAATTCTGCCTGGTGACTCAACGTTTTAGACTTATTTCTGCAAGTTCTTATGGATGTTGAACTGGTGTAGATCCCGCATCATCACCTTCTGTGTCTAACTTAACGTCGTCTTCTGTAGCCAATTCTGCCTGAAAAGATTGCGACGCTCATCGTGTTAGACTTGTTTCTGGAAGTTCTTTTGGAGTTTGAGCCAATCTGCGTCTTGCACATCTGTTTCTTCTAGTTCTCAAGGAATTTCAGCTCGGGCTGATCAACTAGAAGCATATTCTGTGTTTGTCTTAACTCTGCAGCCTTTTCTGCGACATCCGTTTGCAGAAACTGGTCGTACGAGATCAATTTCTGCACGTTCAGTTCTATTGATCCAAAGTAAGCATCTTCTGTTTGTGCCTCAACTGATTCTTCCATAGACAATTCTGCCTGGTGACTCAACGTTTTAGACTTATTTCTGCAAGTTCTTATGGATGTTGAACTGTTGTAGATCCCGCATCATCGCCTTCTGTGTCTAACTTAACGTCGTCTTCTGTAGCCAATTCTGCCTGAAAAGATTGCGACGCTCATCGTGTTTTGTCGCAGGAATTTAAATTACCTATTTGTTTCCATTTCATATTGTTATATCCTGCTGCAGCCGCTGCTTTTTCTCTCTATTCCATATCATCGTGTTAGACTTGTTTCTGGAAGTTCTTTTGGAGTTTGAGCCAATCTGCGTCTTGCACATCTGTTTCTTCTAGTTCTCAAGGAATTTCAGCTCGGGCTGATCAACTAGAAGCATATTCTGTGTTTGTCTTAACGCTGCAGCCTTTTCTGCGACATCCGTTTGCAGAAACTGGTCGTACGAGATCAATTTCTGCACGTTCAGTTTCTACTGATCCAAAGTAAGCATCTTCTGTTTGTGCCTCAACTGATTCTTCTATAGACAATTCTGCCTGGTGACTCAACGTTTTAGACTTATTTCTGCAAGTTCTTATGGATGTTGAACTGTTGTAGATCCCGCATCATCGCCTTCTGTGTCTAACTTAACGTCGTCTTCTGTAGCCAATTCTGCCTGAAAAGATTGCGACGTTCATCGTGTTAGACTTGTTTCTGGAAGTTCTTTTCGAGTTTGAGCCAATCTGCGTCTTGCACATCTGTTTCTTCTAGTTCTCAAGGAATTTCAGCTCGGGCTGATCAACTAGAAGCATATTCTGTGTTTGTCTTAACTCTGCAGCCTTTTCTGCGACATCCGTTTGCAGAAACTGGTCGTACGAGATCGATTTCTGCACGTTCAGCTTCTACTGATCCAAAGTAAGCATCTTCTGTTTGTGCCTCAACTGATTCTTCTATAGACAATTCTGCCTGGTGACTCAACGTTTTAGACTTATTTCTGCAAGTTCTTATGGATGTTGAACTTGTGTAGATCCCGCATCATCACCTTCGGTGTCTAACTTAACGTCGTCTTCTGTAGCCAATTCTGCCTGAAAAGATTGCGACGCTCATCGTGTTAGACTTGTTTCTGGAAGTTCTTTTGGAGTTTGAGCCAATCTGCGTCTTGCACATCTGTTTCTTCTAGTTCTCAAGGAATTTCAGCTCGGGCTGATCAACTAGAAGCATATTCTGTGTTTGTCTTAACTCTGCAGCCTTTTCTGCGACATCCGTTTGCAGAAACTGGTCGTACGAGATCAATTTCTGCACGTTCAGTTTCTATTGATCCAAAGTAAGCATCTTCTGTTTGTGCCTCAACTGATTCTTCCATAGACAATTCTGCCTGGTGACTCAACGTTTTAGACTTATTTCTGCAAGTTCTTATGGATGTTGAACTTTCAGGCAGAATTGGCTACAGAAGACGACGTTAAGTTACACACAGAAGGCGATGATGCGGGATCTACAACAGTTCAACATCCATAAGAACTTGCAGAAATAAGTCTAAAACGTTGAGTCACCAGGCAGAATTGTCTATGGAAGAATCAGTTGAGGCACAAACAGAAGATGCTTACTTTGGATCAGTAGAAGCTGAACGTGCAGAAATCGATCTCGTATGACCAGTTTCTGCAAACGGATGTCGCAGAAAAGGCTGCAGAGTTAAGACTATGCTTCTAGTTGATCAGCCCGAGCTGAGATTCCTTGAGAACTAGAAGAAACAGATGTGCAAGACGCAGTTACTCAAATAGATAGGCTCAAACTCCAAAAGAACTTCTCGCAGGAATTTAAATTACCTATTTGTTTCCATTTCATATTGTTATATCCTGCTGCAGCCGCTGCTTTTTCTCTCTATTCCATATAATCGTGTTAGACTTGTTTCTGGAAGTTCTTTTGGAGTTTGAGCCAATCTGCGTCTTGCACATCTGTTTCTTCTAGTTCTCAAGGAATTTCAGCTCGGGCTGATCAACTAGAAGCATATTCTGTGTTTGTCTTAACGCTGCAGCCTTTTCTGCGACATCCGTTTGCAGAAACTGGTCGTACGAGATCAATTTCTGCACGTTCAGTTTCTACTGATCCAAAGTAAGCATCTTCTGTTTGTGCCTCAACTGATTCTTCTATAGACAATTGTGCCTGGTGACTCAACGTTTTAGACTTATTTCTGCAAGTTCTTATGGATGTTGAACTGTTGTAGATCCCGCATCATCGCCTTCTGTGTCTAACTTAACGTCGTCTTCTGTAGCCAATTCTGCCTGAAAAGATTGCGACGTTCATCGTGTTAGACTTGTTTCTGGAAGTTCTTTTGGAGTTTGAGCCAATCTGCGTCTTGCACATCTGTTTCTTCTAGTTCTCAAGGAATTTCAGCTCGGGCTGATCAACTAGAAGCATATTCTGTGTTTGTCTTAACTCTGCAGCCTTTTTTGCGACATCCGTTTGCAGAAACTGGTCGTACGAGATCGATTTCTGCACGTTCAGCTTCTACTGATCCAAAGTAAGCATCTTCTGTTTGTGCCTCAACTGATTCTTCTATAGACAATTCTGCCTGGTGACTCAACGTTTTAGACTTATTTCTGCAAGTTCTTATGGATGTTGAACTGGTGTAGATCCCGCATCATCACCTTCTGTGTCTAACTTAACGTCGTCTTCTGTAGCCAATTCTGCCTGAAAAGATTGCGACGCTCATCGTGTTAGACTTGTTTCTGGAAGTTCTTTTGGAGTTTGAGCCAATCTGCGTCTTGCACATCTGTTTCTTCTAGTTCTCAAGGAATTTCAGCTCGGGCTGATCAACTAGAAGCATATTCTGTGTTTGTCTTAACTCTGCAGCCTTTTCTGCGACATCCGTTTGCAGAAACTGGTCGTACGAGATCAATTTCTGCACGTTCAGTTTCTATTGATCCAAAGTAAGCATCTTCTGTTTGTGCCTCAACTGATTCTTCCATAGACAATTCTGCCTGGTGACTCAACGTTTTAGACTTATTTCTGCAAGTTCTTATGGATGTTGAACTGTTGTAGATCCCGCATCATCGCCTTCTGTGTGTAACTTAACGTCGTCTTCTGTAGCCAATTCTGCCTGAAAAGATTGCGACGCTCATCGTGTTTTCTCGCAGGAATTTAAATTACCTATTTGTTTCCATTTCATATTGTTATATCCTGCTGCAGCCGCTGCTTTTTCTCTTTATTCCATATCATCGTGTTAGACTTGTTTCTGGAAGTTCTTTTGGAGTTTGAGCCAATCTGCGTCTTGCACATCTGTTTCTTCTAGTTCTCAAGGAATTTCAGCTCGGGCTGATCAACTAGAAGCATATTCTGTGTTTGTCTTAACTCTGCAGCCTTTTCTGCGACATCCGTTTGCAGAAAATGGTCGTACGAGATCGATTTCTGCACGTTCAGCTTCTACTGATCCAAAGTAAGCATCTTCTGTTTGTGCCTCAACTGATTCTTCTATAGACAATTCTGCCTGGTGACTCAACGTTTTAGACTTATTTCTGCAAGTTCTTATGGATGTTGAACTGTTGTAGATCCCGCATCATCGCCTTCTGTGTCTAACTTAACGTCGTCTTCTGTAGCCAATTCTGCCTGAAAAGATTGCGACGTTCATCGTGTTAGACTTGTTTCTGGAAGTTCTTTTGGAGTTTGAGCCAATCTGCGTCTTGCACATCTGTTTCTTCTAGTTCTCAAGGAATTTCAGCTCGGGCTGATCAACTAGAAGCATATTCTGTGTTTGTCTTAACTCTGCAGCCTTTTTTGCGACATCCGTTTGCAGAAACTGGTCGTACGAGATCGATTTCTGCACGTTCAGCTTCTACTGATCCAAAGTAAGCATCTTCTGTTTGTGCCTCAACTGATTCTTCTATAGACAATTCTGCCTGGTGACTCAACGTTTTAGACTTATTTCTGCAAGTTCTTATGGATGTTGAACTGGTGTAGATCCCGCATCATCACCTTCGGTGTCTAACTTAACGTCGTCTTCTGTAGCCAATTCTGCCTGAAAAGATTGCGACGCTCATCGTGTTAGACTTGTTTCTGGAAGTTCTTTTGGAGTTTGAGCCAATCTGCGTCTTGCACATCTGTTTCTTCTAGTTCTCAAGGAATTTCAGCTCGGGCTGATCAACTAGAAGCATATTCTGTGTTTGTCTTAACTCTGCAGCCTTTTCTGCGACATCCGTTTGCAGAAACTGGTCGTACGAGATCGATTTCTGCACGTTCAGCTTCTACTGATCAAAAGTAAGCATCTTCTGTTTGTGCCTCAACTGATTCATCTATAGACAATTCTGCCTGGTGACTCAACGTTTTAGACTTATTTCGGCAAGTTCTTATGGATGTTGAACTGTTGTAGGTCCCGCATCATCACCTTCTGTGTCTAACTTAACGTCGTCTTCTGTAGCCAATTCTGCCTGAAAAGATTGCGACGCTCATCGTGTTAGACTTGTTTCTGGAAGTTCTTTTGGAGTTTGAGCCAATCTGCGTCTTGCACATCTGTTTCTTCTAGTTCTCAAGGAATTTCAGCTCGGGCTGATCAACTAGAAGCATATTCTGTGTTTGTCTTAACTCTGCAGCCTTTTCTGCGACATCCGTTTGCAGAAAATGGTCGTACGAGATCGATTTCTGCACGTTCAGCTTCTACTGATCCAAAGTAAGCATCTTCTGTTTGTGCCTCAACTGATTCTTCTATAGACAATTCTGCCTGGTGACTCAACGTTTTAGACTTATTTCTGCAAGTTCTTATGGATGTTGAACTGGTGTAGATCCCGCATCATCACCTTCTGTGTCTAACTTAACGTCGTCTTCTGTAGCCAATTCTGCCTGAAAAGATTGCGACGCTCATCGTGTTAGACTTGTTTCTGGAAGTTCTTTTGGAGTTTGAGCCAATCTGCGTCTTGCACATCTGTTTCTTCTAGTTCTCAAGGAATTTCAGCTCGGGCTGATCAACTAGAAGCATATTCTGTGTTTGTCTTAACTCTGCAGCCTTTTCTGCGACATCCGTTTGCAGAAACTGGTCGTACGAGATCAATTTCTGCACGTTCAGTTTCTATTGATCCAAAGTAAGCATCTTCTGTTTGTGCCTCAACTGATTCTTCCATAGACAATTCTGCCTGGTGACTCAACGTTTTAGACTTATTTCTGCAAGTTCTTATGGATGTTGAACTGTTGTAGATCCCGCATCATCGCCTTCTGTGTGTAACTTAACGTCGTCTTCTGTAGCCAATTCTGCCTGAAAAGATTGCGACGCTCATCGTGTTTTCTCGCAGGAATTTAAATTACCTATTTGTTTCCATTTCATATTGTTATATCCTGCTGCAGCCGCTGCTTTTTCTCTTTATTCCATATCATCGTGTTAGACTTGTTTCTGGAAGTTCTTTTGGAGTTTGAGCCAATCTGCGTCTTGCACATCTGTTTCTTCTAGTTCTCAAGGAATTTCAGCTCGGGCTGATCAACTAGAAGCATATTCTGTGTTTGTCTTAACGCTGCAGCCTTTTCTGCGACATCCGTTTGCAGAAACTGGTCGTACGAGATCAATTTCTGCACGTTCAGTTTCTACTGATCCAAAGTAAGCATCTTCTGTTTGTGCCTCAACTGATTCTTCTATAGACAATTGTGCCTGGTGACTCAACGTTTTAGACTTATTTCTGCAAGTTCTTATGGATGTTGAACTGTTGTAGATCCCGCATCATCGCCTTCTGTGTCTAACTTAACGTCGTCTTCTGTAGCCAATTCTGCCTGAAAAGATTGCGACGTTCATCGTGTTAGACTTGTTTCTGGAAGTTCTTTTGGAGTTTGAGCCAATCTGCGTCTTGCACATCTGTTTCTTCTAGTTCTCAAGGAATTTCAGCTCGGGCTGATCAACTAGAAGCATATTCTGTGTTTGTCTTAACTCTGCAGCCTTTTTTGCGACATCCGTTTGCAGAAACTGGTCGTACGAGATCGATTTCTGCACGTTCAGCTTCTACTGATCCAAAGTAAGCATCTTCTGTTTGTGCCTCAACTGATTCTTCTATAGACAATTCTGCCTGGTGACTCAACGTTTTAGACTTATTTCTGCAAGTTCTTATGGATGTTGAACTGGTGTAGATCCCGCATCATCACCTTCGGTGTCTAACTTAACGTCGTCTTCTGTAGCCAATTCTGCCTGAAAAGATTGCGACGCTCATCGTGTTAGACTTGTTTCTGGAAGTTCTTTTGGAGTTTGAGCCAATCTGCGTCTTGCACATCTGTTTCTTCTAGTTCTCAAGGAATTTCAGCTCGGGCTGATCAACTAGAAGCATATTCTGTGTTTGTCTTAACTCTGCAGCCTTTTCTGCGACATCCGTTTGCAGAAACTGGTCGTACGAGATCGATTTCTGCACGTTCAGCTTCTACTGATCAAAAGTAAGCATCTTCTGTTTGTGCCTCAACTGATTCATCTATAGACAATTCTGCCTGGTGACTCAACGTTTTAGACTTATTTCGGCAAGTTCTTATGGATGTTGAACTGTTGTAGGTCCCGCATCATCACCTTCTGTGTCTAACTTAACGTCGTCTTCTGTAGCCAATTCTGCCTGAAAAGATTGCGACGCTCATCGTGTTAGACTTGTTTCTGGAAGTTCTTTTGGAGTTTGAGCCAATCTGCGTCTTGCACATCTGTTTCTTCTAGTTCTCAAGGAATTTCAGCTCGGGCTGATCAACTAGAAGCATATTCTGTGTTTGTCTTAACTCTGCAGCCTTTTCTGCGACATCCGTTTGCAGAAAATGGTCGTACGAGATCGATTTCTGCACGTTCAGCTTCTACTGATCCAAAGTAAGCATCTTCTGTTTGTGCCTCAACTGATTCTTCTATAGACAATTCTGCCTGGTGACTCAACGTTTTAGACTTATTTCTGCAAGTTCTTATGGATGTTGAACTGGTGTAGATCCCGCATCATCACCTTCTGTGTCTAACTTAACGTCGTCTTCTGTAGCCAATTCTGCCTGAAAAGATTGCGACGCTCATCGTGTTAGACTTGTTTCTGGAAGTTCTTTTGGAGTTTGAGCCAATCTGCGTCTTGCACATCTGTTTCTTCTAGTTCTCAAGGAATTTCAGCTCGGGCTGATCAACTAGAAGCATATTCTGTGTTTGTCTTAACTCTGCAGCCTTTTCTGCGACATCCGTTTGCAGAAACTGGTCGTACGAGATCAATTTCTGCACGTTCAGTTTCTATTGATCCAAAGTAAGCATCTTCTGTTTGTGCCTCAACTGATTCTTCCATAGACAATTCTGCCTGGTGACTCAACGTTTTAGACTTATTTCTGCAAGTTCTTATGGATGTTGAACTGTTGTAGATCCCGCATCATCGCCTTCTGTGTGTAACTTAACGTCGTCTTCTGTAGCCAATTCTGCCTGAAAAGATTGCGACGCTCATCGTGTTTTCTCGCAGGAATTTAAATTACCTATTTGTTTCCATTTCATATTGTTATATCCTGCTGCAGCCGCTGCTTTTTCTCTTTATTCCATATCATCGTGTTAGACTTGTTTCTGGAAGTTCTTTTGGAGTTTGAGCCAATCTGCGTCTTGCACATCTGTTTCTTCTAGTTCTCAAGGAATTTCAGCTCGGGCTGATCAACTAGAAGCATATTCTGTGTTTGTCTTAACTCTGCAGCATATTCTGCGAGATCTGTTTGCAAAAACTGTTCGTAGGGTAGGAGCTCGATTTCTGTAATTTCTGAAGGAGCTTTAGCTTCTACTGATATTCTGTTTGTGCCTCTCTTCTAGAGACAATTCTGCATGGTGATTCAACAGGTTATACTTATTTCTGCAAGTTCTTATGGAGGTTGAACTGGTGTAGATCACGCAGCATCATCACCTTCTGTGTGTAACTTAACGTCGTCTTCTGTAGCCAATTCTGCCTGAAAAGTTTGCGACGCTCATCGTATTAGACTTGTTTCTGGAAGTTCTTTTGGAGTTTGAGCCTATCTATTTGAGTAACTGCGTCTTGCACATCTGTTTCTTCTAGTTCTCAAGGAATCTCAGCTCGGGCTGATCAACTAGAAGCATAGTCTTAACTCTGCAGCCTTTTCTGCGACATCCGTTTGCAGAAACTGGTCATACGAGATCGATTTCTGCACGTTCAGCTTCTACTGATCCAAAGTAAGCATCTTCTGTTTGTGCCTCAACTGATTCTTCTATAGACAATTCTGCCTGGTGACGCAACGTTTTAGACTTATTTCTGCAAGTTCTTATGGATGTTGAACTGGTGTAGATCCCGCATCATCACCTTCTGTGTCTAACTTAACGTCGTCTTCTGTAGCCAATTCTGCCTGAAAAGATTGCGACGCTCATCGTGTTTTCTCGCAGGAATTTAAAATACCTATTTGTTTCCATTTCATATTGTTATATCCTGCTGCAGCCGCTTCTTTTTCTCTCTATTCCATATCATCGTGTTAGACTTGTTTCTGGAAGTTCTTTTGGAGTTTGAGCCAATCTATTTGAATAACTGCGTCTTGCACATCTGTTTCTTCTAGTTCTCAAGGAATTTCAGCTCGGGCTGATCAACTAGAAGAATATTCTGTGTTTGTCTTATTTCTGCAGCATATTCTGCGAGATCTGTTTGCAAAACTGTTCGTGGGGTAGGAGCTCGATTTCTGCAATTTCTGAAGGAGCTTTAGCTTCTACTGATCTTCTGTTTGTGCCTCTCTTCTAGAGACAATTCTGCATGGTGATTGAACAGGTTATACTTATTTCTGCAAGTACTTATGGAGGTTAAACTGGTGTAGATCACGCAGCATCATCACCTTCTGTGTGTAACTTAACGTCATCTTCTGTAGCCAATTCTGCCTGAAAAGTTTGCGACGCTCATCGTGTTAGACTTGTTTCTGGAAGTTCTTTTGGAGTTTGAGCCTATCTATTTGAGTAACTGCGTCTTGCACATCTGTTTCTTCTAGTTCTCGAGGAATCTCAGCTCGGGCTGATCAACTAGAAGCATATTCTGTGTTTGTCTTAACTCTGCAGCCTTTTCTGCGACATCCGTTTGCAGAAACTGGTCGTACGAGGTCGATTTCTGCACGTTCAGCTTCTACTGATCCAAAGTAAGCATCTTCTGTTTGTGCCTCAACTGATTCTTCTATAGACAATTCTGTCTGCTGACTCAACGTTTTAGACATATTTCTGCAAGTTCTTATGGATGTTGAACAGGTGTAGGTCCCGCATCATCACCTTCTGTGTCTAACTTAACGTCGTCTTCTGTAGCCAATTCTGCCTGAAAAGATTGCGACGCTCATCGTGTTAGACTTGTTTCTGGAAGTTCTTTTGGAGTTTGAGCCAATCTGCGTCTTGCACATCTGTTTCTTCTAGTTCTCAAGGAATTTCAGCTCGGGCTGATCAACTAGAAGCATATTCTGTGTTTGTCTTAACTCTGCAGCCTTTTCTGCGACATCCGTTTGCAGAAACTGGTCGTACGAGGTCGATTTCTGCACGTTCAGCTTCTACTGATCCAAAGTAAGCATCTTCTGTTTGTGCCTCAACTGATTCTTCTATAGACAATTCTGCCTGGTGACTCAACGTTTTAGACTTATTTCTGCAAGTTCTTATGGATGTTGAACTGGTGTAGATCCCGCATCATCACCTTCTGTGTCTAACTTAACGTCGTCTTCTGTAGCCAATTCTGCCTGAAAAGATTGCGACGCTCATGGTGTTAGACTTGTTTCTGGAAGTTCTTTTGGAGTTTGAGCCATTCTGCGTCATGCACATCTGTTTCTTCTAGTTCTCAAGGAATTTCAGCTCGGGCTGATCAACTAGAAGCATATTCTGTGTTTGTCTTAAATCTGCATCCTTTTCTGCGACATCCGTTTGCAGAAACTGGTCGTACTAGATCGATTTCTGCACGTTCAGATTCTACTGATCCAAAGTAAGCATCTTCTGTTTGTGCCTCAACTGATTCTTCTATAGACAATTCTGCCTGGTGACTCAACGTTTTAGACTTATTTCTGCAAGTTCTTATGGATGTTGAACTGGTGTAGGTCCCGCATCATCACCTTCTGTGTCTAACTTAACGTCGTCTTCTGTAGCCAATTCTGCCTGAAAAGATTGCGACGCTCATGGTGTTAGACTTGTTTATGGAAGTTCTTTTGGAGTTTGAGCCATTCTGCGTCTTGCACATCTGTTTCTTCTAGTTCTCAAGGAATTTCAGCTCGGGCTGATCAACTAGAAGCATATTCTGTGTTTGTCTTAAATCTGCAGCCTTTTCTGCGACATCCGTTTAAAGAAACTGGTCGTACGAGATCGATTTCTGCACGTTCAGATTCTACTGATCCAAAGTAAGCATCTTCTGTTTGTGCCTCAACTGATTCTTCTATAGACAATTCTGCCTGGTGACTCAACGTTTTAGACTTATTTCTGCAAGTTCTTATGGATATTGAACTGGTGTAGATTCCGCATCATCACCTTCTGTGTCTAACTTAACATCGTCTTCTGTAGCCAATTCTGCCTGAAAAGATTGCGACGCTCATCGTGTTAGACTTGTTTCTGGAAGTTCTTTTGGAGTTTGAGCCAATCTATTTGAGTAACTGCGTCTTGCACATCTGTTTCTTCTAGTTCTCAAGGAATTTCAGCTCGGGCTGATCAACTAGAAGCATATTCTGTGTTTGTCTTAACTCTGCAGCATATTCTGCGAGATCTGTTTGCAAAAACTGTTCGTAGGGTAGGAGCTCGATTTCTGCAATTTCTGAAGGAGCTTTAGCTTCTACTGATCTTCTGTTTGTGCCTCTCTTCTAGAGACAATTCTGCATGGTGATTCAACAGGTTATACTTATTTCTGCAAGTTCTTATGGAGGTTGAACTGGTGTAGATCACGCAGCATCATCACCTTCTGTGTGTAACTTAACGTCGTCTTCTGTAGCCAATTCTGCCTGAAAAGTTTGCGACGCTCATCGTATTAGACTTGTTTCTGGAAGTTCTTTTGGAGTTTGAGCCTATCTATTTGAGTAACTGCGTCTTGCACATCTGTTTCTTCTAGTTCTCAAGGAATCTCAGCTCGGGCTGATCAACTAGAAGCATATTCTGTGTTTGTCTTAACTCTGCAGCCTTTTCTGCGACATCCGTTTGCAGAAACTGGTCATACGAGATCGATTTCTGCACGTTCAGCTTCTACTGATCCAAAGTAAGCATCTTCTGTTTGTGCCTCAACTGATTCTTCTATAGACAATTCTGCCTGGTGACGCAACGTTTTAGACTTATTTCTGCAAATTCTTATGGATGTTGAACTGGTGTAGATCCCGCATCATCACCTTCTGTGTCTAACTTAACGTCGTCTTCTGTAGCCAATTCTGCCTGAAAAGATTGCGACGCTCATCGTGTTAGACTTGTTTCTGGAAGTTCTTTTGGAGTTTGAGCCAATCTGCGTCTTGCACATCTGTTTCTTCTAGTTCTCAAGGAATTTCAGCTCGGGCTGATCAACTAGAAGCATATTCTGTGTTTGTCTTAACTCTGCAGCCTTTTCTGCGACATCCGTTTGCAGAAACTGGTCGTACGAGATCGATTTCTGCACGTTCAGCTTCTACAGATCAAAAGTAAGCATCTTCTGTTTGTGCCTCAACTGATTCTTCTATAGACAATTCTGCCTGGTGACTCAACGTTTTAGACTTATTTCTGCAAGTTCTTATGGATGTTGAACTGTTGTAGGTCCCGCATCATCACCTTCTGTGTCTAACTTAACGTCGTCTTCTGTAGCCAATTCTGCCTGAAAAGATTGCGACGCTCATCGTGTTAGACTTGTTTCTGGAAGTTCTTTTGGAGTTTGAGCCTATCTATTTGAGTAACTGCGTCTTGCACATCTGTTTCTTCTAGTTCTCAAGGAATCTCAGCTCGGGCTGATCAACTAGAAGCATATTCTGTGTTTGTCTTAACTCTGCAGCCTTTTCTGCGACATCCGTTTGCAGAAACTGGTCATACGAGATCGATTTCTGCACGTTCAGCTTCTACTGATCCAAAGTAAGCATCTTCTGTTTGTGCCTCAACTGATTCTTCTATAGACAATTCTGCCTGGTGACGCAACGTTTTAGACTTATTTCTGCAAATTCTTATGGATGTTGAACTGGTGTAGATCCCGCATCATCACCTTCTGTGTCTAACTTAACGTCGTCTTCTGTAGCCAATTCTGCCTGAAAAGATTGCGACGCTCATCGTGTTAGACTTGTTTCTGGAAGTTCTTTTGGAGTTTGAGCCAATCTGCGTCTTGCACATCTGTTTCTTCTAGTTCTCAAGGAATTTCAGCTCGGGCTGATCAACTAGAAGCATATTCTGTGTTTGTCTTAACTCTGCAGCCTTTTCTGCGACATCCGTTTGCAGAAACTGGTCGTACGAGATCGATTTCTGCACGTTCAGCTTCTACAGATCAAAAGTAAGCATCTTCTGTTTGTGCCTCAACTGATTCTTCTATAGACAATTCTGCCTGGTGACTCAACGTTTTAGACTTATTTCTGCAAGTTCTTATGGATGTTGAACTGTTGTAGGTCCCGCATCATCACCTTCTGTGTCTAACTTAACGTCGTCTTCTGTAGCCAATTCTGCCTGAAAAGATTGCGACGCTCATCGTGTTAGACTTGTTTCTGGAAGTTCTTTTGGAGTTTGAGCCAATTTGCGTCTTGCACATCTGTTTCTTCTAGTTCTCAAGGAATTTCACCTCGGGCTGATCAACTAGAAGCATATTCTGTGTTTGTCTTAACTCTGCAGCCTTTTCTGCGACATCCGTTTGCAGAAACTGGTCGTACGAGATCGATTTCTGCACGTTCAGCTTCTACTGATCCAAAGTAAGCATCTTCTGTTTGTGCCTCAACTGATTCTTCTATAGACAATTATGCCTGGTGACTCAACGTTTTAGACTTATTTCTGCAAGTTCTTATGGATGTTGAACTGGTGTAGATCCCGCATCATCACCTTCTGTGTCTAACTTAACGTCGTCTTCTGTAGCCAATTCTGCCTGAAAAGATTGCGACGCTCATCGTGTTAGACTTGTTTCTGGAAGTTCTTTTGGAGTTTGAGCCAATCTGCGTCTTGCACATCTGTTTCTTCTAGTTCTCAAGGAATTTCAGCTCGGGCTGATCAACTAGAAGCATATTCTGTGTTTGTCTTAACTCTGCAGCCTTTTCTGCGACATCCGTTTGCAGAAACTGGTCATACGAGATCAATTTCTGCACGTTCAGTTTCTATTGATCCAAAGTAAGCATCTTCTGTTTGTGCCTCAACTGATTCTTCCATAGACAATTCTGCCTGGTGACTCAACGTTTTAGACTTATTTCTGCAAGTTCTTATGGATGTTGAACTGGTGTAGATCCCGCATCATCACCTTCGGTGTCTAACTTAACGTCGTCTTCTGTAGCCAATTCTGCCTGAAAAGATTGCGACGCTCATCGTGTTAGACTTGTTTCTGGAAGTTCTTTTGGAGTTTGAGCCAATCTGCGTCTTGCACATCTGTTTCTTCTAGTTCTCAAGGAATTTCAGCTCGGGCTGATCAACTAGAAGCATATTCTGTGTTTGTCTTAACTCTGCAGCCTTTTCTGCGACATCCGTTTGCAGAAACTGGTCGTACGAGATCGATTTCTGCACGTTCAGCTTCTACTGATCAAAAGTAAGCATCTTCTGTTTGTGCCTCAACTGATTCATCTATAGACAATTCTGCCTGGTGACTCAACGTTTTAGACTTATTTCGGCAAGTTCTTATGGATGTTGAACTGTTGTAGGTCCCGCATCATCACCTTCTGTGTCTAACTTAACGTCGTCTTCTGTAGCCAATTCTGCCTGAAAAGATTGCGACGCTCATCGTGTTAGACTTGTTTCTGGAAGTTCTTTTGGAGTTTGAGCCAATCTGCGTCTTGCACATCTGTTTCTTCTAGTTCTCAAGGAATTTCAGCTCGGGCTGATCAACTAGAAGCATATTCTGTGTTTGTCTTAACTCTGCAGCCTTTTCTGCGACATCCGTTTGCAGAAAATGGTCGTACGAGATCGATTTCTGCACGTTCAGCTTCTACTGATCCAAAGTAAGCATCTTCTGTTTGTGCCTCAACTGATTCTTCTATAGACAATTCTGCCTGGTGACTCAACGTTTTAGACTTATTTCTGCAAGTTCTTATGGATGTTGAACTGTTGTAGATCCCGCATCATCGCCTTCTGTGTCTAACTTAACGTCGTCTTCTGTAGCCAATTCTGCCTGAAAAGATTGCGACGCTCATCGTGTTTTCTCGCAGGAATTTAAATTACCTATTTGTTTCCATTTCATATTGTTATATCCTGCTGCAGCCGCTGCTTTTTCTCTCTATTCCATATCATCGTGTTAGACTTGTTTCTGGAAGTTCTTTTGGAGTTTGAGCCAATCTATTTGAATAACTGCGTCTTGCACATCTGTTTCTTCTAGTTCTCAAGGAATTTCAGCTCGGGCTGATCAACTAGAAGCATATTCTGTGTGTCTTAACTCTGCAGCATATTGTGCGAGATCTGTTTGCAAAAACTGTTCGTAGGGTAGGAGCTCAATTTCTGCAATTTCTGAAGGAGCTTTAGCTTCTACTGATCTTCTGTTTGTGCCTCTCTTCTAGAGACAATTCTGCATGGTGATTCAACAGGTTATACTTATTTCTGCAAGTTCTTATGGAGGTTGAACTGGTGTAGATCACGCAGCATCATCACCTTCTGTGTGTAACTTAACGTCGTCTTCTGTAGCCAATTCTCCCTGAAAAGTTTGCGACGCTCATCGTATTACACTTGTTTCTGGAAGTTCTTTTGGAGTTTGGGCCTATCTATTTGAGTAACTGCGTCTTGCACATCTGTTTCTTCTAGTTCTTAAGGAATCTCAGCTCGGGCTGATCAACTAGAAGCATATTCTGTGTTTGTCGTAACTCTGCAGCCTTTTCTTCGACATCCGTTTGCAGAAACTGGTCGTACGAGATCGATTTCTGCACGTTCAGCTTCTACTGATCCAAAGTAAGCATCTTCTGTTTGTGCCTCAACTGATTCTTATATAGACAATTCTGCCTGGTGACTCAACGTTTTAGACTTATTTCTGCAAGTTCTTATGGATGTTGAACTGGTGTAGATCCCGCATCATCACCTTCGGTGTCTAACTTAACGTCGTCTTCTGTAGCCAATTCTGCCTGAAAAGATTGCGACGCTCATCGTGTTAGACTTGTTTCTGGAAGTTCTTTTGGAGTTTGAGCCAATCTGCGTCTTGCACATCTGTTTCTTCTAGTTCTCAAGGAATTTCAGCTCGGGCTGATCAACTAGAAGCATATTCTGTGTTTGTCTTAACTCTGCAGCCTTTTCTGCGACATCCGTTTGCAGAAACTGGTCGTACGAGATCGATTTCTGCACGTTCAGCTTCTACTGATCAAAAGTAAGCATCTTCTGTTTGTGCCTCAACTGATTCATCTATAGACAATTCTGCCTGGTGACTCAACGTTTTAGACTTATTTCTGCAAGTTCTTATGGATGTTGAACTGTTGTAGGTCCCGCATCATCACCTTCTGTGTCTAACTTAACGTCGTCTTCTGTAGCCAATTCTGCCTGAAAAGATTGCGACGCTCATCGTGTTAGACTTGTTTCTGGAAGTTCTTTTGGAGTTTGAGCCAATCTGCGTCTTGCACATCTGTTTCTTCTAGTTCTCAAGGAATTTCAGCTCGGGCTGATCAACTAGAAGCATATTCTGTGTTTGTCTTAACTCTGCAGCCTTTTCTGCGACATCCGTTTGCAGAAACTGGTCGTACGAGATCGATTTCTGCACGTTCAGCTTCTACTGATCCAAAGTAAGCATCTTCTGTTTGTGCCTCAACTGATTCTTCTATAGACAATTCTGCCTGGTGACTCAACGTTTTAGACTTATTTCTGCAAGTTCTTATGGATGTTGAACTGGTGTAGATCCCGCATCATCACCTTCTGTGTCTAACTTAACGTCGTCTTCTGTAGCCAATTCTGCCTGAAAAGATTGCGACGCTCATCGTGTTAGACTTGTTTCTGGAAGTTCTTTTGGAGTTTGAGCCAATCTGCGTCTTGCACATCTGTTTCTTCTAGTTCTCAAGGAATTTCAGCTCGGGCTGATCAACTAGAAGCATATTCTGTGTTTGTCTTAACTCTGCAGCCTTTTCTGCGACATCCGTTTGCAGAAACTGGTCGTACGAGATCAATTTCTGCACGTTCAGTTCTATTGATCCAAAGTAAGCATCTTCTGTTTGTGCCTCAACTGATTCTTCCATAGACAATTCTGCCTGGTGACTCAACGTTTTAGACTTATTTCTGCAAGTTCTTATGGATGTTGAACTGTTGTAGATCCCGCATCATCGCCTTCTGTGTCTAACTTAACGTCGTCTTCTGTAGCCAATTCTGCCTGAAAAGATTGCGACCCTCATCGTGTTAGACTTGTTTCTGGAAGTTCTTTTGGAGTTTGAGCCAATCTGCGTCTTGCACATCTGTTTCTTCTAGTTCTCAAGGAATTTCAGCTCGGGCTGATCAACTAGAAGCATATTCTGTGTTTGTCTTAACTCTGCAGCCTTTTCTGCGACATCCGTTTGCAGAAACTGGTCGTACGAGATCGATTTCTGCACGTTCAGCTTCTACAGATCAAAAGTAAGCATCTTCTGTTTGTGCCTCAACTGATTCTTCTATAGACAATTCTGCCTGGTGACTCAACGTTTTAGACTTATTTCTGCAAGTTCTTATGGATGTTGAACTGTTGTAGGTCCCGCATCATCACCTTCTGTGTCTAACTTAACGTCGTCTTCTGTAGCCAATTCTGCCTGAAAAGATTGCGACGCTCATCGTGTTAGACTTGTTTCTGGAAGTTCTTTTGGAGTTTGAGCCAATTTGCGTCTTGCACATCTGTTTCTTCTAGTTCTCAAGGAATTTCACCTCGGGCTGATCAACTAGAAGCATATTCTGTGTTTGTCTTAACTCTGCAGCCTTTTCTGCGACATCCGTTTGCAGAAACTGGTCGTACGAGATCGATTTCTGCACGTTCAGCTTCTACTGATCCAAAGTAAGCATCTTCTGTTTGTGCCTCAACTGATTCTTCTATAGACAATTATGCCTGGTGACTCAACGTTTTAGACTTATTTCTGCAAGTTCTTATGGATGTTGAACTGGTGTAGATCCCGCATCATCACCTTCTGTGTCTAACTTAACGTCGTCTTCTGTAGCCAATTCTGCCTGAAAAGATTGCGACGCTCATCGTGTTAGACTTGTTTCTGGAAGTTCTTTTGGAGTTTGAGCCAATCTGCGTCTTGCACATCTGTTTCTTCTAGTTCTCAAGGAATTTCAGCTCGGGCTGATCAACTAGAAGCATATTCTGTGTTTGTCTTAACTCTGCAGCCTTTTCTGCGACATCCGTTTGCAGAAACTGGTCATACGAGATCAATTTCTGCACGTTCAGTTTCTATTGATCCAAAGTAAGCATCTTCTGTTTGTGCCTCAACTGATTCTTCCATAGACAATTCTGCCTGGTGACTCAACGTTTTAGACTTATTTCTGCAAGTTCTTATGGATGTTGAACTGGTGTAGATCCCGCATCATCACCTTCGGTGTCTAACTTAACGTCGTCTTCTGTAGCCAATTCTGCCTGAAAAGATTGCGACGCTCATCGTGTTAGACTTGTTTCTGGAAGTTCTTTTGGAGTTTGAGCCAATCTGCGTCTTGCACATCTGTTTCTTCTAGTTCTCAAGGAATTTCAGCTCGGGCTGATCAACTAGAAGCATATTCTGTGTTTGTCTTAACTCTGCAGCCTTTTCTGCGACATCCGTTTGCAGAAACTGGTCGTACGAGATCGATTTCTGCACGTTCAGCTTCTACTGATCAAAAGTAAGCATCTTCTGTTTGTGCCTCAACTGATTCATCTATAGACAATTCTGCCTGGTGACTCAACGTTTTAGACTTATTTCGGCAAGTTCTTATGGATGTTGAACTGTTGTAGGTCCCGCATCATCACCTTCTGTGTCTAACTTAACGTCGTCTTCTGTAGCCAATTCTGCCTGAAAAGATTGCGACGCTCATCGTGTTAGACTTGTTTCTGGAAGTTCTTTTGGAGTTTGAGCCAATCTGCGTCTTGCACATCTGTTTCTTCTAGTTCTCAAGGAATTTCAGCTCGGGCTGATCAACTAGAAGCATATTCTGTGTTTGTCTTAACTCTGCAGCCTTTTCTGCGACATCCGTTTGCAGAAAATGGTCGTACGAGATCGATTTCTGCACGTTCAGCTTCTACTGATCCAAAGTAAGCATCTTCTGTTTGTGCCTCAACTGATTCTTCTATAGACAATTCTGCCTGGTGACTCAACGTTTTAGACTTATTTCTGCAAGTTCTTATGGATGTTGAACTGTTGTAGATCCCGCATCATCGCCTTCTGTGTCTAACTTAACGTCGTCTTCTGTAGCCAATTCTGCCTGAAAAGATTGCGACGCTCATCGTGTTTTCTCGCAGGAATTTAAATTACCTATTTGTTTCCATTTCATATTGTTATATCCTGCTGCAGCCGCTGCTTTTTCTCTCTATTCCATATCATCGTGTTAGACTTGTTTCTGGAAGTTCTTTTGGAGTTTGAGCCAATCTATTTGAATAACTGCGTCTTGCACATCTGTTTCTTCTAGTTCTCAAGGAATTTCAGCTCGGGCTGATCAACTAGAAGCATATTCTGTGTGTCTTAACTCTGCAGCATATTGTGCGAGATCTGTTTGCAAAAACTGTTCGTAGGGTAGGAGCTCAATTTCTGCAATTTCTGAAGGAGCTTTAGCTTCTACTGATCTTCTGTTTGTGCCTCTCTTCTAGAGACAATTCTGCATGGTGATTCAACAGGTTATACTTATTTCTGCAAGTTCTTATGGAGGTTGAACTGGTGTAGATCACGCAGCATCATCACCTTCTGTGTGTAACTTAACGTCGTCTTCTGTAGCCAATTCTCCCTGAAAAGTTTGCGACGCTCATCGTATTACACTTGTTTCTGGAAGTTCTTTTGGAGTTTGGGCCTATCTATTTGAGTAACTGCGTCTTGCACATCTGTTTCTTCTAGTTCTTAAGGAATCTCAGCTCGGGCTTATCAACTAGAAGCATATTCTGTGTTTGTCGTAACTCTGCAGCCTTTTCTTCGACATCCGTTTGCAGAAACTGGTCGTACGAGATCGATTTCTGCACGTTCAGCTTCTACTGATCCAAAGTAAGCATCTTCTGTTTGTGCCTCAACTGATTCTTATATAGACAATTCTGCCTGGTGACTCAACGTTTTAGACTTATTTCTGCAAGTTCTTATGGATGTTGAACTGGTGTAGATCCCGCATCATCACCTTCGGTGTCTAACTTAACGTCGTCTTCTGTAGCCAATTCTGCCTGAAAAGATTGCGACGCTCATCGTGTTAGACTTGTTTCTGGAAGTTCTTTTGGAGTTTGAGCCAATCTGCGTCTTGCACATCTGTTTCTTCTAGTTCTCAAGGAATTTCAGCTCGGGCTGATCAACTAGAAGCATATTCTGTGTTTGTCTTAACTCTGCAGCCTTTTCTGCGACATCCGTTTGCAGAAACTGGTCGTACGAGATCGATTTCTGCACGTTCAGCTTCTACTGATCAAAAGTAAGCATCTTCTGTTTGTGCCTCAACTGATTCATCTATAGACAATTCTGCCTGGTGACTCAACGTTTTAGACTTATTTCTGCAAGTTCTTATGGATGTTGAACTGTTGTAGGTCCCGCATCATCACCTTCTGTGTCTAACTTAACGTCGTCTTCTGTAGCCAATTCTGCCTGAAAAGATTGCGACGCTCATCGTGTTAGACTTGTTTCTGGAAGTTCTTTTGGAGTTTGAGCCAATCTGCGTCTTGCACATCTGTTTCTTCTAGTTCTCAAGGAATTTCAGCTCGGGCTGATCAACTAGAAGCATATTCTGTGTTTGTCTTAACTCTGCAGCCTTTTCTGCGACATCCGTTTGCAGAAACTGGTCGTACGAGATCGATTTCTGCACGTTCAGCTTCTACTGATCCAAAGTAAGCATCTTCTGTTTGTGCCTCAACTGATTCTTCTATAGACAATTCTGCCTGGTGACTCAACGTTTTAGACTTATTTCTGCAAGTTCTTATGGATGTTGAACTGGTGTAGATCCCGCATCATCACCTTCTGTGTCTAACTTAACGTCGTCTTCTGTAGCCAATTCTGCCTGAAAAGATTGCGACGCTCATCGTGTTAGACTTGTTTCTGGAAGTTCTTTTGGAGTTTGAGCCAATCTGCGTCTTGCACATCTGTTTCTTCTAGTTCTCAAGGAATTTCAGCTCGGGCTGATCAACTAGAAGCATATTCTGTGTTTGTCTTAACTCTGCAGCCTTTTCTGCGACATCCGTTTGCAGAAACTGGTCGTACGAGATCAATTTCTGCACGTTCAGTTCTATTGATCCAAAGTAAGCATCTTCTGTTTGTGCCTCAACTGATTCTTCCATAGACAATTCTGCCTGGTGACTCAACGTTTTAGACTTATTTCTGCAAGTTCTTATGGATGTTGAACTGTTGTAGATCCCGCATCATCGCCTTCTGTGTCTAACTTAACGTCGTCTTCTGTAGCCAATTCTGCCTGAAAAGATTGCGACCCTCATCGTGTTAGACTTGTTTCTGGAAGTTCTTTTGGAGTTTGAGCCAATCTGCGTCTTGCACATCTGTTTCTTCTAGTTCTCAAGGAATTTCAGCTCGGGCTGATCAACTAGAAGCATATTCTGTGTTTGTCTTAACTCTGCAGCCTTTTCTTCGACATCCGTTTGCAGAAACTGGTCGTACGAGATCGATTTCTGCACGTTCAGCTTCTACTGATCCAAAGTAAGCATCTTCTGTTTGTGCCTCAACTGATTCTTCTATAGACAATTCTGCCTGGTGACTCAACGTTTTAGACTTATTTCTGCAAGTTCTTATGGATGTTGAACTGGTGTAGATCCCGCATCATCACCTTCTGTGTCTAACTTAACGTCGTCTTCTGTAGCCAATTCTGCCTGAAAAGATTGCGACGTTCATCGTGTTAGACTTGTTTCTGGAAGTTCTTTTGGAGTTTGAGCCTATCTATTTGAGTAACTGCGTCTTGCACATGTTTCTGGAAGTTCTTTTGGAGTTTGAGCCAATCTGCGTCTTGCACATCTGTTTCTTCTAGTTCTCAAGGAATTTCAGCTCGGGCTGATCAACTAGAAGCATATTCTGTGTTTGTCTTAACGCTGCAGCCTTTTCTGCGACATCCGTTTGCAGAAACTGGTCGTACGAGATCAATTTCTGCACGTTCAGTTTCTACTGATCCAAAGTAAGCATCTTCTGTTTGTGCCTCAACTGATTCTTCCATAGACAATTCTGCCTGGTGACTCAACGTTTTAGACTTATTTCTGCAAGTTCTTATGGATGTTGAACTGTTGTAGATCCCGCATCATCGCCTTCTGTGTCTAACTTAACGTCGTCTTCTGTAGCCAATTCTGCCTGAAAAGATTGCGACGCTCATCGTGTTTTCTCGCAGGAATTTAAATTACCTATTTGTTTCCATTTCATATTGTTATATCCTGCTGCAGCCGCTGCTTTTTCTCTCTATTCCATATCATCGTGTTAGACTTGTTTCTGGAAGTTCTTTTGGAGTTTGAGCCAATCTGCGTCTTGCACATCTGTTTCTTCTAGTTCTCAAGGAATTTCAGCTCGGGCTGATCAACTAGAAGCATATTCTGTGTTTGTCTTAACGCTGCAGCCTTTTCTGCGACATCCGTTTGCAGAAACTGGTCGTACGAGATCAATTTCTGCACGTTCAGTTTCTACTGATCCAAAGTAAGCATCTTCTGTTTGTGCCTCAACTGATTCTTCCATAGACAATTCTGCCTGGTGACTCAACGTTTTAGACTTATTTCTGCAAGTTCTTATGGATGTTGAACTGTTGTAGATCCCGCATCATCGCCTTCTGTGTCTAACTTAACGTCGTCTTCTGTAGCCAATTCTGCCTGAAAAGATTGCGACGCTCATCGTGTTTTCTCGCAGGAATTTAAATTACCTATTTGTTTCCATTTCATATTGTTATATCCTGCTGCAGCCGCTGCTTTTTCTCTCTATTCCATATCATCGTGTTAGACTTTTTTCTGGAAGTTCTTTTGGAGTTTGAGCCAATCTATTTGAATAACTGCGTCTTGCACATCTGTTTCTTCTAGTTCTCAAGGAATTTCAGCTCGGGCTGATCAACTAGAAGCATATTCTGTGTGTCTTAACTCTGCAGCATATTGTGCGAGATCTGTTTGCAAAAACTGTTCGTAGGGTAGGAGCTCAATTTCTGCAATTTCTGAAGGAGCTTTAGCTTCTACTGATCTTCTGTTTGTGCCTCTCTTCTAGAGACAATTCTGCATGGTGATTCAACAGGTTATACTTATTTCTGCAAGTTCTTATGGAGGTTGAACTGGTGTAGATCACGCAGCATCATCACCTTCTGTGTGTAACTTAACGTCGTCTTCTGTAGCCAATTCTGCCTGAAAAGTTTGCGACGCTCATCGTATTACACTTGTTTCTGGAAGTTCTTTTGGAGTTTGGGCCTATCTATTTGAGTAACTGCGTCTTGCACATCTGTTTCTTCTAGTTCTTAAGGAATCTCAGCTCGGGCTGATCAACTAGAAGCATATTCTGTGTTTGTCGTAACTCTGCAGCCTTTTCTTCGACATCCGTTTGCAGAAACTGGTCGTACGAGATCGATTTCTGCACGTTCAGCTTCTACTGATCCAAAGTAAGCATCTTCTGTTTGTGCCTCAACTGATTCTTATATAGACAATTCTGCCTGGTGACTCAACGTTTTAGACTTATTTCTGCAAGTTCTTATGGATGTTGAACTGGTGTAGATCCCGCATCATCACCTTCGGTGTCTAACTTAACGTCGTCTTCTGTAGCCAATTCTGCCTGAAAAGATTGCGACGCTCATCGTGTTAGACTTGTTTCTGGAAGTTCTTTTGGAGTTTGAGCCAATCTGCGTCTTGCACATCTGTTTCTTCTAGTTCTCAAGGAATTTCAGCTCGGGCTGATCAACTAGAAGCATATTCTGTGTTTGTCTTAACTCTGCAGCCTTTTCTGCGACATCCGTTTGCAGAAACTGGTCGTACGAGATCGATTTCTGCACGTTCAGCTTCTACTGATCAAAAGTAAGCATCTTCTGTTTGTGCCTCAACTGATTCATCTATAGACAATTCTGCCTGGTGACTCAACGTTTTAGACTTATTTCTGCAAGTTCTTATGGATGTTGAACTGTTGTAGGTCCCGCATCATCACCTTCTGTGTCTAACTTAACGTCGTCTTCTGTAGCCAATTCTGCCTGAAAAGATTGCGACGCTCATCGTGTTAGACTTGTTTCTGGAAGTTCTTTTGGAGTTTGAGCCAATCTGCGTCTTGCACATCTGTTTCTTCTAGTTCTCAAGGAATTTCAGCTCGGGCTGATCAACTAGAAGCATATTCTGTGTTTGTCTTAACTCTGCAGCCTTTTCTGCGACATCCGTTTGCAGAAAATGGTCGTACGAGATCGATTTCTGCACGTTCAGCTTCTACTGATCCAAAGTAAGCATCTTCTGTTTGTGCCTCAACTGATTCTTCTATAGACAATTCTGCCTGGTGACTCAACGTTTTAGACTTATTTCGGCAAGTTCTTATGGATGTTGAACTGTTGTAGGTCCCGCATCATCACCTTCTGTGTCTAACTTAACGTCGTCTTCTGTAGCCAATTCTGCCTGAAAAGATTGCGACGCTCATCGTGTTAGACTTGTTTCTGGAAGTTCTTTTGGAGTTTGAGCCAATCTGCGTCTTGCACATCTGTTTCTTCTAGTTCTCAAGGAATTTCAGCTCGGGCTGATCAACTAGAAGCATATTCTGTGTTTGTCTTAACTCTGCAGCCTTTTCTGCGACATCCGTTTGCAGAAAATGGTCGTACGAGATCGATTTCTGCACGTTCAGCTTCTACTGATCCAAAGTAAGCATCTTCTGTTTGTGCCTCAACTGATTCTTCTATAGACAATTCTGCCTGGTGACTCAACGTTTTAGACTTATTTCTGCAAGTTCTTATGGATGTTGAACTGTTGTAGATCCCGCATCATCGCCTTCTGTGTCTAACTTAACGTCGTCTTCTGTAGCCAATTCTGCCTGAAAAGATTGCGACGCTCATCGTGTTTTCTCGCAGGAATTTAAATTACCTATTTGTTTCCATTTCATATTGTTATATCCTGCTGCAGCCGCTGCTTTTTCTCTCTATTCCATATCATCGTGTTAGACTTGTTTCTGGAAGTTCTTTTGGAGTTTGAGCCAATCTATTTGAATAACTGCGTCTTGCACATCTGTTTCTTCTAGTTCTCAAGGAATTTCAGCTCGGGCTGATCAACTAGAAGCATATTCTGTGTGTCTTAACTCTGCAGCATATTGTGCGAGATCTGTTTGCAAAAACTGTTCGTAGGGTAGGAGCTCAATTTCTGCAATTTCTGAAGGAGCTTTAGCTTCTACTGATCTTCTGTTTGTGCCTCTCTTCTAGAGACAATTCTGCATGGTGATTCAACAGGTTATACTTATTTCTGCAAGTTCTTATGGAGGTTGAACTGGTGTAGATCACGCAGCATCATCACCTTCTGTGTGTAACTTAACGTCGTCTTCTGTAGCCAATTCTCCCTGAAAAGTTTGCGACGCTCATCGTATTACACTTGTTTCTGGAAGTTCTTTTGGAGTTTGGGCCTATCTATTTGAGTAACTGCGTCTTGCACATCTGTTTCTTCTAGTTCTTAAGGAATCTCAGCTCGGGCTGATCAACTAGAAGCATATTCTGTGTTTGTCGTAACTCTGCAGCCTTTTCTTCGACATCCGTTTGCAGAAACTGGTCGTACGAGATCGATTTCTGCACGTTCAGCTTCTACTGATCCAAAGTAAGCATCTTCTGTTTGTGCCTCAACTGATTCTTATATAGACAATTCTGCCTGGTGACTCAACGTTTTAGACTTATTTCTGCAAGTTCTTATGGATGTTGAACTGGTGTAGATCCCGCATCATCACCTTCGGTGTCTAACTTAACGTCGTCTTCTGTAGCCAATTCTGCCTGAAAAGATTGCGACGCTCATCGTGTTAGACTTGTTTCTGGAAGTTCTTTTGGAGTTTGAGCCAATCTGCGTCTTGCACATCTGTTTCTTCTAGTTCTCAAGGAATTTCAGCTCGGGCTGATCAACTAGAAGCATATTCTGTGTTTGTCTTAACTCTGCAGCCTTTTCTGCGACATCCGTTTGCAGAAACTGGTCGTACGAGATCGATTTCTGCACGTTCAGCTTCTACTGATCAAAAGTAAGCATCTTCTGTTTGTGCCTCAACTGATTCATCTATAGACAATTCTGCCTGGTGACTCAACGTTTTAGACTTATTTCTGCAAGTTCTTATGGATGTTGAACTGTTGTAGGTCCCGCATCATCACCTTCTGTGTCTAACTTAACGTCGTCTTCTGTAGCCAATTCTGCCTGAAAAGATTGCGACGCTCATCGTGTTAGACTTGTTTCTGGAAGTTCTTTTGGAGTTTGAGCCAATCTGCGTCTTGCACATCTGTTTCTTCTAGTTCTCAAGGAATTTCAGCTCGGGCTGATCAACTAGAAGCATATTCTGTGTTTGTCTTAACTCTGCAGCCTTTTCTGCGACATCCGTTTGCAGAAACTGGTCGTACGAGATCGATTTCTGCACGTTCAGCTTCTACTGATCCAAAGTAAGCATCTTCTGTTTGTGCCTCAACTGATTCTTCTATAGACAATTCTGCCTGGTGACTCAACGTTTTAGACTTATTTCTGCAAGTTCTTATGGATGTTGAACTGGTGTAGATCCCGCATCATCACCTTCTGTGTCTAACTTAACGTCGTCTTCTGTAGCCAATTCTGCCTGAAAAGATTGCGACGCTCATCGTGTTAGACTTGTTTCTGGAAGTTCTTTTGGAGTTTGAGCCAATCTGCGTCTTGCACATCTGTTTCTTCTAGTTCTCAAGGAATTTCAGCTCGGGCTGATCAACTAGAAGCATATTCTGTGTTTGTCTTAACTCTGCAGCCTTTTCTGCGACATCCGTTTGCAGAAACTGGTCGTACGAGATCAATTTCTGCACGTTCAGTTCTATTGATCCAAAGTAAGCATCTTCTGTTTGTGCCTCAACTGATTCTTCCATAGACAATTCTGCCTGGTGACTCAACGTTTTAGACTTATTTCTGCAAGTTCTTATGGATGTTGAACTGTTGTAGATCCCGCATCATCGCCTTCTGTGTCTAACTTAACGTCGTCTTCTGTAGCCAATTCTGCCTGAAAAGATTGCGACCCTCATCGTGTTAGACTTGTTTCTGGAAGTTCTTTTGGAGTTTGAGCCAATCTGCGTCTTGCACATCTGTTTCTTCTAGTTCTCAAGGAATTTCAGCTCGGGCTGATCAACTAGAAGCATATTCTGTGTTTGTCTTAACGCTGCAGCCTTTTCTGCGACATCCGTTTGCAGAAACTGGTCGTACGAGATCAATTTCTGCACGTTCAGTTTCTACTGATCCAAAGTAAGCATCTTCTGTTTGTGCCTCAACTGATTCTTCCATAGACAATTCTGCCTGGTGACTCAACGTTTTAGACTTATTTCTGCAAGTTCTTATGGATGTTGAACTGTTGTAGATCCCGCATCATCGCCTTCTGTGTCTAACTTAACGTCGTCTTCTGTAGCCAATTCTGCCTGAAAAGATTGCGACGCTCATCGTGTTTTCTCGCAGGAATTTAAATTACCTATTTGTTTCCATTTCATATTGTTATATCCTGCTGCAGCCGCTGCTTTTTCTCTCTATTCCATATCATCGTGTTAGACTTGTTTCTGGAAGTTCTTTTGGAGTTTGAGCCAATCTGCGTCTTGCACATCTGTTTCTTCTAGTTCTCAAGGAATTTCAGCTCGGGCTGATCAACTAGAAGCATATTCTGTGTTTGTCTTAACGCTGCAGCCTTTTCTGCGACATCCGTTTGCAGAAACTGGTCGTACGAGATCAATTTCTGCACGTTCAGTTTCTACTGATCCAAAGTAAGCATCTTCTGTTTGTGCCTCAACTGATTCTTCCATAGACAATTCTGCCTGGTGACTCAACGTTTTAGACTTATTTCTGCAAGTTCTTATGGATGTTGAACTGTTGTAGATCCCGCATCATCGCCTTCTGTGTCTAACTTAACGTCGTCTTCTGTAGCCAATTCTGCCTGAAAAGATTGCGACGCTCATCGTGTTTTCTCGCAGGAATTTAAATTACCTATTTGTTTCCATTTCATATTGTTATATCCTGCTGCAGCCGCTGCTTTTTCTCTCTATTCCATATCATCGTGTTAGACTTTTTTCTGGAAGTTCTTTTGGAGTTTGAGCCAATCTATTTGAATAACTGCGTCTTGCACATCTGTTTCTTCTAGTTCTCAAGGAATTTCAGCTCGGGCTGATCAACTAGAAGCATATTCTGTGTGTCTTAACTCTGCAGCATATTGTGCGAGATCTGTTTGCAAAAACTGTTCGTAGGGTAGGAGCTCAATTTCTGCAATTTCTGAAGGAGCTTTAGCTTCTACTGATCTTCTGTTTGTGCCTCTCTTCTAGAGACAATTCTGCATGGTGATTCAACAGGTTATACTTATTTCTGCAAGTTCTTATGGAGGTTGAACTGGTGTAGATCACGCAGCATCATCACCTTCTGTGTGTAACTTAACGTCGTCTTCTGTAGCCAATTCTGCCTGAAAAGTTTGCGACGCTCATCGTATTACACTTGTTTCTGGAAGTTCTTTTGGAGTTTGGGCCTATCTATTTGAGTAACTGCGTCTTGCACATCTGTTTCTTCTAGTTCTTAAGGAATCTCAGCTCGGGCTGATCAACTAGAAGCATATTCTGTGTTTGTCGTAACTCTGCAGCCTTTTCTTCGACATCCGTTTGCAGAAACTGGTCGTACGAGATCGATTTCTGCACGTTCAGCTTCTACTGATCCAAAGTAAGCATCTTCTGTTTGTGCCTCAACTGATTCTTATATAGACAATTCTGCCTGGTGACTCAACGTTTTAGACTTATTTCTGCAAGTTCTTATGGATGTTGAACTGGTGTAGATCCCGCATCATCACCTTCGGTGTCTAACTTAACGTCGTCTTCTGTAGCCAATTCTGCCTGAAAAGATTGCGACGCTCATCGTGTTAGACTTGTTTCTGGAAGTTCTTTTGGAGTTTGAGCCAATCTGCGTCTTGCACATCTGTTTCTTCTAGTTCTCAAGGAATTTCAGCTCGGGCTGATCAACTAGAAGCATATTCTGTGTTTGTCTTAACTCTGCAGCCTTTTCTGCGACATCCGTTTGCAGAAACTGGTCGTACGAGATCGATTTCTGCACGTTCAGCTTCTACTGATCAAAAGTAAGCATCTTCTGTTTGTGCCTCAACTGATTCATCTATAGACAATTCTGCCTGGTGACTCAACGTTTTAGACTTATTTCTGCAAGTTCTTATGGATGTTGAACTGTTGTAGGTCCCGCATCATCACCTTCTGTGTCTAACTTAACGTCGTCTTCTGTAGCCAATTCTGCCTGAAAAGATTGCGACGCTCATCGTGTTAGACTTGTTTCTGGAAGTTCTTTTGGAGTTTGAGCCAATCTGCGTCTTGCACATCTGTTTCTTCTAGTTCTCAAGGAATTTCAGCTCGGGCTGATCAACTAGAAGCATATTCTGTGTTTGTCTTAACTCTGCAGCCTTTTCTGCGACATCCGTTTGCAGAAAATGGTCGTACGAGATCGATTTCTGCACGTTCAGCTTCTACTGATCCAAAGTAAGCATCTTCTGTTTGTGCCTCAACTGATTCTTCTATAGACAATTCTGCCTGGTGACTCAACGTTTTAGACTTATTTCTGCAAGTTCTTATGGATGTTGAACTGGTGTAGATCCCGCATCATCACCTTCTGTGTCTAACTTAACGTCGTCTTCTGTAGCCAATTCTGCCTGAAAAGATTGCGACGCTCATCGTGTTAGACTTGTTTCTGGAAGTTCTTTTGGAGTTTGAGCCAATCTGCGTCTTGCACATCTGTTTCTTCTAGTTCTCAAGGAATTTCAGCTCGGGCTGATCAACTAGAAGCATATTCTGTGTTTGTCTTAACTCTGCAGCCTTTTCTGCGACATCCGTTTGCAGAAACTGGTCGTACGAGATCAATTTCTGCACGTTCAGTTTCTATTGATCCAAAGTAAGCATCTTCTGTTTGTGCCTCAACTGATTCTTCCATAGACAATTCTGCCTGGTGACTCAACGTTTTAGACTTATTTCTGCAAGTTCTTATGGATGTTGAACTGTTGTAGATCCCGCATCATCGCCTTCTGTGTGTAACTTAACGTCGTCTTCTGTAGCCAATTCTGCCTGAAAAGATTGCGACGCTCATCGTGTTTTCTCGCAGGAATTTAAATTACCTATTTGTTTCCATTTCATATTGTTATATCCTGCTGCAGCCGCTGCTTTTTCTCTTTATTCCATATCATCGTGTTAGACTTGTTTCTGGAAGTTCTTTTGGAGTTTGAGCCAATCTGCGTCTTGCACATCTGTTTCTTCTAGTTCTCAAGGAATTTCAGCTCGGGCTGATCAACTAGAAGCATATTCTGTGTTTGTCTTAACGCTGCAGCCTTTTCTGCGACATCCGTTTGCAGAAACTGGTCGTACGAGATCAATTTCTGCACGTTCAGTTTCTACTGATCCAAAGTAAGCATCTTCTGTTTGTGCCTCAACTGATTCTTCTATAGACAATTGTGCCTGGTGACTCAACGTTTTAGACTTATTTCTGCAAGTTCTTATGGATGTTGAACTGTTGTAGATCCCGCATCATCGCCTTCTGTGTCTAACTTAACGTCGTCTTCTGTAGCCAATTCTGCCTGAAAAGATTGCGACGTTCATCGTGTTAGACTTGTTTCTGGAAGTTCTTTTGGAGTTTGAGCCAATCTGCGTCTTGCACATCTGTTTCTTCTAGTTCTCAAGGAATTTCAGCTCGGGCTGATCAACTAGAAGCATATTCTGTGTTTGTCTTAACTCTGCAGCCTTTTTTGCGACATCCGTTTGCAGAAACTGGTCGTACGAGATCGATTTCTGCACGTTCAGCTTCTACTGATCCAAAGTAAGCATCTTCTGTTTGTGCCTCAACTGATTCTTCTATAGACAATTCTGCCTGGTGACTCAACGTTTTAGACTTATTTCTGCAAGTTCTTATGGATGTTGAACTGGTGTAGATCCCGCATCATCACCTTCGGTGTCTAACTTAACGTCGTCTTCTGTAGCCAATTCTGCCTGAAAAGATTGCGACGCTCATCGTGTTAGACTTGTTTCTGGAAGTTCTTTTGGAGTTTGAGCCAATCTGCGTCTTGCACATCTGTTTCTTCTAGTTCTCAAGGAATTTCAGCTCGGGCTGATCAACTAGAAGCATATTCTGTGTTTGTCTTAACTCTGCAGCCTTTTCTGCGACATCCGTTTGCAGAAACTGGTCGTACGAGATCGATTTCTGCACGTTCAGCTTCTACTGATCAAAAGTAAGCATCTTCTGTTTGTGCCTCAACTGATTCATCTATAGACAATTCTGCCTGGTGACTCAACGTTTTAGACTTATTTCGGCAAGTTCTTATGGATGTTGAACTGTTGTAGGTCCCGCATCATCACCTTCTGTGTCTAACTTAACGTCGTCTTCTGTAGCCAATTCTGCCTGAAAAGATTGCGACGCTCATCGTGTTAGACTTGTTTCTGGAAGTTCTTTTGGAGTTTGAGCCAATCTGCGTCTTGCACATCTGTTTCTTCTAGTTCTCAAGGAATTTCAGCTCGGGCTGATCAACTAGAAGCATATTCTGTGTTTGTCTTAACTCTGCAGCCTTTTCTGCGACATCCGTTTGCAGAAAATGGTCGTACGAGATCGATTTCTGCACGTTCAGCTTCTACTGATCCAAAGTAAGCATCTTCTGTTTGTGCCTCAACTGATTCTTCTATAGACAATTCTGCCTGGTGACTCAACGTTTTAGACTTATTTCTGCAAGTTCTTATGGATGTTGAACTGGTGTAGATCCCGCATCATCACCTTCTGTGTCTAACTTAACGTCGTCTTCTGTAGCCAATTCTGCCTGAAAAGATTGCGACGCTCATCGTGTTAGACTTGTTTCTGGAAGTTCTTTTGGAGTTTGAGCCAATCTGCGTCTTGCACATCTGTTTCTTCTAGTTCTCAAGGAATTTCAGCTCGGGCTGATCAACTAGAAGCATATTCTGTGTTTGTCTTAACTCTGCAGCCTTTTCTGCGACATCCGTTTGCAGAAACTGGTCGTACGAGATCAATTTCTGCACGTTCAGTTTCTATTGATCCAAAGTAAGCATCTTCTGTTTGTGCCTCAACTGATTCTTCCATAGATAATTCTGCCTGGTGACTCAACGTTTTAGACTTATTTCTGCAAGTTCTTATGGATGTTGAACTGTTGTAGATCCCGCATCATCGCCTTCTGTGTGTAACTTAACGTCGTCTTCTGTAGCCAATTCTGCCTGAAAAGATTGCGACGCTCATCGTGTTTTCTCGCAGGAATTTAAATTACCTATTTGTTTCCATTTCATATTGTTATATCCTGCTGCAGCCGCTGCTTTTTCTCTTTATTCCATATCATCGTGTTAGACTTGTTTCTGGAAGTTCTTTTGGAGTTTGAGCCAATCTGCGTCTTGCACATCTGTTTCTTCTAGTTCTCAAGGAATTTCAGCTCGGGCTGATCAACTAGAAGCATATTCTGTGTTTGTCTTAACTCTGCAGCATATTCTGCGAGATCTGTTTGCAAAAACTGTTCGTAGGGTAGGAGCTCGATTTCTGTAATTTCTGAAGGAGCTTTAGCTTCTACTGATATTCTGTTTGTGCCTCTCTTCTAGAGACAATTCTGCATGGTGATTCAACAGGTTATACTTATTTCTGCAAGTTCTTATGGAGGTTGAACTGGTGTAGATCACGCAGCATCATCACCTTCTGTGTGTAACTTAACGTCGTCTTCTGTAGCCAATTCTGCCTGAAAAGTTTGCGACGCTCATCGTATTAGACTTGTTTCTGGAAGTTCTTTTGGAGTTTGAGCCTATCTATTTGAGTAACTGCGTCTTGCACATCTGTTTCTTCTAGTTCTCAAGGAATCTCAGCTCGGGCTGATCAACTAGAAGCATAGTCTTAACTCTGCAGCCTTTTCTGCGACATCCGTTTGCAGAAACTGGTCATACGAGATCGATTTCTGCACGTTCAGCTTCTACTGATCCAAAGTAAGCATCTTCTGTTTGTGCCTCAACTGATTCTTCTATAGACAATTCTGCCTGGTGACGCAACGTTTTAGACTTATTTCTGCAAGTTCTTATGGATGTTGAACTGGTGTAGATCCCGCATCATCACCTTCTGTGTCTAACTTAACGTCGTCTTCTGTAGCCAATTCTGCCTGAAAAGATTGCGACGCTCATCGTGTTTTCTCGCAGGAATTTAAAATACCTATTTGTTTCCATTTCATATTGTTATATCCTGCTGCAGCCGCTTCTTTTTCTCTCTATTCCATATCATCGTGTTAGACTTGTTTCTGGAAGTTCTTTTGGAGTTTGAGCCAATCTATTTGAATAACTGCGTCTTGCACATCTGTTTCTTCTAGTTCTCAAGGAATTTCAGCTCGGGCTGATCAACTAGAAGAATATTCTGTGTTTGTCTTATTTCTGCAGCATATTCTGCGAGATCTGTTTGCAAAACTGTTCGTGGGGTAGGAGCTCGATTTCTGCAATTTCTGAAGGAGCTTTAGCTTCTACTGATCTTCTGTTTGTGCCTCTCTTCTAGAGACAATTCTGCATGGTGATTGAACAGGTTATACTTATTTCTGCAAGTACTTATGGAGGTTAAACTGGTGTAGATCACGCAGCATCATCACCTTCTGTGTGTAACTTAACGTCATCTTCTGTAGCCAATTCTGCCTGAAAAGTTTGCGACGCTCATCGTGTTAGACTTGTTTCTGGAAGTTCTTTTGGAGTTTGAGCCTATCTATTTGAGTAACTGCGTCTTGCACATCTGTTTCTTCTAGTTCTCGAGGAATCTCAGCTCGGGCTGATCAACTAGAAGCATATTCTGTGTTTGTCTTAACTCTGCAGCCTTTTCTGCGACATCCGTTTTCAGAAACTGGTCGTACGAGGTCGATTTCTGCACGTTCAGCTTCTACTGATCCAAAGTAAGCATCTTCTGTTTGTGCCTCAACTGATTCTTCTATAGACAATTCTGTCTGCTGACTCAACGTTTTAGACATATTTCTGCAAGTTCTTATGGATGTTGAACAGGTGTAGGTCCCGCATCATCACCTTCTGTGTCTAACTTAACGTCGTCTTCTGTAGCCAATTCTGCCTGAAAAGATTGCGACGCTCATCGTGTTAGACTTGTTTCTG
This sequence comes from Cepaea hortensis, assembly GCA_963921405.1. NCBI lineage: Eukaryota > Metazoa > Mollusca > Gastropoda > Stylommatophora > Helicidae > Cepaea > Cepaea hortensis. The sequence goes on from OY992885.1 coordinate 68,256,476, forward strand.
GAAGTTCTTTTGGAGTTTGAGCCAATCTGCGTCTTGCACATCTGTTTCTTCTAGTTCTCAAGGAATTTCAGCTCGGGCTGATCAACTAGAAGCATATTCTGTGTTTGTCTTAACTCTGCAGCCTTTTCTGCGACATCCGTTTGCAGAAACTGGTCGTACGAGGTCGATTTCTGCACGTTCAGCTTCTACTGATCCAAAGTAAGCATCTTCTGTTTGTGCCTCAACTGATTCTTCTATAGACAATTCTGCCTGGTGACTCAACGTTTTAGACTTATTTCTGCAAGTTCTTATGGATGTTGAACTGGTGTAGATCCCGCATCATCACCTTCTGTGTCTAACTTAACGTCGTCTTCTGTAGCCAATTCTGCCTGAAAAGATTGCGACGCTCATGGTGTTAGACTTGTTTCTGGAAGTTCTTTTGGAGTTTGAGCCATTCTGCGTCATGCACATCTGTTTCTTCTAGTTCTCAAGGAATTTCAGCTCGGGCTGATCAACTAGAAGCATATTCTGTGTTTGTCTTAAATCTGCATCCTTTTCTGCGACATCCGTTTGCAGAAACTGGTCGTACTAGATCGATTTCTGCACGTTCAGATTCTACTGATCCAAAGTAAGCATCTTCTGTTTGTGCCTCAACTGATTCTTCTATAGACAATTCTGCCTGGTGACTCAACGTTTTAGACTTATTTCTGCAAGTTCTTATGGATGTTGAACTGGTGTAGGTCCCGCATCATCACCTTCTGTGTCTAACTTAACGTCGTCTTCTGTAGCCAATTCTGCCTGAAAAGATTGCGACGCTCATGGTGTTAGACTTGTTTATGGAAGTTCTTTTGGAGTTTGAGCCATTCTGCGTCTTGCACATCTGTTTCTTCTAGTTCTCAAGGAATTTCAGCTCGGGCTGATCAACTAGAAGCATATTCTGTGTTTGTCTTAAATCTGCAGCCTTTTCTGCGACATCCGTTTAAAGAAACTGGTCGTACGAGATCGATTTCTGCACGTTCAGATTCTACTGATCCAAAGTAAGCATCTTCTGTTTGTGCCTCAACTGATTCTTCTATAGACAATTCTGCCTGGTGACTCAACGTTTTAGACTTATTTCTGCAAGTTCTTATGGATATTGAACTGGTGTAGATTCCGCATCATCACCTTCTGTGTCTAACTTAACATCGTCTTCTGTAGCCAATTCTGCCTGAAAAGATTGCGACGCTCATCGTGTTAGACTTGTTTCTGGAAGTTCTTTTGGAGTTTGAGCCAATCTATTTGAGTAACTGCGTCTTGCACATCTGTTTCTTCTAGTTCTCAAGGAATTTCAGCTCGGGCTGATCAACTAGAAGCATATTCTGTGTTTGTCTTAACTCTGCAGCATATTCTGCGAGATCTGTTTGCAAAAACTGTTCGTAGGGTAGGAGCTCGATTTCTGCAATTTCTGAAGGAGCTTTAGCTTCTACTGATCTTCTGTTTGTGCCTCTCTTCTAGAGACAATTCTGCATGGTGATTCAACAGGTTATACTTATTTCTGCAAGTTCTTATGGAGGTTGAACTGGTGTAGATCACGCAGCATCATCACCTTCTGTGTGTAACTTAACGTCGTCTTCTGTAGCCAATTCTGCCTGAAAAGTTTGCGACGCTCATCGTATTAGACTTGTTTCTGGAAGTTCTTTTGGAGTTTGAGCCTATCTATTTGAGTAACTGCGTCTTGCACATCTGTTTCTTCTAGTTCTCAAGGAATCTCAGCTCGGGCTGATCAACTAGAAGCATATTCTGTGTTTGTCTTAACTCTGCAGCCTTTTCTGCGACATCCGTTTGCAGAAACTGGTCATACGAGATCGATTTCTGCACGTTCAGCTTCTACTGATGCAAAGTAAGCATCTTCTGTTTGTGCCTCAACTGATTCTTCTATAGACAATTCTGCCTGGTGACGCAACGTTTTAGACTTATTTCTGCAAATTCTTATGGATGTTGAACTGGTGTAGATCCCGCATCATCACCTTCTGTGTCTAACTTAACGTCGTCTTCTGTAGCCAATTCTGCCTGAAAAGATTGCGACGCTCATCGTGTTAGACTTGTTTCTGGAAGTTCTTTTGGAGTTTGAGCCAATCTGCGTCTTGCACATCTGTTTCTTCTAGTTCTCAAGGAATTTCAGCTCGGGCTGATCAACTAGAAGCATATTCTGTGTTTGTCTTAACTCTGCAGCCTTTTCTGCGACATCCGTTTGCAGAAACTGGTCGTACGAGATCGATTTCTGCACGTTCAGCTTCTACAGATCAAAAGTAAGCATCTTCTGTTTGTGCCTCAACTGATTCTTCTATAGACAATTCTGCCTGGTGACTCAACGTTTTAGACTTATTTCTGCAAGTTCTTATGGATGTTGAACTGTTGTAGGTCCCGCATCATCACCTTCTGTGTCTAACTTAACGTCGTCTTCTGTAGCCAATTCTGCCTGAAAAGATTGCGACGCTCATCGTGTTAGACTTGTTTCTGGAAGTTCTTTTGGAGTTTGAGCCTATCTATTTGAGTAACTGCGTCTTGCACATCTGTTTCTTCTAGTTCTCAAGGAATCTCAGCTCGGGCTGATCAACTAGAAGCATATTCTGTGTTTGTCTTAACTCTGCAGCCTTTTCTGCGACATCCGTTTGCAGAAACTGGTCATACGAGATCGATTTCTGCACGTTCAGCTTCTACTGATCCAAAGTAAGCATCTTCTGTTTGTGCCTCAACTGATTCTTCTATAGACAATTCTGCCTGGTGACGCAACGTTTTAGACTTATTTCTGCAAATTCTTATGGATGTTGAACTGGTGTAGATCCCGCATCATCACCTTCTGTGTCTAACTTAACGTCGTCTTCTGTAGCCAATTCTGCCTGAAAAGATTGCGACGCTCATCGTGTTAGACTTGTTTCTGGAAGTTCTTTTGGAGTTTGAGCCAATCTGCGTCTTGCACATCTGTTTCTTCTAGTTCTCAAGGAATTTCAGCTCGGGCTGATCAACTAGAAGCATATTCTGTGTTTGTCTTAACTCTGCAGCCTTTTCTGCGACATCCGTTTGCAGAAACTGGTCGTACGAGATCGATTTCTGCACGTTCAGCTTCTACAGATCAAAAGTAAGCATCTTCTGTTTGTGCCTCAACTGATTCTTCTATAGACAATTCTGCCTGGTGACTCAACGTTTTAGACTTATTTCTGCAAGTTCTTATGGATGTTGAACTGTTGTAGGTCCCGCATCATCACCTTCTGTGTCTAACTTAACGTCGTCTTCTGTAGCCAATTCTGCCTGAAAAGATTGCGACGCTCATCGTGTTAGACTTGTTTCTGGAAGTTCTTTTGGAGTTTGAGCCAATTTGCGTCTTGCACATCTGTTTCTTCTAGTTCTCAAGGAATTTCACCTCGGGCTGATCAACTAGAAGCATATTCTGTGTTTGTCTTAACTCTGCAGCCTTTTCTGCGACATCCGTTTGCAGAAACTGGTCGTACGTGATCGATTTCTGCACGTTCAGCTTCTACTGATCCAAAGTAAGCATCTTCTGTTTGTGCCTCAACTGATTCTTCTATAGACAATTATGCCTGGTGACTCAACGTTTTAGACTTATTTCTGCAAGTTCTTATGGATGTTGAACTGGTGTAGATCCCGCATCATCACCTTCTGTGTCTAACTTAACGTCGTCTTCTGTAGCCAATTCTGCCTGAAAAGATTGCGACGCTCATCGTGTTAGACTTGTTTCTGGAAGTTCTTTTGGAGTTTGAGCCAATCTGCGTCTTGCACATCTGTTTCTTCTAGTTCTCAAGGAATTTCAGCTCGGGCTGATCAACTAGAAGCATATTCTGTGTTTGTCTTAACTCTGCAGCCTTTTCTGCGACATCCGTTTGCAGAAACTGGTCATACGAGATCAATTTCTGCACGTTCAGTTTCTATTGATCCAAAGTAAGCATCTTCTGTTTGTGCCTCAACTGATTCTTCCATAGACAATTCTGCCTGGTGACTCAACGTTTTAGACTTATTTCTGCAAGTTCTTATGGATGTTGAACTGTTGTAGATCCCGCATCATCGCCTTCTGTGTCTAACTTAACGTCGTCTTCTGTAGCCAATTCTGCCTGAAAAGATTGCGACGCTCATCGTGTTTTCTCGCAGGAATTTAAATTACCTATTTGTTTCCATTTCATATTGTTATATCCTGCTGCAGCCGCTGCTTTTTCTCTCTATTCCATATCATCATGTTAGACTTGTTTCTGGAAGTTCTTTTGGAGTTTGAGCCAATCTATTTGAATAACTGCGTCTTGCACATCTGTTTCTTCTAGTTCTCAAGGAATTTCAGCTCGGGCTGATCAACTAGAAGCATATTCTGTGTGTCTTAACTCTGCAGCATATTGTGCGAGATCTGTTTGCAAAAACTGTTCGTAGGGTAGGAGCTCAATTTCTGCAATTTCTGAAGGAGCTTTAGCTTCTACTGATCTTCTGTTTGTGCCTCTCTTCTAGAGACAATTCTGCATGGTGATTCAACAGGTTATACTTATTTCTGCAAGTTCTTATGGAGGTTGAACTGGTGTAGATCACGCAGCATCATCACCTTCTGTGTGTAACTTAACGTCGTCTCCTGTAGCCAATTCTGCGTGAAAAGTTTGCGACGCTCATCGTATTAGACTTGTTTCTGGAAGTTCTTTTGGAGTTTGAGCCTATCTATTTGAGTAACTGCGTCTTGCACATCTGTTTCTTCTAGTTCTTAAGGAATCTCAGCTCGGGCTGATCAACTAGAAGCATATTCTGTGTTTGTCGTAAATCTGCAGCCTTTTCTTCGACATCCGTTTGCAGAAACTGGTCGTACGAGATCGATTTCTGCACGTTCAGCTTCTACTGATCCAAAGTAAGCATCTTCTGTTTGTGCCTCAACTGATTCTTCTATAGACAATTCTGCCTGGTGACGCAACGTTTTAGACTTATTTCTGCAAATTCTTATGGATGTTGAACTGGTGTAGATCCCGCATCATCACCTTCTGTGTCTAACTTAACGTCGTCTTCTGTAGCCAATTCTGCCTGAAAAGATTGCGACGCTCATCGTGTTTTCTCGCAGGAATTTAAATTACCTATTTGTTTCCATTTCATATTGTTATATCCTGCTGCAGCCGCTGCTTTTTCTCTCTATTCCATATCATCGTGTTAGACTTGTTTCTGGAAGTTCTTTTGGAGTTTGAGCCAATCTATTTGAATAACTGCGTCTTGCACATCTGTTTCTTCTAGTTCTCAAGGAATTTCAGCTCGGGCTGATCAACTAGAAGCATATTCTGTGTGTCTTAACTCTGCAGCATATTGTGCGAGATCTGTTTGCAAAAACTGTTCGTAGGGTAGGAGCTCAATTTCTGCAATTTCTGAAGGAGCTTTAGCTTCTACTGATCTTCTGTTTGTGCCTCTCTTCTAGAGACAATTCTGCATGGTGATTCAACAGGTTATACTTATTTCTGCAAGTTCTTATGGAGGTTGAACTGGTGTAGATCACGCAGCATCATCACCTTCTGTGTGTAACTTAACGTCGTCTTCTGTAGCCAATTCTGCCTGAAAAGTTTGCGACGCTCATCGTATTAGACTTGTTTCTGGAAGTTCTTTTGGAGTTTGAGCCTATCTATTTGAGTAACTGCGTCTTGCACATCTGTTTCTTCTAGTTCTTAAGGAATCTCAGCTCGGGCTGATCAACTAGAAGCATATTCTGTGTTTGTCGTAACTCTGCAGCCTTTTCTTCGACATCCGTTTGCAGAAACTGGTCATACGAGATCGATTTCTGCACGTTCAGCTTCTACTGATGCAAAGTAAGCATCTTCTGTTTGTGCCTCAACTGATTCTTCTATAGACAATTCTGCCTGGTGACGCAACGTTTTAGACTTATTTCTGCAAATTCTTATGGATGTTGAACTGGTGTAGATCCCGCATCATCACCTTCTGTGTCTAACTTAACGTCGTCTTCTGTAGCCAATTCTGCCTGAAAAGATTGCGACGCTCATCGTGTTAGACTTGTTTCTGGAAGTTCTTTTGGAGTTTGAGCCAATCTGCGTCTTGCACATCTGTTTCTTCTAGTTCTCAAGGAATTTCAGCTCGGGCTGATCAACTAGAAGCATATTCTGTGTTTGTCTTAACTCTGCAGCCTTTTCTGCGACATCCGTTTGCAGAAACTGGTCGTACGAGATCGATTTCTGCACGTTCAGCTTCTACAGATCAAAAGTAAGCATCTTCTGTTTGTGCCTCAACTGATTCTTCTATAGACAATTCTGCCTGGTGACTCAACGTTTTAGACTTATTTCTGCAAGTTCTTATGGATGTTGAACTGTTGTAGGTCCCGCATCATCACCTTCTGTGTCTAACTTAACGTCGTCTTCTGTAGCCAATTCTGCCTGAAAAGATTGCGACGCTCATCGTGTTAGACTTGTTTCTGGAAGTTCTTTTGGAGTTTGAGCCTATCTATTTGAGTAACTGCGTCTTGCACATCTGTTTCTTCTAGTTCTCAAGGAATCTCAGCTCGGGCTGATCAACTAGAAGCATATTCTGTGTTTGTCTTAACTCTGCAGCCTTTTCTGCGACATCCGTTTGCAGAAACTGGTCATACGAGATCGATTTCTGCACGTTCAGCTTCTACTGATCCAAAGTAAGCATCTTCTGTTTGTGCCTCAACTGATTCTTCTATAGACAATTCTGCCTGGTGACGCAACGTTTTAGACTTATTTCTGCAAATTCTTATGGATGTTGAACTGGTGTAGATCCCGCATCATCACCTTCTGTGTCTAACTTAACGTCGTCTTCTGTAGCCAATTCTGCCTGAAAAGATTGCGACGCTCATCGTGTTAGACTTGTTTCTGGAAGTTCTTTTGGAGTTTGAGCCAATCTGCGTCTTGCACATCTGTTTCTTCTAGTTCTCAAGGAATTTCAGCTCGGGCTGATCAACTAGAAGCATATTCTGTGTTTGTCTTAACTCTGCAGCCTTTTCTGCGACATCCGTTTGCAGAAACTGGTCGTACGAGATCGATTTCTGCACGTTCAGCTTCTACAGATCAAAAGTAAGCATCTTCTGTTTGTGCCTCAACTGATTCTTCTATAGACAATTCTGCCTGGTGACTCAACGTTTTAGACTTATTTCTGCAAGTTCTTATGGATGTTGAACTGTTGTAGGTCCCGCATCATCACCTTCTGTGTCTAACTTAACGTCGTCTTCTGTAGCCAATTCTGCCTGAAAAGATTGCGACGCTCATCGTGTTTTCTCGCAGGAATTTAAATTACCTATTTGTTTCCATTTCATATTGTTATATCCTGCTGCAGCCGCTGCTTTTTCTCTCTATTCCATATCATCGTGTTAGACTTGTTTCTGGAAGTTCTTTTGGAGTTTGAGCCAATCTATTTGAATAACTGCGTCTTGCACATCTGTTTCTTCTAGTTCTCAAGGAATTTCAGCTCGGGCTGATCAACTAGAAGCATATTCTGTGTGTCTTAACTCTGCAGCATATTGTGCGAGATCTGTTTGCAAAAACTGTTCGTAGGGTAGGAGCTCAATTTCTGCAATTTCTGAAGGAGCTTTAGCTTCTACTGATCTTCTGTTTGTGCCTCTCTTCTAGAGACAATTCTGCATGGTGATTCAACAGGTTATACTTATTTCTGCAAGTTCTTATGGAGGTTGAACTGGTGTAGATCACGCAGCATCATCACCTTCTGTGTGTAACTTAACGTCGTCTTCTGTAGCCAATTCTGCCTGAAAAGTTTGCGACGCTCATCGTATTAGACTTGTTTCTGGAAGTTCTTTTGGAGTTTGAGCCTATCTATTTGAGTAACTGCGTCTTGCACATCTGTTTCTTCTAGTTCTTAAGGAATCTCAGCTCGGGCTGATCAACTAGAAGCATATTCTGTGTTTGTCGTAACTCTGCAGCCTTTTCTTCGACATCCGTTTGCAGAAACTGGTCATACGAGATCGATTTCTGCACGTTCAGCTTCTACTGATGCAAAGTAAGCATCTTCTGTTTGTGCCTCAACTGATTCTTCTATAGACAATTCTGCCTGGTGACGCAACGTTTTAGACTTATTTCTGCAAATTCTTATGGATGTTGAACTGGTGTAGATCCCGCATCATCACCTTCTGTGTCTAACTTAACGTCGTCTTCTGTAGCCAATTCTGCCTGAAAAGATTGCGACGCTCATCGTGTTAGACTTGTTTCTGGAAGTTCTTTTGGAGTTTGAGCCAATCTGCGTCTTGCACATCTGTTTCTTCTAGTTCTCAAGGAATTTCAGCTCGGGCTGATCAACTAGAAGCATATTCTGTGTTTGTCTTAACTCTGCAGCCTTTTCTGCGACATCCGTTTGCAGAAACTGGTCGTACGAGATCGATTTCTGCACGTTCAGCTTCTACAGATCAAAAGTAAGCATCTTCTGTTTGTGCCTCAACTGATTCTTCTATAGACAATTCTGCCTGGTGACTCAACGTTTTAGACTTATTTCTGCAAGTTCTTATGGATGTTGAACTGTTGTAGGTCCCGCATCATCACCTTCTGTGTCTAACTTAACGTCGTCTTCTGTAGCCAATTCTGCCTGAAAAGATTGCGACGCTCATCGTGTTAGACTTGTTTCTGGAAGTTCTTTTGGAGTTTGAGCCTATCTATTTGAGTAACTGCGTCTTGCACATCTGTTTCTTCTAGTTCTCAAGGAATCTCAGCTCGGGCTGATCAACTAGAAGCATATTCTGTGTTTGTCTTAACTCTGCAGCCTTTTCTGCGACATCCGTTTGCAGAAACTGGTCATACGAGATCGATTTCTGCACGTTCAGCTTCTACTGATCCAAAGTAAGCATCTTCTGTTTGTGCCTCAACTGATTCTTCTATAGACAATTCTGCCTGGTGACGCAACGTTTTAGACTTATTTCTGCAAATTCTTATGGATGTTGAACTGGTGTAGATCCCGCATCATCACCTTCTGTGTCTAACTTAACGTCGTCTTCTGTAGCCAATTCTGCCTGAAAAGATTGCGACGCTCATCGTGTTAGACTTGTTTCTGGAAGTTCTTTTGGAGTTTGAGCCAATCTGCGTCTTGCACATCTGTTTCTTCTAGTTCTCAAGGAATTTCAGCTCGGGCTGATCAACTAGAAGCATATTCTGTGTTTGTCTTAACTCTGCAGCCTTTTCTGCGACATCCGTTTGCAGAAACTGGTCGTACGAGATCGATTTCTGCACGTTCAGCTTCTACAGATCAAAAGTAAGCATCTTCTGTTTGTGCCTCAACTGATTCTTCTATAGACAATTCTGCCTGGTGACTCAACGTTTTAGACTTATTTCTGCAAGTTCTTATGGATGTTGAACTGTTGTAGGTCCCGCATCATCACCTTCTGTGTCTAACTTAACGTCGTCTTCTGTAGCCAATTCTGCCTGAAAAGATTGCGACGCTCATCGTGTTAGACTTGTTTCTGGAAGTTCTTTTGGAGTTTGAGCCAATTTGCGTCTTGCACATCTGTTTCTTCTAGTTCTCAAGGAATTTCACCTCGGGCTGATCAACTAGAAGCATATTCTGTGTTTGTCTTAACTCTGCAGCCTTTTCTGCGACATCCGTTTGCAGAAACTGGTCGTACGTGATCGATTTCTGCACGTTCAGCTTCTACTGATCCAAAGTAAGCATCTTCTGTTTGTGCCTCAACTGATTCTTCTATAGACAATTATGCCTGGTGACTCAACGTTTTAGACTTATTTCTGCAAGTTCTTATGGATGTTGAACTGGTGTAGATCCCGCATCATCACCTTCTGTGTCTAACTTAACGTCGTCTTCTGTAGCCAATTCTGCCTGAAAAGATTGCGACGCTCATCGTGTTAGACTTGTTTCTGGAAGTTCTTTTGGAGTTTGAGCCAATCTGCGTCTTGCACATCTGTTTCTTCTAGTTCTCAAGGAATTTCAGCTCGGGCTGATCAACTAGAAGCATATTCTGTGTTTGTCTTAACTCTGCAGCCTTTTCTGCGACATCCGTTTGCAGAAACTGGTCATACGAGATCAATTTCTGCACGTTCAGTTTCTATTGATCCAAAGTAAGCATCTTCTGTTTGTGCCTCAACTGATTCTTCCATAGACAATTCTGCCTGGTGACTCAACGTTTTAGACTTATTTCTGCAAGTTCTTATGGATGTTGAACTGTTGTAGATCCCGCATCATCGCCTTCTGTGTCTAACTTAACGTCGTCTTCTGTAGCCAATTCTGCCTGAAAAGATTGCGACGCTCATCGTGTTTTCTCGCAGGAATTTAAATTACCTATTTGTTTCCATTTCATATTGTTATATCCTGCTGCAGCCGCTGCTTTTTCTCTCTATTCCATATCATCATGTTAGACTTGTTTCTGGAAGTTCTTTTGGAGTTTGAGCCAATCTATTTGAATAACTGCGTCTTGCACATCTGTTTCTTCTAGTTCTCAAGGAATTTCAGCTCGGGCTGATCAACTAGAAGCATATTCTGTGTGTCTTAACTCTGCAGCATATTGTGCGAGATCTGTTTGCAAAAACTGTTCGTAGGGTAGGAGCTCAATTTCTGCAATTTCTGAAGGAGCTTTAGCTTCTACTGATCTTCTGTTTGTGCCTCTCTTCTAGAGACAATTCTGCATGGTGATTCAACAGGTTATACTTATTTCTGCAAGTTCTTATGGAGGTTGAACTGGTGTAGATCACGCAGCATCATCACCTTCTGTGTGTAACTTAACGTCGTCTCCTGTAGCCAATTCTGCGTGAAAAGTTTGCGACGCTCATCGTATTAGACTTGTTTCTGGAAGTTCTTTTGGAGTTTGAGCCTATCTATTTGAGTAACTGCGTCTTGCACATCTGTTTCTTCTAGTTCTTAAGGAATCTCAGCTCGGGCTGATCAACTAGAAGCATATTCTGTGTTTGTCGTAAATCTGCAGCCTTTTCTTCGACATCCGTTTGCAGAAACTGGTCGTACGAGATCGATTTCTGCACGTTCAGCTTCTACTGATCCAAAGTAAGCATCTTCTGTTTGTGCCTCAACTGATTCTTCTATAGACAATTCTGCCTGGTGACGCAACGTTTTAGACTTATTTCTGCAAATTCTTATGGATGTTGAACTGGTGTAGATCCCGCATCATCACCTTCTGTGTCTAACTTAACGTCGTCTTCTGTAGCCAATTCTGCCTGAAAAGATTGCGACGCTCATCGTGTTTTCTCGCAGGAATTTAAATTACCTATTTGAGAAGAAATGGACTGGAGAACTTGGTGACAGCTGGCAAGATCGAGGGGAACAGACCAAGAGGAAGACCGAGAGGAAAATACCTGGATGGCTTGGCCACATGGCATGGACGAGACAGGAACACTGAGCTGATCCACGACTCTGGTGATCGAGTGAAATGGCGAATCATGACCGCCCACGCTTTCCGGCATGGCACATGATTGATTGATTGATTGATTTGTTTCCATTTCATATTGTTATATCCTGCTGCAGCCGCTGCTTTTTCTCTCTATTCCATATCATCGTGTTAGACTTGTTTCTGGAAGTTCTTTTGGAGTTTGAGCCAATCTATTTGAATAACTGCGTCTTGCACATCTGTTTCTTCTAGTTCTCAAGGAATTTCAGCTCGGGCTGATCAACTAGAAGCATATTCTGTGTGTCTTAACTCTGCAGCATATTGTGCGAGATCTGTTTGCAAAAACTGTTCGTAGGGTAGGAGCTCAATTTCTGCAATTTCTGAAGGAGCTTTAGCTTCTACTGATCTTCTGTTTGTGCCTCTCTTCTAGAGACAATTCTGCATGGTGATTCAACAGGTTATACTTATTTCTGCAAGTTCTTATGGAGGTTGAACTGGTGTAGATCACGCAGCATCATCACCTTCTGTGTGTAACTTAACGTCGTCTTCTGTAGCCAATTCTGCCTGAAAAGTTTGCGACGCTCATCGTATTAGACTTGTTTCTGGAAGTTCTTTTGGAGTTTGAGCCTATCTATTTGAGTAACTGCGTCTTGCACATCTGTTTCTTCTAGTTCTTAAGGAATCTCAGCTCGGGCTGATCAACTAGAAGCATATTCTGTGTTTGTCGTAACTCTGCAGCCTTTTCTTCGACATCCGTTTGCAGAAACTGGTCGTACGAGATCGATTTCTGCACGTTCAGCTTCTACTGATCCAAAGTAAGCATCTTCTGTTTGTGCCTCAACTGATTCTTATATAGACAATTCTGCCTGGTGACTCAACGTTTTAGACTTATTTCTGCAAGTTCTTATGGATGTTGAACTGGTGTAGATCCCGCATCATCACCTTCTGTGTCTAACTTAACGTCGTCTTCTGTAGCCAATTCTGCCTGAAAAGATTGCGACGCTCATCGTGTTAGACTTGTTTCTGGAAGTTCTTTTGGAGTTTGAGCCAATCTGCGTCTTGCACATCTGTTTCTTCTAGTTCTCAAGGAATTTCAGCTCGGGCTGATCAACTAGAAGCATATTCTGTGTTTGTCTTAACTCTGCAGCCTTTTCTGCGACATCCGTTTGCAGAAACTGGTCGTATGAGATCGATTTCTGCACGTTCAGCTTCTACTGATCAAAAGTAAGCATCTTCTGTTTGTGCCTCAACTGATTCTTCTATAGACAATTCTGCCTGGTGACTCAAGGTTTTAGACTTATTTCTGCAAGTTCTTATGGATGTTGAACTGTTGTAGGTCCCGCATCATCACCTTCTGTGTCTAACTTAACGTCGTCTTCTGTAGCCAATTCTGCCTGAAAAGATTGCGACGCTCATCGTGTTAGACTTGTTTCTGGAAGTTCTTTTGGAGTTTGAGCCAATCTGCGTCTTGCACATCTGTTTCTTCTAGTTCTCAAGGAATTTCAGCTCGGGCTGATCAACTAGAAGCATATTCTGTGTTTGTCTTAACTCTGCAGCCTTTTCTGCGACATCCGTTTGCAGAAACTGGTCGTACGAGATCGATTTCTGCACGTTCAGCTTCTACTGATCCAAAGTAAGCATCTTCTGTTTGTGCCTCAACTGATTCTTCTATAGACAATTATGCCTGGTGACTCAACGTTTTAGACTTATTTCTGCAAGTTCTTATGGATGTTGAACTGGTGTAGATCCCGCATCATCACCTTCTGTGTCTAACTTAACGTCGTCTTCTGTAGCCAATTCTGCCTGAAAAGATTGCGACGCTCATCGTGTTAGACTTGTTTCTGGAAGTTCTTTTGGAGTTTGAGCCAATCTGCGTCTTGCACATCTGTTTCTTCTAGTTCTCAAGGAATTTCAGCTCGGGCTGATCAACTAGAAGCATATTCTGTGTTTGTCTTAACTCTGCAGCCTTTTCTGCGACATCCGTTTGCAGAAACTGGTCATACGAGATCAATTTCTGCACGTTCAGTTTCTATTGATCCAAAGTAAGCATCTTCTGTTTGTGCCTCAACTGATTCTTCCATAGACAATTCTGCCTGGTGACTCAACGTTTTAGACTTATTTCTGCAAGTTCTTATGGATGTTGAACTGTTGTAGATCCCGCATCATCGCCTTCTGTGTCTAACTTAACGTCGTCTTCTGTAGCCAATTCTGCCTGAAAAGATTGCGACGCTCATCGTGTTTTCTCGCAGGAATTTAAATTACCTATTTGTTTCCATTTCATATTGTTATATCCTGCTGCAGCCGCTGCTTTTTCTCTCTATTCCATATCATCGTGTTAGACTTGTTTCTGGAAGTTCTTTTGGAGTTTGAGCCAATCTATTTGAATAACTGCGTCTTGCACATCTGTTTCTTCTAGTTCTCAAGGAATTTCAGCTCGGGCTGATCAACTAGAAGCATATTCTGTGTGTCTTAACTCTGCAGCATATTGTGCGAGATCTGTTTGCAAAAACTGTTCGTAGGGTAGGAGCTCAATTTCTGCAATTTCTGAAGGAGCTTTAGCTTCTACTGATCTTCTGTTTGTGCCTCTCTTCTAGAGACAATTCTGCATGGTGATTCAACAGGTTATACTTATTTCTGCAAGTTCTTATGGAGGTTGAACTGGTGTAGATCACGCAGCATCATCACCTTCTGTGTGTAACTTAACGTCGTCTCCTGTAGCCAATTCTGCGTGAAAAGTTTGCGACGCTCATCGTATTAGACTTGTTTCTGGAAGTTCTTTTGGAGTTTGAGCCTATCTATTTGAGTAACTGCGTCTTGCACATCTGTTTCTTCTAGTTCTTATGGAATCTCAGCTCGGGCTGATCAACTAGAAGCATATTCTGTGTTTGTCGTAACTCTGCAGCCTTTTCTTCGACATCCGTTTGCAGAAACTGGTCGTACGAGATCGATTTCTGCACGTTCAGCTTCTACTGATCCAAAGTAAGCATCTTCTGTTTGTGCCTCAACTGATTCTTATATAGACAATTCTGCCTGGTGACTCAACGTTTTAGACTTATTTCTGCAAGTTCTTATGGATGTTGAACTGGTGTAGATCCCGCATCATCACCTTCGGTGTCTAACTTAACGTCGTCTTCTGTAGCCAATTCTGCCTGAAAAGATTGCGACGCTCATCGTGTTAGACTTGTTTCTGGAAGTTCTTTTGGAGTTTGAGCCAATCTGCGTCTTGCACATCTGTTTCTTCTAGTTCTCAAGGAATTTCAGCTCGGGCTGATCAACTAGAAGCATATTCTGTGTTTGTCTTAACTCTGCAGCCTTTTCTGCGACATCCGTTTGCAGAAACTGGTCGTACGAGATCGATTTCTGCACGTTCAGCTTCTACTGATCAAAAGTAAGCATCTTCTGTTTGTGCCTCAACTGATTCATCTATAGACAATTCTGCCTGGTGACTCAACGTTTTAGACTTATTTCTGCAAGTTCTTATGGATGTTGAACTGTTGTAGGTCCCGCATCATCACCGTCTGTGTCTAACTTAACGTCGTCTTCTGTAGCCAATTCTGCCTGAAAAGATTGCGACGCTCATCGTGTTAGACTTGTTTCTGGAAGTTCTTTTGGAGTTTGAGCCAATCTGCGTCTTGCACATCTGTTTCTTCTAGTTCTCAAGGAATTTCAGCTCGGGCTGATCAACTAGAAGCATATTCTGTGTTTGTCTTAACTCTGCAGCCTTTTCTGCGACATCCGTTTGCAGAAACTGGTCGTACGAGATCGATTTCTGCACGTTCAGCTTCTACTGATCCAAAGTAAGCATCTTCTGTTTGTGCCTCAACTGATTCTTCTATAGACAATTCTGCCTGGTGACTCAACGTTTTAGACTTATTTCTGCAAGTTCTTATGGATGTTGAACTGGTGTAGATCCCGCATCATCACCTTCTGTGTCTAACTTAACGTCGTCTTCTGTAGCCAATTCTGCCTGAAAAGATTGCGACGCTCATCGTGTTTTCTCGCAGGAATTTAAATTACCTATTTGTTTCCATTTCATATTGTTATATCCTGCTGCAGCCGCTGCTTTTTCTCTCTATTCCATATCATCGTGTTAGACTTGTTTCTGGAAGTTCTTTTGGAGTTTGAGCCAATCTATTTGAATAACTGCGTCTTGCACATCTGTTTCTTCTAGTTCTCAAGGAATTTCAGCTCGGGCTGATCAACTAGAAGCATATTCTGTGTGTCTTAACTCTGCAGCATATTGTGCGAGATCTGTTTGCAAAAACTGTTCGTAGGGTAGGAGCTCAATTTCTGCAATTTCTGAAGGAGCTTTAGCTTCTACTGATCTTCTGTTTGTGCCTCTCTTCTAGAGACAATTCTGCATGGTGATTCAACAGGTTATACTTATTTCTGCAAGTTCTTATGGAGGTTGAACTGGTGTAGATCACGCTGCATCATCACCTTCTGTGTGTAACTTAACGTCGTCTCCTGTAGCCAATTCTGCGTGAAAAGTTTGCGACGCTCATCGTATTAGACTTGTTTCTGGAAGTTCTTTTGGAGTTTGAGCCTATCTATTTGAGTAACTGCGTCTTGCACATCTGTTTCTTCTAGTTCTTAAGGAATCTCAGCTCGGGCTGATCAACTAGAAGCATATTCTGTGTTTGTCGTAACTCTGCAGCCTTTTCTTCGACATCCGTTTGCAGAAACTGGTCGTACGAGATCGATTTCTGCACGTTCAGCTTCTACTGATCCAAAGTAAGCATCTTCTGTTTGTGCCTCAACTGATTCATCTATAGACAATTCTGCCTGGTGACTCAACGTTTTAGACTTATTTCTGCAAGTTCTTGTGGATGTTGAACTGTTGTAGGTCCCGCATCATCACCTTCTGTGTCTAACTTAACGTCGTCTTCTGTAGCCAATTCTGCCTGAAAAGATTGCGACGCTCATCGTGTTAGACTTGTTTCTGGAAGTTCTTTTGGAGTTTGAGCCAATCTGCGTCTTGCACATCTGTTTCTTCTAGTTCTCAAGGAATTTCAGCTCGGGCTGATCAACTAGAAGCATATTCTGTGTTTGTCTTAACTCTGCAGCCTTTTCTGCGACATCCGTTTGCAGAAACTGGTCGTACGAGATCGATTTCTGCACGTTCAGCTTCTACTGATCCAAAGTAAGCATCTTCTGTTTGTGCCTCAACTGATTCTTCTATAGACAATTCTGCCTGGTGACTCAACGTTTTAGACTTATTTCTGCAAGTTCTTATGGATGTTGAACTGGTGTAGATCCCGCATCATCACCTTCTGTGTCTAACTTAACGTCGTCTTCTGTAGCCAATTCTGCCTAAAAAGATTGCGATGCTCATCGTGTTAGACTTGTTTCTGGAAGTTCTTTTGGAGTTTGAGCCAATCTGCGTCTTGCACATCTGTTTCTTCTAGTTCTCAAGGAATTTCAGCTCGGGCTGATCAACTAGAAGCATATTCTGTGTTTGTCTTAACGCTGCAGCCTTTTCTGCCACATCCGTTTGCAGAAACTGGTCGTACGAGATCAATTTCTGCACGTTCAGCTTCTACTGATCCAAAGTAAGCATCTTCTGTTTGTGCCTCAACTGATTCTTCTATAGACAATTCTGCCTGGTGACTCAACGTTTTAGACTTATTTCTGCAAGTTCTTATGGATGTTGAACTGTTGTAGGTCCCGCATCATCACCTTCTGTGTCTAACTTAACGTCGTCTTCTGTAGCCAATTCTGCCTGAAAAGATTGCGACGCTCATCGTGTTAGACTTGTTTCTGGAATTTCTTTTGGAGTTTGAGCCAATCTGCGTCTTGCACATCTGTTTCTTCTAGTTCTCAAGGAATTTCAGCTCGGGCTGATCAACTAGAAGCATATTCTGTGTTTGTCTTAACTCTGCAGCCTTTTCTGCGACATCCGTTTGCAGAAACTGGTCATACGAGATCAATTTCTGCACGTTCAGTTTCTATTGATCCAAAGTAAGCATCTTCTGTTTGTGCCTCAACTGATTCTTCCATAGACAATTCTGCCTGGTGACTCAACGTTTTAGACTTATTTCTGCAAGTTCTTATGGATGTTGAACTGTTGTAGATCCCGCATCATCGCCTTCTGTGTCTAACTTAACGTCGTCTTCTGTAGCCAATTCTGCCTGAAAAGATTGCGACGCTCATCGTGTTTTCTCGCAGGAATTTAAATTACCTATTTGTTTCCATTTCATATTGTTATATCCTGCTGCAGCCGCTGCTTTTTCTCTCTATTCCATATCATCGTGTTAGACTTGTTTCTGGAAGTTCTTTTGGAGTTTGAGCCAATCTATTTGAATAACTGCGTCTTGCACATCTGTTTCTTCTAGTTCTCATCAACTAGAAGCATATTCTGTATTTGTTTTAACTCTGCAGCCTTTTCTGCGACATTCGTTTGCAGAAACTGGTCGTAGGAGATCGATTTCTGCACGCTGTAAAGGAGGTTCAGCTTCTACTGAACCAATGGAAGCATCTTCTGTTTGTAACTTAACTGCTTCTTCTATAGCCAATTCTGCCTGAAAAGTTGCGAGGCTCAACGTCTTAAACCTGTTTCTGCAAGTTTTGTTGTTGTTTGAAATAGAGCAGATCCCGTATCATCATTTTCTGTTCGTCCGTTAACCACTGATTCTATATCCATTTAGGCCTGATTAGATTGAGAAACACATCGTGTTAGACAAGTTTCTAGAAGTTCTTTTATAGTTTGAGCTAGATAGTTGAGTAGCGTCATCACCTTCTGTGTGTAACTTAACGTCGTCTTCTGTAGCCAATTCTGCCTGAAAATTTGCGACGCTCATCGTGTTAGACTTGTTACTGGAAGTTCTTTTGGAGTTTGAGCCTATCTATTTGAGTAACTGCGTCTTGCACATCTGTTTCTTATAGTTCTCAAGGAATTTCAGCTCGGGCTGATCAACTAGAAGTATATTCTGTGTTTGTCTTAACTCTGCAGCCTTTTCTGCGACATCCGTTTGCAGAAACTGGTCGTAGGAGATCGATTTCTGCACGTTCTGAAGGAGGTTCAGCTTCTACTGATCCAATGGAAGCATCTTCTGTTTGTGCCTCAGCTGATTCTTCTAGAGACAATTCTGCCTGGTGACTCAACGTGTTAGACTTATATCTGCAAGTTCATTTGGAGGTTGCAACTGGTGCAAATTCCGTATCATCATCTTCTGTTTGTAACTTAACTGCTTCTTCTATAGTCAATTCTGCCTGAAAAGTTGCGAGGCTCAACGTCTTAAACCTGTTTCTGCAAGTTTTGTTCTTGTTTGAAATGGAGCAGATCCCGTATCATCATTTTCTGTTTGTCCGTTATCCACTGATTTTATATCCATTTAGGCCTGATTATATTGAGAAACACATCGTGTTAGACATGTTTCTAGAAGTTCTTTTGGAGTTTGAGCTTATCTAGTTGATTAGCGTCTTGCACATCTGTTTCTTCTAGTTCTTTAGGAAATTCAGCTCGTGATGATCAACTGGAAGCATATTCTGTGTTTGTCTTAACTCTGCAGCATATTCTGCGACATCTGTTTGCAAAAAGTGTTCGTAGGTTAGGAGTTCGATTTCTGCAATTTCTGAAGGAGGTTTAGCTTCTACTGATCCAATGGAAGTATCTTCTGTTTGTGCCTCAGCTGATTCTTCTAGAGACAATTCTGCCTGGTGACTCAACGTGTTAGACTTATATCTGCAAGTTCTTTTGGAGGTTGCAATTGGTGCAGAATCCGTATCATCATCTTCTGTTTGTAACTTAACTGCTTCTTCTATAGCCAATTCTGCCTGAAAATAAGCGAGGCTTAACGTGTCAAACTTGTTTCTGCAAGTTTTGTTGTTGTTTGAAATGGAGCTGATCCCGTATCATCATTTTCCGGTTGTCCATTAACCACAGCTTCTATATCCATTTAGGCCTGATTATATTGAGAAACACATCGTGTTAGACTTGTTTCTAGAAGTTATTTTGGAGTTTGAGCTTATCTATTTGAGTAACTGCGTCTTGCACATCTGTTTCTTCTAGTTCTCAAGATATTTCAGCTCGGGCTGATCAACTAGAAGCATATTCTGTGTTTGTCTTAACTCTGCAGCCTTTTCTGCGACATCTGTTTGCAAAAACTGGTCGTAGGAGATCGATTTCTGCACGTTCTGAAGGATGACCAGCTTCTACTGATCCAAAGGAAGCATCTTCTGTTTGTGCCTCAACTGATTCTTCTATAGACAATTCTGCCTGGTGACTCAACGTGTTAGACTTATTACTGCAAGTTCTTATGGAGGTTGAACTGGTGTAGATCCCGCATCATCACCTTCTGTGTGTAACTTAACGTCGCCTTCTGTAGCCAATTCTGCCTTAAAAGTTTGCGACGTTCATCGTATTAGACTTGTTTCTGGAAGTTCTTTTGGAGTTTGAGCCTATCTATTTGAGAAACTGCGTCTTGCACATCTGTTTCTTCTAGTTCTCAAGGAATTTCAGCTTGGGCTGATCAACTAGAAGCATATTCTGTGTTTGTCTTAACTCTGCAGCCTTTTCTGCGAAATTCGTTTCCAGAAACTGGTCGTAGGAGATCGATTTCTGCACGTACAGCTTCTACTGATCCAAAGGAAGTATCTTCTGTTTGTGCCTCAACTGATTCTTCTATAGACAATTCTGCCTGGTGATTCAACTTATTTCTGCAAGTTCTTATGGAGGTTGAACTGGTGTAGATCCCGCATCATCACCTTCTGTGTGTAACTTAACGTCGTCTTCTGTAGCCAATTCTGCCTTAAAAGTTTACGACGCTCATCGTATTAGACTTGTTTCTGGAAGTTCTTTTGGAGTTTGAGCCTATCTATTTGAGAAACTGCGTCTTGCACATCTTTTTCTTCTAGTTCTCAAGGAATTTCAGCTTGGGCTGATCAAATAGAAGCATATTCTGTGTTAGTCTTAACTCTGCAGCCTTTTCTGCGACATTCGTTTGCAGAAACGTGTCGTAGGAGATCGATTTCTGCACGTTCAGCTTCTACTGATACAAAGGAAGCATCTTCTGTTTGTGCCTCAACTGATTCTTCTATAGACAATTCTGCCTGGTGACTCAACGTGTTAGACTTATTTCTGCAAGTTCTTATGGAGGTTGAACAGGTGTAGATCACGCATCATCACCTTATGTGTGTAACTTAACGTCGTCTTCTGTAGCCAATTCTGCCTGAAAAGTTTGCGACGCTCATCGTATTAGACTTGTTTCTGGAAGTTCTTTTGGAGTTTGAGCCTATCTATTTGAGTAAGTACGTCTTGCACATCCGTTTCTTCTAGTTCTCAAGGAATTTCAGCTCGAGCTGATCAACTAGAAGCATAATCTGTGTTTGTCTTAACTCTGCAGCCTTTTCTGCGACATCCGTTTGCAGAAACTGGTCGTAGGAGATCGATTTCTGCACGTTCTGAAGGAGGTTCAGCTTCTACTGATCCAATGGAAGCATCTTCTGTTTGTGCCTCAGCTGATTCTTCTAGAGACAATTCTGTCTGGTGACTCAACGTGTTATACTTATATCTGCAAGTTCTTTTCGAGGTTGCAACTGGTGCAGAATCTGTATCATCATCTTCTTTTTGTAACTTAACTGCTTCTTCTATAGCTAATTCTGCCTGAAAAGTTGCGAGCCTTAACGTGTCAAACTTGTTTCTGCAAATTTTGTTGTTGTTTCAAATGGAGCTGATCCCGTATCATCATTTTCTGTTTGTCCGTTAACCACAGCTTCTATATCCATTTAGGCCTGATTATATTGAGAAACACATCGTGGTAGACTTGTTTCAAGAAGTTATTTTGGTGTTTGAGGTTATCTATTTGAGTAAAAGCGTCTTGCACATCTGTTTCTTCTAGTTCTCAAAGAATGTCAGCTCGGGCTTATCAACTAGAAGCATATTCTGTGTTTGTCTTAACTCTGCAGCCTTTTCTGCGACATTCGTTTGCAGAAACTGGTCGTAGGAGATCGATTTCTGCACGTTCTAAACGAGGTTCACCTTCTACTGTTCCAAAGGAAGCATCTTCTGCTTGTGCCTCAACTGATTCTTCTATAGACAATTCTGCCTTAAGAGTTTGCGACGCTCATCGTATTAGACTTGTTTCTGGAAGTTCTTTTGGAGTTTGAGCCTATCTATTTGAGAAACTGCGTCTTGCATATCTGTTTCTTCTAGTTCTCAAGGAATTTCAGCTCGGGCTGTTCAACTAGAAGCATATTCTGTGTTTGTCTTAACTCTGCAGCCTTTTCTGCGACATCTGTTTGCAAAAACTGGTCGTAGGAGATCGATTTCTGCACGTTCTGAAGGATGATCAGCTTCTACTGATCCAAAGGAAGCATCTTCTGTTTGGGCCTCAACTGATTCTTCTATAGACAATTCTGCCTGGTGATTCAACGTGTTAGACTTATTTCTGCAAGTTCTTATGGAGGTTGAACTGGTGTAGATCCCGCATCATCACCTTCTGTGTGTAACTTAACGTCGTCTTCTGTAGCCAATTCTGCCTTAAAAGTTTGCGACGTTCATCGTATTAGACTTGTTTCTGGAAGTTCTTTTGGAATTTGAGCCTATCTATTTGAGAAACTGCGTCTTGCACATCTGTTTCTTCTAGTTCTCAAGGAATTTCAGCTTGGGCTGATCAAATAGAAGCATATTCTGTGTTTGTCTTAACTCTGCAGCCTTTTCTGCGACATTCGTTTGCAGAAACTGGTCGTAAAAGATCGATTTCTGCACGTACAGCTTCTACTGATCCAAAGGAAGTATCTTCTGTTTGTGCCTCAACTGATTCTTCTATAGACAATTCTGCCTGGTGATTCAACGTGTTAGACTTATTTCTGCAAGTTCTTATGGAGGTTGAACTGGTGTAGATCCCGCATCATCACCTTCTGTGTGTAACTTAACGTCGTCTTCTGTAGCCAATTCTGCCTTAAAAGTTTACGACGCTCATCGTATTAGACTTGTTTCTGGAAGTTCTTTTGGAGTTTGAGCCTATCTATTTGAGAAACTGCGTCTTGAATATCTGTTTCTTCTAGTTCTCAAGATATTTCAGCTCGGGCTGATCAACTAGAAGCATATTCTATGTTTGTCTTAACTCTGCAGCCTTTTCTGTGACATTCGTTTGCAGAAACTGGTCTTAGGAGATCGATTTCTGCACGTACAGCTTCTACTGATCCAAAGGAAGCATCTTCTGTTTGTGCCTCAACTGATTCTTCTATAGACAATTCTGCCTGGTGACTCAACGTGTTAGACTTATTTCTGCAAGTTCTTATGGAGGTTGAACTGGTGTAGATCTCGCATCATCACCTTCTGTGTGTAACTTAACGTCGTCTTCTGTAGCCAATTCTGCCTTAAAAGTTTACGACGCTCATCGTATTAGACTTGTTTCTGGAAGTTCTTTTGGAGTTTGAGCCTATCTATTTGAGAAACTGCGTCTTGCACATCTTTTTCTTCTAGTTCTCAAGGAATTTCAGCTTGGGCTGATCAAATAAAAACATATTCTGTGTTAGTCTTAACTCTGCAGCCTTTTCTGCGACATTCGTTTGCAGAAACGTGTCGTAGGAGATCGATTTCTGCACGTTCAGCTTCTACTGATACAAAGGAAGCATCTTCTGTTTGTGCCTCAACTGATTCTTCTATAGACAATTCTGCCTGGTGACTCAACGTGTTAGACTTATTTCTGCAAGTTCTTATGGAGGTTGAACAGGTGTAGATCACGCATCATCACCTTATGTGTGTAACTTAACGTCGTCTTCTGTAGCCAATTCTGCCTGAAAAGTTTGCGACGCTCATCGTATTAGACTTGTTTCTGGAAGTTCTTTTGGAGTTTGAGCCTATCTATTTGAGTAAGTACGTCTTGCACATCTGTTTCTTCTAGTTCTCAAAGAATGTCAGCTCGGGCTGATCAACTAGAAGCATATTCTGTGTTTGTCTTAACTCTGCAGCCTTTTCTGCGACATTCGTTTGCAGAAACTGGTCGTAGGAGATCGATTTCTGCACGTTCTAAACGAGGTTCACCTTCTACTGTTCCAAAGGAAGCATCTTCTGCTTGTGCCTCAACTGATTCTTCTATAGACAATTCTGCCTTAAGAGTTTGCGACGCTCATCGTATTAGACTTGTTTCTGGAAGTTCTTTTGGAGTTTGAGCCTATCTATTTGAGAAACTGCGTCTTGCATATCTGTTTCTTCTAGTTCTCAAGGAATTTCAGCTCGGGCTGATCAACTAGAAGCATATTCTGTGTTTGTCTTAACTCTGCAGCCTTTTCTGCGACATCTGTTTGCAAAAACTGGTCGTAGGAGATCGATTTCTGCACGTTCTGAAGGATGATCAGCTTCTACTGATCCAAAGGAAGCATCTTCTGTTTGTGCCTCAACTGATTCTTCTATAGACAATTCTGCCTTAAAAGTTTGCGACGTTCATCGTTTTAGACTTGTTTCTGGAAGTTCTTTTGGAGTTTGAGCCTATCTATTTGAGAAACTGCGTCTTGCATATCTGTTTCTTCTAGTTCTCAAGATATTTCAGCTCGGGCTGATCAACTAGAAGCATATTCTGTGTTTGTCTTAACTCTGCAGCCTTTTCTGCGACATTCGTTTGCAGAAACTGGTCGTAGGAGATCGATTTCTGCACGTTCTAAAGGAGGTTCACCTTCTACTGATCCAAAGGAAGCATCTTCTGCTTGTGCCTCAACTGATTCTTCTATAGACAATTCTGGCTTAAAAGTTTGCGACGCTCATCGTATTAGACTTGTTTCTGGAAGTTCTTTTGGAGTTTGAGCCTATCTATTTGCGAAACTGCGTCTTGCATATCTGTTTCTTCTAGTTCTCAAGGAAGTTCAGCTCGGGCTGATCAACTAGAAGCATATTCTGTGTTTGTCTTAACTCTGCAGCCTTTTCTGCGACATCCGTTTGCAAAAACTGGTCGTAGGAGATCGATTTCTGCACGTTCTGAAGGATGATCAGCTTCTACTGATCCAAAGGAAGCATCTTCTGTTTGTGCCTCAACTGATTCTTCTATAGACAATTCTGCCTGGTGACTCAACGTGTTAGACTTATTTCTGCAAGTTCTTATGGAGGTTGAACTGGTGTAGATCCCGCATCATCACCTTCTGTGTGTAACTTAACGTCGTCTTCTGTAGCCAATTCTGCCTTAAACATTTGCGACGTTCATCGTATTAGACTTGTTTCTGGAAGTTCTTTTGGAGTTTGAGCCTATCTATTTGAGAAACTGCGTCTTGCACATCTGTTTCTTCTAGTTCTCAAGGAATTTCAGCTTGGGCTGATCAACTAGAAGCATATTCTGTGTTTGTCTTAACTCTGCAGCCTTTTCTGTAACATTCGTTTGCAGAAACTGGTCGTAGGAGATCGATTTCTGCACGTACAGCTTCTACTGATCCAAAGGAAGCATCTTCTGTTTGTGCCTCAACTGATTCTTCTATAGACAATTCTGCCTGGTGACTCAACGTGTTAGACTTATTTCTGCAAGTTCTTATGGAGGTTGAACTGGTGTAGATCCCGCATCATCACCTTCTGTGTGTAACTTAACGTCGTCTTCTGTAGCCAATTCTGAATTAAAAGTTTGCGACTTTCATCGTATTAGACTTGTTTCTGGAAGTTCTTTTGGAGTTTGAGCCTATCTATTTGAGAAACTGCGTCTTGCACATCTGTTTCTTCTATTTCTCAAGGAATTTCAGCTTGGGCTGATCAACTAGAAGCATATTCTGTGTTTGTCTTAACTCTGCAGCCTTTTCTGCGACATTCGTTTGCAGAAACTGGTCGTAGGAGATCGATTTCTGCACGTACAGCTTCTACTGATCCAAAGGAAGTATCTTCTGTTTGTGCCTCAACTGATTCTTGTATAGACAATTCTGCCTTAAAAGTTTGCGACGCTCATCGTATTAGACTTGTTTCTGGAAGTTCTTTTGGAGTTTGAGCCTATCTATTTGAGAAACTGCGTCTTGCACATCTGTTTCTTCTAGTTCTCAAGGAATTTCAGCTCGGGCTGATCAACTAGAAGCATATTCTGTGTTTGTCTTAACTCTGCAGCCTTTTCTGCGACATTCGTTTGCAGAAACTGGTCGTAGGAGATCGATTTCTGCACGTTCTAAACGAGGTTCACCTTCTACTGTTCCAAAGGAAGCATCTTCTGCTTGTGCCTCAACTGATTCTTCTATAGACAATTCTGCCTTAAGAGTTTGCGACGCTCATCGTATTAGACTTGTTTCTGGAAGTTCTTTTGGAGTTTGAGCCTATCTATTTGAGAAACTGCGTCTTGCATATCTGTTTCTTCTAGTTCTCAAGGAATTTCAGCTCGGGCTGATCAACTAGAAGCATATTCTGTGTTTGTCTTAACTCTGCAGCCTTTTCTGCGACATCTGTTTGCAAAAACTGGTCGTAGGAGATCGATTTCTGCACGTTCTGAAGGATGATCAGCTTCTACTGATCCAAAGGAAGCATCTTCTGTTTGTGCCTCAACTGATTCTTCTATAGACAATTCTGCCTGGTGATTCAACGTGTTAGACTTATTTCTGCAAGTTCTTATGGAGGTTGAACTGGTGTAGATCCCGCATCATCACCTTCTGTGTGTAACTTAACGTCGTCTTCTGTAGCCAATTCTGCCTTAAAAGTTTGCGACGTTCATCGTATTAGACTTGTTTCTGGAAGTTCTTTTGGAGTTTGAGCCTATCTATTTGAGAAACTGCGTCTTGCACATCTGTTTCTTCTAGTTCTCAAGGAATTTCAGCTTGGGCTGATCAACTAGAAGCATATTCTGTGTTTGTCTTAACTCTGCAGCCTTTTCTGTGACATTCGTTTGCAGAAACTGGTCGTAGGAGATCGATTTCTGCACGTACAGCTTCTACTGTTCCAAAGGAAGCATCTTCTGCTTGTGCCTCAACTGATTCTTCTATAGACAATTCTGCCTTAAAAGTTTGCGACGTTCATCGTATTAGACTTGTTTCTGGAAGTTCTTTTGGAGTTTGAGCCTATCTATTTGAGAAACTGCGTCTTGCACATCTGTTTCTTCTAGTTCTCAAGGAATTTCAGCTTGGGCTGATCAACTAGAAGCATATTCTGTGTTTGTCTTAACTCTGCAGCCTTTTCTGCGACATTCGTTTGCAGAAACTGGTCGTAGGAGATCGATTTCTGCACGTACAGCTTCTACTGATCCAAAGGAAGTATCTTCTGTTTGTGCCTCAACTGATTCTTGTATAGACAATTCTGCCTTAAAAGTTTGCGACGCTCATCGTATTAGACTTGTTTCTGGAAGTTCTTTTGGAGTTTGAGCCTATCTATTTGAGAAACTGCGTCTTGCACATCTGTTTCTTCTAGTTCTCAAGGAATTTCAGCTCGGGCTGATCAACTAGAAGCATATTCTGTGTTTGTCTTAACTCTGCAGCCTTTTCTGCGACATTCGTTTGCAGAAACTGGTCGTAGGAGATCGATTTCTGCACGTTCTAAACGAGGTTCACCTTCTACTGTTCCAAAGGAAGCATCTTCTGCTTGTGCCTCAACTGATTCTTCTATAGACAATTCTGCCTTAAGAGTTTGCGACGCTCATCGTATTAGACTTGTTTCTGGAAGTTCTTTTGGAGTTTGAGCCTATCTATTTGAGAAACTGCGTCTTGCATATCTGTTTCTTCTAGTTCTCAAGGAATTTCAGCTCGGGCTGATCAACTAGAAGCATATTCTGTGTTTGTCTTAACTCTGCAGCCTTTTCTGCGACATCTGTTTGCAAAAACTGGTCGTAGGAGATCGATTTCTGCACGTTCTGAAGGATGATCAGCTTCTACTGATCCAAAGGAAGCATCTTCTGTTTGTGCCTCAACTGATTCTTCTATAGACAATTCTGCCTGGTGATTCAACGTGTTAGACTTATTTCTGCAAGTTCTTATGGAGGTTGAACTGGTGTAGATCCCGCATCATCACCTTCTGTGTGTAACTTAACGTCGTCTTCTGTAGCCAATTCTGCCTTAAAAGTTTGCGACGTTCATCGTATTAGACTTGTTTCTGGAAGTTCTTTTGGAGTTTGAGCCTATCTATTTGAGAAACTGCGTCTTGCACATCTGTTTCTTCTAGTTCTCAAGGAATTTCAGCTTGGGCTGATCAACTAGAAGCATATTCTGTGTTTGTCTTAACTCTGCAGCCTTTTCTGTGACATTCGTTTGCAGAAACTGGTCGTAGGAGATCGATTTCTGCACGTACAGCTTCTACTGTTCCAAAGGAAGCATCTTCTGCTTGTGCCTCAACTGATTCTTCTATAGACAATTCTGCCTTAAAAGTTTGCGACGTTCATCGTATTAGACTTGTTTCTGGAAGTTCTTTTGGAGTTTGAGCCTATCTATTTGAGAAACTGCGTCTTGCATATCTGTTTCTTCTAGTTCTCAAGATATTTCAGCTCGGGCTGATCAACTAGAAGCATATTCTGTGTTTGTCTTAACTCTGCAGCCTTTTCTGCGACATTCGTTTGCAGAAACTGGTCGTAGGAGATCGATTTCTGCACGTTCTAAAGGAGGTTCACCTTCTACTGATCCAAAGGAAGCATCTTCTGCTTGTGCCTCAACTGATTCTTCTATAGACAATTCTGGCTTAAAAGTTTGCGACGCTCATCGTATTAGACTTGTTTCTGGAAGTTCTTTTGGAGTTTGAGCCTATCTATTTGCGAAACTGCGTCTTGCATATCTGTTTCTTCTAGTTCTCAAGGAAGTTCAGCTCGGGCTGATCAACTAGAAGCATATTCTGTGTTTGTCTTAACTCTGCAGCCTTTTCTGCGACATCCGTTTGCAAAAACTGGTCGTAGGAGATCGATTTCTGCACGTTCTGAAGGATGATCAGCTTCTACTGATCCAAAGGAAGCATCTTCTGTTTGTGCCTCAACTGATTCTTCTATAGACAATTCTGCCTGGTGACTCAACGTGTTAGACTTATTTCTGCAAGTTCTTATGGAGGTTGAACTGGTGTAGATCCCGCATCATCACCTTCTGTGTGTAACTTAACGTCGTCTTCTGTAGCCAATTCTGCCTTAAACATTTGCGACGTTCATCGTATTAGACTTGTTTCTGGAAGTTCTTTTGGAGTTTGAGCCTATCTATTTGAGAAACTGCGTCTTGCACATCTGTTTCTTCTAGTTCTCAAGGAATTTCAGCTTGGGCTGATCAACTAGAAGCATATTCTGTGTTTGTCTTAACTCTGCAGCCTTTTCTGTAACATTCGTTTGCAGAAACTGGTCGTAGGAGATCGATTTCTGCACGTACAGCTTCTACTGATCCAAAGGAAGCATCTTCTGTTTGTGCCTCAACTGATTCTTCTATAGACAATTCTGCCTGGTGACTCAACGTGTTAGACTTATTTCTGCAAGTTCTTATGGAGGTTGAACTGGTGTAGATCCCGCATCATCACCTTCTGTGTGTAACTTAACGTCGTCTTCTGTAGCCAATTCTGCCTTAAAAGTTTGCGACTTTCATCGTATTAGACTTGTTTCTGGAAGTTCTTTTGGAGTTTGAGCCTATCTATTTGAGAAACTGCGTCTTGCACATCTGTTTCTTCTAGTTCTCAAGGAATTTCAGCTTGGGCTGATCAACTAGAAGCATATTCTGTGTTTGTCTTAACTCTGCAGCCTTTTCTGCGACATTCGTTTGCAGAAACTGGTCGTAGGAGATCGATTTCTGCACGTACAGCTTCTACTGATCCAAAGGAAGTATCTTCTGTTTGTGCCTCAACTGATTCTTGTATAGACAATTCTGCCTTAAAAGTTTGCGACGCTCATCGTATTAGACTTGTTTCTGGAAGTTCTTTTGGAGTTTGAGCCTATCTATTTGAGAAACTGCGTCTTGCACATCTGTTTCTTCTAGTTCTCAAGGAATTTCAGCTCGGGCTGATCAACTAGAAGCATATTCTGTGTTTGTCTTAACTCTGCAGCCTTTTCTGCGACATCTGTTTGCAAAAACTGGTCGTAGGAGATCGATTTCTGCATGTTCTGAAGGATGATCAGCTTCTACTGATCCAAAGGAAGCATCTTCTGTTTGTGCCTCAACTGATTCTTCTATAGACAATTCTGCCTGGTGACTCAACGTGTTATACTTATTTCTGCAAGTTCTTTTCGAGGTTGCAACTGGTGCAGAATCTGTATCATCATCTTCTTTTTGTAACTTAACTGCTTCTTCTATAGCCAATTCTGCCTGAAAAGTTGCGAGGCTTAACGTGTCAAACTTGTTTCTGCAAGTTTTGTTGTTTCAAATGGAGCTGATCCCGTATCATTATTTTCTGTTTGTCCGTTAACCACAGCTTCTATATCCATTTAGGCCTGATTATATTGAGAAACACGTCGTGGTAGACTTTTTTCAAGAAGTTATTTTGGTGTTTGAGGTTATCTATTTGAGTAACTGCTTCTTGCACATCTGTTTCTTCTAGTTCTCAAAGAATGTCAGCTCGGGCTGATCAACTAGAAGCATATTCTGTGTTTGTCTTAACTCTGCAGCCTTTTCTGCGACATTCGTTTGCAGAAACTGGTCGTAGGAGATCGATTTCTGCACGTTCTAAAGGAGGTTCACCTTCTACTGATCCAAAGGAAGCATCTTCTGCTTGTGCCTCAACTGATTCTTCTATAGTCAATTCTGCCTTAAAAGTTTGCGACGCTCATCGTATTAGACTTGTTTCTGGAAGTTCTTTTGGAGTTTGAGCCTATCTATTTGAGAAACTGCGTCTTGCACATCTGTTTCTTCTAGTTCTCAAGGAATTTCAGCTTGGGCTGATCAACTAGAAGCATATTCTGTGTTTGTCTTAACTCTGCAGCCTTTTCTGCGACATCTGTTTGCAAAAACTGGTCGTAGGAGATCGATTTCTGCACGTTCTGAAGGATGATCAGCTCCTACTGATCCAAAGGAAGCATCTTCTGTTTGTGCCTCAACTGATTCTTCTATAGACAATTCTGCCTGGTGACTCAACGTGTTAGATTTATTTCTGCAAGTTCTTATGGAGGTTGAACTGGTGTATATCCCGCATCATCACCTTCTGTGTGTAACTTAACGTCGTCTTCTGTAGCCAATTCTGCCTGAAAAGTTTGCGACGCTCATCGTGTTAGACTTGTTTCTGGAAGTTCTTTTGGTGTTTGAGCCTATCTATTTGAGTAACTGCGTCTTGTACATCTGTTTCTTCTAGTACTCAAGGAATTTCAGCTCGGGCTGATCAACTAGAAGCATATTCTGTGTTTGTCTTAACTCTGCAGCCTTTTCTGCGACATCCGTTTGCAGAAACTGGTCGTAGGAGATCGATTTCTGCACGTTCTGAAGGAGGTTCAGCTTCTACTGATCCAATGGAAGCTGATTCTTCTAGAGACAATTCTGCCTGGTGACTCAACGTGTTATACTTATATCTGCAAGTTCTTTTGGAGGTTGCAACTGGTGCAGAATCTGTAACATCATCTTCTGTTTGTAACTTAACTGCTTCTTCTATAGCTAATTCTGCCTGAAAAGTTGCGAGGCTTAACGTGTCAAACTTGTTTCTGCAAGTTTTGTTGTTGTTTCAAATGGAGCTGATCCCGTATCATCATTTTCTGTTTGTCCGTTAACCACAGCTTCTATATCCATTTAGGCCTGATTATATTGAGAAACACGTCGTGGTAGACTTGTTTCAAGAAGTTATTTTGGTGTTTGAGGTTATCTATTTGAGTAACTGCTTCTTGCACATCTGTTTCTTCTAGTTCTCAAAGAATGTCAGCTCGGGCTGATCAACTAGAAGCATATTCTGTGTTTGTCTTAACTCTGCAGCCTTTTCTGTGACATTCGTTTGCAGAAACTGGTCGTAGGAGATCGATTTCTGCACGTACAGCTTCTACTGATCCAAAGGAAGTATCTTCTGTTTGTGCCTCAACTGATTCTTGTATAGACAATTCTGCCTTAAAAGTTTGCGACGCTCATCGTATTAGACTTGTTTCTGGAAGTTCTTTTGGAGTTTGAGCCTATCTATTTGAGAAACTGCGTCTTGCACATCTGTTTCTTCTAGTTCTCAAGGAATTTCAGCTTGGGCTGATCAACTAGAAGCATATTCTGTGTTTGTCTTAACTCTGCAGCCTTTTCTGCGACATTCGTTTGCAGAAACTGGTCGTAGGAGATCGATTTCTGCACGTACAGCTTCTACTGATCCAAAGGAAGTATCTTCTGTTTGTGCCTCAACTGATTCTTGTATAGACAATTCTGCCTTAAAAGTTTGCGACGCTCATCGTATTAGACTTGTTTCTGGAAGTTCTTTTGGAGTTTGAGCCTATCTATTTGAGAAACTGCGTCTTGCACATCTGTTTCTTCTAGTTCTCAAGGAATTTCAGCTCGGGCTGATCAACTAGAAGCATATTCTGTGTTTGTCTTAACTCTGCAGCCTTTTCTGCGACATTCGTTTGCAGAAACTGGTCGTAGGAGATCGATTTCTGCACGTTCTAAACGAGGTTCACCTTCTACTGTTCCAAAGGAAGCATCTTCTGCTTGTGCCTCAACTGATTCTTCTATAGACAATTCTGCCTTAAGAGTTTGCGACGCTCATCGTATTAGACTTGTTTCTGGAAGTTCTTTTGGAGTTTGAGCCTATCTATTTGAGAAACTGCGTCTTGCATATCTGTTTCTTCTAGTTCTCAAGGAATTTCAGCTCGGGCTGATCAACTAGAAGCATATTCTGTGTTTGTCTTAACTCTGCAGCCTTTTCTGCGACATCTGTTTGCAAAAACTGGTCGTAGGAGATCGATTTCTGCACGTTCTGAAGGATGATCAGCTTCTACTGATCCAAAGGAAGCATCTTCTGTTTGTGCCTCAACTGATTCTTCTATAGACAATTCTGCCTGGTGATTCAACGTGTTAGACTTATTTCTGCAAGTTCTTATGGAGGTTGAACTGGTGTAGATCCCGCATCATCACCTTCTGTGTGTAACTTAACGTCGTCTTCTGTAGCCAATTCTGCCTTAAAAGTTTGCGACGTTCATCGTATTAGACTTGTTTCTGGAAGTTCTTTTGGAGTTTGAGCCTATCTATTTGAGAAACTGCGTCTTGCACATCTGTTTCTTCTAGTTCTCAAGGAATTTCAGCTTGGGCTGATCAACTAGAAGCATATTCTGTGTTTGTCTTAACTCTGCAGCCTTTTCTGTGACATTCGTTTGCAGAAACTGGTCGTAGGAGATCGATTTCTGCACGTACAGCTTCTACTGTTCCAAAGGAAGCATCTTCTGCTTGTGCCTCAACTGATTCTTCTATAGACAATTCTGCCTTAAAAGTTTGCGACGTTCATCGTATTAGACTTGTTTCTGGAAGTTCTTTTGGAGTTTGAGCCTATCTATTTGAGAAACTGCGTCTTGCATATCTGTTTCTTCTAGTTCTCAAGATATTTCAGCTCGGGCTGATCAACTAGAAGCATATTCTGTGTTTGTCTTAACTCTGCAGCCTTTTCTGCGACATTCGTTTGCAGAAACTGGTCGTAGGAGATCGATTTCTGCACGTTCTAAAGGAGGTTCACCTTCTACTGATCCAAAGGAAGCATCTTCTGCTTGTGCCTCAACTGATTCTTCTATAGACAATTCTGGCTTAAAAGTTTGCGACGCTCATCGTATTAGACTTGTTTCTGGAAGTTCTTTTGGAGTTTGAGCCTATCTATTTGCGAAACTGCGTCTTGCATATCTGTTTCTTCTAGTTCTCAAGGAAGTTCAGCTCGGGCTGATCAACTAGAAGCATATTCTGTGTTTGTCTTAACTCTGCAGCCTTTTCTGCGACATCCGTTTGCAAAAACTGGTCGTAGGAGATCGATTTCTGCACGTTCTGAAGGATGATCAGCTTCTACTGATCCAAAGGAAGCATCTTCTGTTTGTGCCTCAACTGATTCTTCTATAGACAATTCTGCCTGGTGACTCAACGTGTTAGACTTATTTCTGCAAGTTCTTATGGAGGTTGAACTGGTGTAGATCCCGCATCATCACCTTCTGTGTGTAACTTAACGTCGTCTTCTGTAGCCAATTCTGCCTTAAACATTTGCGACGTTCATCGTATTAGACTTGTTTCTGGAAGTTCTTTTGGAGTTTGAGCCTATCTATTTGAGAAACTGCGTCTTGCACATCTGTTTCTTCTAGTTCTCAAGGAATTTCAGCTTGGGCTGATCAACTAGAAGCATATTCTGTGTTTGTCTTAACTCTGCAGCCTTTTCTGTAACATTCGTTTGCAGAAACTGGTCGTAGGAGATCGATTTCTGCACGTACAGCTTCTACTGATCCAAAGGAAGCATCTTCTGTTTGTGCCTCAACTGATTCTTCTATAGACAATTCTGCCTGGTGACTCAACGTGTTAGACTTATTTCTGCAAGTTCTTATGGAGGTTGAACTGGTGTAGATCCCGCATCATCACCTTCTGTGTGTAACTTAACGTCGTCTTCTGTAGCCAATTCTGCCTTAAAAGTTTGCGACTTTCATCGTATTAGACTTGTTTCTGGAAGTTCTTTTGGAGTTTGAGCCTATCTATTTGAGAAACTGCGTCTTGCACATCTGTTTCTTCTAGTTCTCAAGGAATTTCAGCTTGGGCTGATCAACTAGAAGCATATTCTGTGTTTGTCTTAACTCTGCAGCCTTTTCTGCGACATTCGTTTGCAGAAACTGGTCGTAGGAGATCGATTTCTGCACGTACAGCTTCTACTGATCCAAAGGAAGTATCTTCTGTTTGTGCCTCAACTGATTCTTGTATAGACAATTCTGCCTTAAAAGTTTGCGACGCTCATCGTATTAGACTTGTTTCTGGAAGTTCTTTTGGAGTTTGAGCCTATCTATTTGAGAAACTGCGTCTTGCACATCTGTTTCTTCTAGTTCTCAAGGAATTTCAGCTCGGGCTGATCAACTAGAAGCATATTCTGTGTTTGTCTTAACTCTGCAGCCTTTTCTGCGACATCTGTTTGCAAAAACTGGTCGTAGGAGATCGATTTCTGCATGTTCTGAAGGATGATCAGCTTCTACTGATCCAAAGGAAGCATCTTCTGTTTGTGCCTCAACTGATTCTTCTATAGACAATTCTGCCTGGTGACTCAACGTGTTATACTTATTTCTGCAAGTTCTTTTCGAGGTTGCAACTGGTGCAGAATCTGTATCATCATCTTCTTTTTGTAACTTAACTGCTTCTTCTATAGCCAATTCTGCCTGAAAAGTTGCGAGGCTTAACGTGTCAAACTTGTTTCTGCAAGTTTTGTTGTTTCAAATGGAGCTGATCCCGTATCATTATTTTCTGTTTGTCCGTTAACCACAGCTTCTATATCCATTTAGGCCTGATTATATTGAGAAACACGTCGTGGTAGACTTTTTTCAAGAAGTTATTTTGGTGTTTGAGGTTATCTATTTGAGTAACTGCTTCTTGCACATCTGTTTCTTCTAGTTCTCAAAGAATGTCAGCTCGGGCTGATCAACTAGAAGCATATTCTGTGTTTGTCTTAACTCTGCAGCCTTTTCTGCGACATTCGTTTGCAGAAACTGGTCGTAGGAGATCGATTTCTGCACGTTCTAAAGGAGGTTCACCTTCTACTGATCCAAAGGAAGCATCTTCTGCTTGTGCCTCAACTGATTCTTCTATAGTCAATTCTGCCTTAAAAGTTTGCGACGCTCATCGTATTAGACTTGTTTCTGGAAGTTCTTTTGGAGTTTGAGCCTATCTATTTGAGAAACTGCGTCTTGCACATCTGTTTCTTCTAGTTCTCAAGGAATTTCAGCTTGGGCTGATCAACTAGAAGCATATTCTGTGTTTGTCTTAACTCTGCAGCCTTTTCTGCGACATCTGTTTGCAAAAACTGGTCGTAGGAGATCGATTTCTGCACGTTCTGAAGGATGATCAGCTCCTACTGATCCAAAGGAAGCATCTTCTGTTTGTGCCTCAACTGATTCTTCTATAGACAATTCTGCCTGGTGACTCAACGTGTTAGATTTATTTCTGCAAGTTCTTATGGAGGTTGAACTGGTGTATATCCCGCATCATCACCTTCTGTGTGTAACTTAACGTCGTCTTCTGTAGCCAATTCTGCCTGAAAAGTTTGCGACGCTCATCGTGTTAGACTTGTTTCTGGAAGTTCTTTTGGTGTTTGAGCCTATCTATTTGAGTAACTGCGTCTTGTACATCTGTTTCTTCTAGTACTCAAGGAATTTCAGCTCGGGCTGATCAACTAGAAGCATATTCTGTGTTTGTCTTAACTCTGCAGCCTTTTCTGCGACATCCGTTTGCAGAAACTGGTCGTAGGAGATCGATTTCTGCACGTTCTGAAGGAGGTTCAGCTTCTACTGATCCAATGGAAGCTGATTCTTCTAGAGACAATTCTGCCTGGTGACTCAACGTGTTATACTTATATCTGCAAGTTCTTTTGGAGGTTGCAACTGGTGCAGAATCTGTAACATCATCTTCTGTTTGTAACTTAACTGCTTCTTCTATAGCTAATTCTGCCTGAAAAGTTGCGAGGCTTAACGTGTCAAACTTGTTTCTGCAAGTTTTGTTGTTGTTTCAAATGGAGCTGATCCCGTATCATCATTTTCTGTTTGTCCGTTAACCACAGCTTCTATATCCATTTAGGCCTGATTATATTGAGAAACACGTCGTGGTAGACTTGTTTCAAGAAGTTATTTTGGTGTTTGAGGTTATCTATTTGAGTAACTGCTTCTTGCACATCTGTTTCTTCTAGTTCTCAAAGAATGTCAGCTCGGGCTGATCAACTAGAAGCATATTCTGTGTTTGTCTTAACTCTGCAGCCTTTTCTGCGACATCTGTTTGCAAAAACTGGTCGTAGGAGATCGATTTCTGCACGTTCTGAAGGATGATCAGCTTCTACTGATCCAAAGGAAGCATCTTCTGTTTGTGCCTCAACTGATTCTTCTATAGACAATTCTGCCTGGTGACTCAACGTGTTAGACTTATTTCTGCAAGTTCTTATGGAGGTTGAACTGGTGTAGATCCCGCATCATCACCTTCTGTGTGTAACTTAACGTCGTCTTCTGTAGCCAATTCTGCCTTAAAAGTTTGCGACGTTCATCGTATTAGACTTGTTTCTGGAAGTTCTTTTGGAGTTTGAGCCTATCTATTTGAGAAACTGCGTCTTGCACATTTGTTTCTTCTAGTTCTCAAGGAATTTCAGCTTGGGCTGATCAACTAGAAGCATATTCTGTGTTTGTCTTAACTCTGCAGCCTTTTCTGTGACATTCGTTTGCAGAAACTGGTCTTAGGAGATCGATTTCTGCACGTACAGCTTCTACTGATCCAAAGGAAGCATCTTCTGTTTGTGCCTCAACTGATTCTTCTATAGACAATTCTGCCTGGTGACTCAACGTGTTAGACTTATTTCTGCAAGTTCTTATGGAGGTTGAACTGGTGTAGATCCCGCATCATCACCTTCTGTGTGTAACTTAACGTCGTCTTCTGTAGCCAATTCTGCCTTAAAAGTTTACGACGCTCATCGTATTAGACTTGTTTCTGGAAGTTCTTTTGGAGTTTGAGCCTATCTATTTGAGAAACTGCGTCTTGCACATCTTTTTCTTCTAGTTCTCAAGGAATTTCAGCTTGGGCTGATCAAATAGAAGCATATTCTGTGTTAGTCTTAACTCTGCAGCCTTTTCTGCGACATTCGTTTGCAGAAACGTGTCGTAGGAGATCGATTTCTGCACGTTCAGCTTCTACTGATACAAAGGAAGCATCTTCTGTTTGTGCCTCAACTGATTCTTCTATAGACAATTCTGCCTGGTGACTCAACGTGTTAGACTTATTTCTGCAAGTTCTTATGGAGGTTGAACAGGTGTAGATCACGCATCATCACCTTATGTGTGTAACTTAACGTCGTCTTCTGTAGCCAATTCTGCCTGAAAAGTTTGCGACGCTCATCGTATTAGACTTGTTTCTGGAAGTTCTTTTGGAGTTTGAGCCTATCTATTTGAGTAAGTACGTCTTGCACATCTGTTTCTTCTAGTTCTCAAAGAATGTCAGCTCGGGCTGATCAACTAGAAGCATATTCTGTGTTTGTCTTAACTCTGCAGCCTTTTCTGCGACATTCGTTTGCAGAAACTGGTCGTAGGAGATCGATTTCTGCACGTTCTAAACGAGGTTCACCTTCTACTGTTCCAAAGGAAGCATCTTCTGCTTGTGCCTCAACTGATTCTTCTATAGACAATTCTGCCTTAAGAGTTTGCGACGCTCATCGTATTAGACTTGTTTCTGGAAGTTCTTTTGGAGTTTGAGCCTATCTATTTGAGAAACTGCGTCTTGCATATCTGTTTCTTCTAGTTCTCAAGGAATTTCAGCTCGGGCTGATCAACTAGAAGCATATTCTGTGTTTGTCTTAACTCTGCAGCCTTTTCTGCGACATCTGTTTGCAAAAACTGGTCGTAGGAGATCGATTTCTGCACGTTCTGAAGGATGATCAGCTTCTACTGATCCAAAGGAAGCATCTTCTGTTTGTGCCTCAACTGATTCTTCTATAGACAATTCTGCCTGGTGATTCAACGTGTTAGACTTATTTCTGCAAGTTCTTATGGAGGTTGAACTGGTGTAGATCCCGCATCATCACCTTCTGTGTGTAACTTAACGTCGTCTTCTGTAGCCAATTCTGCCTTAAAAGTTTGCGACGTTCATCGTATTAGACTTGTTTCTGGAAGTTCTTTTGGAGTTTGAGCCTATCTATTTGAGAAACTGCGTCTTGCACATCTGTTTCTTCTAGTTCTCAAGGAATTTCAGCTTGGGCTGATCAACTAGAAGCATATTCTGTGTTTGTCTTAACTCTGCAGCCTTTTCTGTGACATTCGTTTGCAGAAACTGGTCTTAGGAGATCGATTTCTGCACGTACAGCTTCTACTGATCCAAAGGAAGCATCTTCTGTTTGTGCCTCAACTGATTCTTCTATAGACAATTCTGCCTGGTGACTCAACGTGTTAGACTTATTTCTGCAAGTTCTTATGGAGGTTGAACTGGTGTAGATCTCGCATCATCACCTTCTGTGTGTAACTTAACGTCGTCTTCTGTAGCCAATTCTGCCTTAAAATTTACGACGCTCATCGTATTAGACTTGTTTCTGGAAGTTCTTTTGGAGTTTGAGCCTATCTATTTGAGAAACTGCGTCTTGCACATCTTTTTCTTCTAGTTCTCAAGGAATTTCAGCTTGGGCTGATCAAATAAAAGCATATTCTGTGTTAGTCTTAACTCTGCAGCCTTTTCTGCGACATTCGTTTGCAGAAACGTGTCGTAGGAGATCGATTTCTGCACGTTCAGCTTCTACTGATACAAAGGAAGCATCTTCTGTTTGTGCCTCAACTGATTCTTCTATAGACAATTCTGCCTGGTGACTCAACGTGTTAGACTTATTTCTGCAAGTTCTTATGGAGGTTGAACAGGTGTAGATCACGCATCATCACCTTATGTGTGTAACTTAACGTCGTCTTCTGTAGCCAATTCTGCCTGAAAAGTTTGCGACGCTCATCGTATTAGACTTGTTTCTGGAAGTTCTTTTGGAGTTTGAGCCTATCTATTTGAGTAAGTACGTCTTGCACATCTGTTTCTTCTAGTTCTCAAAGAATGTCAGCTCGGGCTGATCAACTAGAAGCATATTCTGTGTTTGTCTTAACTCTGCAGCCTTTTCTGCGACATTCGTTTGCAGAAACTGGTCGTAGGAGATCGATTTCTGCACGTTCTAAACGAGGTTCACCTTCTACTGTTCCAAAGGAAGCATCTTCTGCTTGTGCCTCAACTGATTCTTCTATAGACAATTCTGCCTTAAGAGTTTGCGACGCTCATCGTATTAGACTTGTTTCTGGAAGTTCTTTTGGAGTTTGAGCCTATCTATTTGAGTAAGTACGTCTTGCACATCTGTTTCTTCTAGTTCTCAAAGAATGTCAGCTCGGGCTGATCAACTAGAAGCATATTCTGTGTTTGTCTTAACTCTGCAGCCTTTTCTGCGACATCTGTTTGCAAAAACTGGTCGTAGGAGATCGATTTCTGCACGTTCTGAAGGATGATCAGCTTCTACTGATCCAAAGGAAGCATCTTCTGTTTGTGCCTCAACTGATTCTTCTATAGACAATTCTGCCTGGTGATTCAACGTGTTAGACTTATTTCTGCAAGTTCTTATGGAGGTTGAACTGGTGTAGATCCGGCATCATCACCTTCTGTGTGTAACTTAACGTCGTCTTCTGTAGCCAATTCTGCCTTAAAAGTTTGCGACGTTCATCGTATTAGACTTGTTTCTGGAAGTTCTTTTGGAGTTTGAGCCTATCTATTTGAGAAACTGCGTCTTGCACATCTGTTTCTTCTAGTTCTCAAGGAATTTCAGCTTGGGCTGATCAACTAGAAGCATATTCTGTGTTTGTCTTAACTCTGCAGCCTTTTCTGTGACATTCGTTTGCAGAAACTGGTCGTAGGAGATCGATTTCTGCACGTACAGCTTCTACTGTTCCAAAGGAAGCATCTTCTGCTTGTGCCTCAACTGATTCTTCTATAGACAATTCTGCCTTAAAAGTTTGCGACGTTCATCGTATTAGACTTGTTTCTGGAAGTTCTTTTGGAGTTTGAGCCTATCTATTTGAGAAACTGCGTCTTGCATATCTGTTTCTTCTAGTTCTCAAGATATTTCAGCTCGGGCTGATCAACTAGAAGCATATTCTGTGTTTGTCTTAACTCTGCAGCCTTTTCTGCGACATTCGTTTGCAGAAACTGGTCGTAGGAGATCGATTTCTGCACGTTCTAAAGGAGGTTCACCTTCTAATGATCCAAAGGAAGCATCTTCTGCTTGTGCCTCAACTGATTCTTCTATAGACAATTCTGGCTTAAAAGTTTGCGACGCTCATCGTATTAGACTTGTTTCTGGAAGTTCTTTTGGAGTTTGAGCCTATCTATTTGCGAAACTGCGTCTTGCATATCTGTTTCTTCTAGTTCTCAAGGAAGTTCAGCTCGGGCTGATCAACTAGAAGCATATTCTGTGTTTGTCTTAACTCTGCAGCCTTTTCTGCGACATCCGTTTGCAAAAACTGGTCGTAGGAGATCGATTTCTGCACGTTCTGAAGGATGATCAGCTTCTACTGATCCAAAGGAAGCATCTTCTGTTTGTGCCTCAACTGATTCTTCTATAGACAATTCTGCCTGGTGACTCAACGTGTTAGACTTATTTCTGCAAGTTCTTATGGAGGTTGAACTGGTGTAGATCCCGCATCATCACCTTCTGTGTGTAACTTAACGTCGTCTTCTGTAGCCAATTCTGCCTTAAACATTTGCGACGTTCATCGTATTAGACTTGTTTCTGGAAGTTCTTTTGGAGTTTGAGCCTATCTATTTGAGAAACTGCGTCTTGCACATCTGTTTCTTCTAGTTCTCAAGGAATTTCAGCTTGGGCTGATCAACTAGAAGCATATTCTGTGTTTGTCTTAACTCTGCAGCCTTTTCTGTAACATTCGTTTGCAGAAACTGGTCGTAGGAGATCGATTTCTGCACGTACAGCTTCTACTGATCCAAAGGAAGCATCTTCTGTTTGTGCCTCAACTGATTCTTCTATAGACAATTCTTCCTGGTGACTCAACGTGTTAGACTTATTTCTGCAAGTTCTTATGGAGGTTGAACTGGTGTAGATCCCGCATCATCACCTTCTGTGTGTAACTTAACGTCGTCTTCTGTAGCCAATTCTGCCTTAAAAGTTTGCGACTTTCATCGTATTAGACTTGTTTCTGGAAGTTCTTTTGGAGTTTGAGCCTATCTATTTGAGAAACTGCGTCTTGCACATCTGTTTCTTCTAGTTCTCAAGGAATTTCAGCTTGGGCTGATCAACTAGAAGCATATTCTGTGTTTGTCTTAACTCTGCAGCCTTTTCTGCGACATTCGTTTGCAGAAACTGGTCGTAGGAGATCGATTTCTGCACGTACAGCTTCTACTGATCCAAAGGAAGTATCTTCTGTTTGTGCCTCAACTGATTCTTGTATAGACAATTCTGCCTTAAAAGTTTGCGACGCTCATCGTATTAGACTTGTTTCTGGAAGTTCTTTTGGAGTTTGAGCCTATCTATTTGAGAAACAAGCGTCTTGCACATCTGTTTCTTCTAGTTCTCAAGGAATTTCAGCTTGGGCTGATCAACTAGAAGCATATTCTGTGTTTGTCTTAACTCTGCAGCCTTTTCTGCGACATCTGTTTGCAAAAACTGGTCGTAGGAGATCGATTTCTGCACGTTCTGAAGGATGATCAGCTCCTACTGATCCAAAGGAAGCATCTTCTGTTTGTGCCTCAACTGATTCTTCTATAGACAATTCTGCCTGGTGACTCAACGTGTTAGATTTATTTCTGCAAGTTCTTATGGAGGTTGAACTGGTGTATATCCCGCATCATCACCTTCTGTGTGTAACTTAACGTCGTCTTCTGTAGCCAATTCTGCCTGAAAAGTTTGCGACGCTCATCGTGTTAGACTTGTTTCTGGAAGTTCTTTTGGTGTTTGAGCCTATCTATTTGAGTAACTGCGTCTTGTACATCTGTTTCTTCTAGTACTCAAGGAATTTCAGCTCGGGCTGATCAACTAGAAGCATATTCTGTGTTTGTCTTAACTCTGCAGCCTTTTCTGCGACATCCGTTTGCAGAAACTGGTCGTAGGAGATCGATTTCTGCACGTTCTGAAGGAGGTTCAGCTTCTACTGATCCAATGGAAGCATCTTCTGTTTGTGCCTCAGCTGATTCTTCTAGAGACAATTCTGCCTGGTGACTCAACGTGTTATACTTATATCTGCAAGTTCTTTTGGAGGTTGCAACTGGTGCAGAATCTGTAACATCATCTTCTGTTTGTAACTTAACTGCTTCTTCTATAGCTAATTCTGCCTGAAAAGTTGCGAGGCTTAACGTGTCAAACTTGTTTCTGCAAGTTTTGTTGTTGTTTCAAATGGAGCTGATCCCGTATCATCATTTTCTGTTTGTCCGTTAACCACAGCTTCTATATCCATTTAGGCCTGATTATATTGAGAAACACGTCGTGGTAGACTTGTTTCAAGAAGTTATTTTGGTGTTTGAGGTTATCTATTTGAGTAACTGCTTCTTGCACATCTGTTTCTTCTAGTTCTCAAAGAATGTCAGCTCGGGCTGATCAACTAGAAGCATATTCTGTGTTTGTCTTAACTCTGCAGCCTTTTCTGCGACATCTGTTTGCAAAAACTGGTCGTAGGAGATCGATTTCTGCACGTTCTGAAGGATGATCAGCTTCTACTGATCCAAAGGAAGCATCTTCTGTTTGTGCCTCAACTGATTCTTCTATAGACAATTATGCCTGGTGACTGAACGTGTTAGACTTATTTCTGCAAGTTCTTATGGAGGTTGAACAGGTGTAGAACCCGCATCATCACCTTCTGTGTTTAACTTAACGTCGTCTTCTGTAGCCAATTCTGCCTTAAAAGTTTACGACGCTCATCGTATTAGACTTGTTTCTGGAAGTTCTTTTGGAGTTTGAGCCTATCTATTTGAGAAACTGCGTCTTGCACAT
The DNA here is from genome assembly GCA_963921405.1 of Cepaea hortensis. Classification (NCBI taxonomy): domain Eukaryota; kingdom Metazoa; phylum Mollusca; class Gastropoda; order Stylommatophora; family Helicidae; genus Cepaea; species Cepaea hortensis. The sequence continues at coordinate 68,299,207 of OY992885.1, forward strand.
CTGTTTCTTCTAGTTCTCAAGGAATTTCAGCTTGGGCTGATCAAATAGAAGCATATTCTGTGTTTGTCTTAACTCTGCAGCCTTTTCTGCGACATTCGTTTGCAGAAACGTGTCGTAGGAGATCGATTTCTGCACGTTCAGCTTCTACTGATACAAAGGAAGCATCTTCTGTTTGTGCCTCAACTGATTCTTCTATAGACAATTCTGCCTGGTGATTCAACGTGTTAGACTTATATCTGCAAGTTCTTATGGAGGTTGAACAGGTGTAGATCATGCATCATCACCTTATGTGTGTAACTTAACGTCGTCTTCTGTAGCCAATTCTGCCTGAAAAGTTTGCGACGCTCATCGTATTAGACTTGTTTCTGGAAGTTCTTTTGGAGTTTGAGCCTATCTATTTGAGAAACTGCGTCTTGCACATCTGTTTCTTCTAGTTCTCAAGGAATTTCAGCTTGGGCTGATCAAATAGAAGCATATTCTGTGTTTGTCTTAACTCTGCAGCCTTTTCTGCGACATTCGTTTGCAGAAACGTGTCGTAGGAGATCGATTTCTGCACGTTCAGCTTCTACTGATACAAAGGAAGCATCTTCTGTTTGTGCCTCAACTGATTCTTCTATAGACAATTCTGCCTGGTGACTCAACGTGTTAGACTTATTTCTGCAAGTTCTTATGGAGGTTGAACTGGTGTAGATCCCGCATCATCACCTTCTGTGTGTAACTTAACGTCGTCTTCTGTAGCCAATTCTGCCTTAAAAGTTTGCGACTTTCATCGTATTAGACTTGTTTCTGGAAGTTCTTTTGGAGTTTGAGCCTATCTATTTGAGAAACTGCGTCTTGCACATCTGTTTCTTCTAGTTCTCAAGGAATTTCAGCTTGGGCTGATCAACTAGAAGCATATTCTGTGTTTGTCTTAACTCTGCAGCCTTTTCTGCGACATTCGTTTGCAGAAACTGGTCGTAGGAGATCGATTTCTGCACGTACAGCTTCTACTGATCCAAAGGAAGTATCTTCTGTTTGTGCCTCAACTGATTCTTGTATAGACAATTCTGCCTTAAAAGTTTGCGACGCTCATCGTATTAGACTTGTTTCTGGAAGTTCTTTTGGAGTTTGAGCCTATCTATTTGAGAAACTGCGTCTTGCACATCTGTTTCTTCTAGTTCTCAAGGAATTTCAGCTCGGGCTGATCAACTAGAAGCATATTCTGTGTTTGTCTTAACTCTGCAGCCTTTTCTGCGACATCTGTTTGCAAAAACTGGTCGTAGGAGATCGATTTCTGCATGTTCTGAAGGATGATCAGCTTCTACTGATCCAAAGGAAGCATCTTCTGTTTGTGCCTCAACTGATTCTTCTATAGACAATTCTGCCTGGTGACTCAACGTGTTATACTTATTTCTGCAAGTTCTTTTCGAGGTTGCAACTGGTGCAGAATCTGTATCATCATCTTCTTTTTGTAACTTAACTGCTTCTTCTATAGCCAATTCTGCCTGAAAAGTTGCGAGGCTTAACGTGTCAAACTTGTTTCTGCAAGTTTTGTTGTTTCAAATGGAGCTGATCCCGTATCATTATTTTCTGTTTGTCCGTTAACCACAGCTTCTATATCCATTTAGGCCTGATTATATTGAGAAACACGTCGTGGTAGACTTTTTTCAAGAAGTTATTTTGGTGTTTGAGGTTATCTATTTGAGTAACTGCTTCTTGCACATCTGTTTCTTCTAGTTCTCAAAGAATGTCAGCTCGGGCTGATCAACTAGAAGCATATTCTGTGTTTGTCTTAACTCTGCAGCCTTTTCTGCGACATTCGTTTGCAGAAACTGGTCGTAGGAGATCGATTTCTGCACGTTCTAAAGGAGGTTCACCTTCTACTGATCCAAAGGAAGCATCTTCTGCTTGTGCCTCAACTGATTCTTCTATAGTCAATTCTGCCTTAAAAGTTTGCGACGCTCATCGTATTAGACTTGTTTCTGGAAGTTCTTTTGGAGTTTGAGCCTATCTATTTGAGAAACTGCGTCTTGCACATCTGTTTCTTCTAGTTCTCAAGGAATTTCAGCTTGGGCTGATCAACTAGAAGCATATTCTGTGTTTGTCTTAACTCTGCAGCCTTTTCTGCGACATCTGTTTGCAAAAACTGGTCGTAGGAGATCGATTTCTGCACGTTCTGAAGGATGATCAGCTCCTACTGATCCAAAGGAAGCATCTTCTGTTTGTGCCTCAACTGATTCTTCTATAGACAATTCTGCCTGGTGACTCAACGTGTTAGATTTATTTCTGCAAGTTCTTATGGAGGTTGAACTGGTGTATATCCCGCATCATCACCTTCTGTGTGTAACTTAACGTCGTCTTCTGTAGCCAATTCTGCCTGAAAAGTTTGCGACGCTCATCGTGTTAGACTTGTTTCTGGAAGTTCTTTTGGTGTTTGAGCCTATCTATTTGAGTAACTGCGTCTTGTACATCTGTTTCTTCTAGTACTCAAGGAATTTCAGCTCGGGCTGATCAACTAGAAGCATATTCTGTGTTTGTCTTAACTCTGCAGCCTTTTCTGCGACATCCGTTTGCAGAAACTGGTCGTAGGAGATCGATTTCTGCACGTTCTGAAGGAGGTTCAGCTTCTACTGATCCAATGGAAGCTGATTCTTCTAGAGACAATTCTGCCTGGTGACTCAACGTGTTATACTTATATCCGCAAGTTCTTTTGGAGGTTGCAACTGGTGCAGAATCTGTAACATCATCTTCTGTTTGTAACTTAACTGCTTCTTCTATAGCTAATTCTGCCTGAAAAGTTGCGAGGCTTAACGTGTCAAACTTGTTTCTGCAAGTTTTGTTGTTGTTTCAAATGGAGCTGATCCCGTATCATCATTTTCTGTTTGTCCGTTAACCACAGCTTCTATATCCATTTAGGCCTGATTATATTGAGAAACACGTCGTGGTAGACTTGTTTCAAGAAGTTATTTTGGTGTTTGAGGTTATCTATTTGAGTAACTGCTTCTTGCACATCTGTTTCTTCTAGTTCTCAAAGAATGTCAGCTCGGGCTGATCAACTAGAAGCATATTCTGTGTTTGTCTTAACTCTGCAGCCTTTTCTGCGACATCTGTTTGCAAAAACTGGTCGTAGGAGATCGATTTCTGCACGTTCTGAAGGATGATCAGCTTCTACTGATCCAAAGGAAGCATCTTCTGTTTGTGCCTCAACTGATTCTTCTATAGACAATTCTGCCTGGTGACTCAACGTGTTAGACTTATTTCTGCAAGTTCTTATGGAGGTTGAACTGGTGTAGATCCCGCATCATCACCTTCTGTGTGTAACTTAACGTCGTCTTCTGTAGCCAATTCTGCCTTAAAAGTTTGCGACGTTCATCGTATTAGACTTGTTTCTGGAAGTTCTTTTGGAGTTTGAGCCTATCTATTTGAGAAACTGCGTCTTGCACATTTGTTTCTTCTAGTTCTCAAGGAATTTCAGCTTGGGCTGATCAACTAGAAGCATATTCTGTGTTTGTCTTAACTCTGCAGCCTTTTCTGTGACATTCGTTTGCAGAAACTGGTCTTAGGAGATCGATTTCTGCACGTACAGCTTCTACTGATCCAAAGGAAGCATCTTCTGTTTGTGCCTCAACTGATTCTTCTATAGACAATTCTGCCTGGTGACTCAACGTGTTAGACTTATTTCTGCAAGTTCTTATGGAGGTTGAACTGGTGTAGATCCCGCATCATCACCTTCTGTGTGTAACTTAACGTCGTCTTCTGTAGCCAATTCTGCCTTAAAAGTTTACGACGCTCATCGTATTAGACTTGTTTCTGGAAGTTCTTTTGGAGTTTGAGCCTATCTATTTGAGAAACTGCGTCTTGCACATCTTTTTCTTCTAGTTCTCAAGGAATTTCAGCTTGGGCTGATCAAATAGAAGCATATTCTGTGTTAGTCTTAACTCTGCAGCCTTTTCTGCGACATTCGTTTGCAGAAACGTGTCGTAGGAGATCGATTTCTGCACGTTCAGCTTCTACTGATACAAAGGAAGCATCTTCTGTTTGTGCCTCAACTGATTCTTCTATAGACAATTCTGCCTGGTGACTCAACGTGTTAGACTTATTTCTGCAAGTTCTTATGGAGGTTGAACAGGTGTAGATCACGCATCATCACCTTATGTGTGTAACTTAACGTCGTCTTCTGTAGCCAATTCTGCCTGAAAAGTTTGCGACGCTCATCGTATTAGACTTGTTTCTGGAAGTTCTTTTGGAGTTTGAGCCTATCTATTTGAGTAAGTACGTCTTGCACATCTGTTTCTTCTAGTTCTCAAAGAATGTCAGCTCGGGCTGATCAACTAGAAGCATATTCTGTGTTTGTCTTAACTCTGCAGCCTTTTCTGCGACATTCGTTTGCAGAAACTGGTCGTAGGAGATCGATTTCTGCACGTTCTAAACGAGGTTCACCTTCTACTGTTCCAAAGGAAGCATCTTCTGCTTGTGCCTCAACTGATTCTTCTATAGACAATTCTGCCTTAAGAGTTTGCGACGCTCATCGTATTAGACTTGTTTCTGGAAGTTCTTTTGGAGTTTGAGCCTATCTATTTGAGAAACTGCGTCTTGCATATCTGTTTCTTCTAGTTCTCAAGGAATTTCAGCTCGGGCTGATCAACTAGAAGCATATTCTGTGTTTGTCTTAACTCTGCAGCCTTTTCTGCGACATCTGTTTGCAAAAACTGGTCGTAGGAGATCGATTTCTGCACGTTCTGAAGGATGATCAGCTTCTACTGATCCAAAGGAAGCATCTTCTGTTTGTGCCTCAACTGATTCTTCTATAGACAATTCTGCCTGGTGATTCAACGTGTTAGACTTATTTCTGCAAGTTCTTATGGAGGTTGAACTGGTGTAGATCCCGCATCATCACCTTCTGTGTGTAACTTAACGTCGTCTTCTGTAGCCAATTCTGCCTTAAAAGTTTGCGACGTTCATCGTATTAGACTTGTTTCTGGAAGTTCTTTTGGAGTTTGAGCCTATCTATTTGAGAAACTGCGTCTTGCACATCTGTTTCTTCTAGTTCTCAAGGAATTTCAGCTTGGGCTGATCAACTAGAAGCATATTCTGTGTTTGTCTTAACTCTGCAGCCTTTTCTGTGACATTCGTTTGCAGAAACTGGTCTTAGGAGATCGATTTCTGCACGTACAGCTTCTACTGATCCAAAGGAAGCATCTTCTGTTTGTGCCTCAACTGATTCTTCTATAGACAATTCTGCCTGGTGACTCAACGTGTTAGATTTATTTCTGCAAGTTCTTATGGAGGTTGAACTGGTGTATATCCCGCATCATCACCTTCTGTGTGTAACTTAACGTCGTCTTCTGTAGCCAATTCTGCCTGAAAAGTTTGCGACGCTCATCGTGTTAGACTTGTTTCTGGAAGTTCTTTTGGTGTTTGAGCCTATCTATTTGAGTAACTGCGTCTTGTACATCTGTTTCTTCTAGTACTCAAGGAATTTCAGCTCGGGCTGATCAACTAGAAGCATATTCTGTGTTTGTCTTAACTCTGCAGCCTTTTCTGCGACATCCGTTTGCAGAAACTGGTCGTAGGAGATCGATTTCTGCACGTTCTGAAGGAGGTTCAGCTTCTACTGATCCAATGGAAGCTGATTCTTCTAGAGACAATTCTGCCTGGTGACTCAACGTGTTATACTTATATCCGCAAGTTCTTTTGGAGGTTGCAACTGGTGCAGAATCTGTAACATCATCTTCTGTTTGTAACTTAACTGCTTCTTCTATAGCTAATTCTGCCTGAAAAGTTGCGAGGCTTAACGTGTCAAACTTGTTTCTGCAAGTTTTGTTGTTGTTTCAAATGGAGCTGATCCCGTATCATCATTTTCTGTTTGTCCGTTAACCACAGCTTCTATATCCATTTAGGCCTGATTATATTGAGAAACACGTCGTGGTAGACTTGTTTCAAGAAGTTATTTTGGTGTTTGAGGTTATCTATTTGAGTAACTGCTTCTTGCACATCTGTTTCTTCTAGTTCTCAAAGAATGTCAGCTCGGGCTGATCAACTAGAAGCATATTCTGTGTTTGTCTTAACTCTGCAGCCTTTTCTGCGACATCTGTTTGCAAAAACTGGTCGTAGGAGATCGATTTCTGCACGTTCTGAAGGATGATCAGCTTCTACTGATCCAAAGGAAGCATCTTCTGTTTGTGCCTCAACTGATTCTTCTATAGACAATTCTGCCTGGTGACTCAACGTGTTAGACTTATTTCTGCAAGTTCTTATGGAGGTTGAACTGGTGTAGATCCCGCATCATCACCTTCTGTGTGTAACTTAACGTCGTCTTCTGTAGCCAATTCTGCCTTAAAAGTTTGCGACGTTCATCGTATTAGACTTGTTTCTGGAAGTTCTTTTGGAGTTTGAGCCTATCTATTTGAGAAACTGCGTCTTGCACATTTGTTTCTTCTAGTTCTCAAGGAATTTCAGCTTGGGCTGATCAACTAGAAGCATATTCTGTGTTTGTCTTAACTCTGCAGCCTTTTCTGTGACATTCGTTTGCAGAAACTGGTCTTAGGAGATCGATTTCTGCACGTACAGCTTCTACTGATCCAAAGGAAGCATCTTCTGTTTGTGCCTCAACTGATTCTTCTATAGACAATTCTGCCTGGTGACTCAACGTGTTAGACTTATTTCTGCAAGTTCTTATGGAGGTTGAACTGGTGTAGATCCCGCATCATCACCTTCTGTGTGTAACTTAACGTCGTCTTCTGTAGCCAATTCTGCCTTAAAAGTTTACGACGCTCATCGTATTAGACTTGTTTCTGGAAGTTCTTTTGGAGTTTGAGCCTATCTATTTGAGAAACTGCGTCTTGCACATCTTTTTCTTCTAGTTCTCAAGGAATTTCAGCTTGGGCTGATCAAATAGAAGCATATTCTGTGTTAGTCTTAACTCTGCAGCCTTTTCTGCGACATTCGTTTGCAGAAACGTGTCGTAGGAGATCGATTTCTGCACGTTCAGCTTCTACTGATACAAAGGAAGCATCTTCTGTTTGTGCCTCAACTGATTCTTCTATAGACAATTCTGCCTGGTGACTCAACGTGTTAGACTTATTTCTGCAAGTTCTTATGGAGGTTGAACAGGTGTAGATCACGCATCATCACCTTATGTGTGTAACTTAACGTCGTCTTCTGTAGCCAATTCTGCCTGAAAAGTTTGCGACGCTCATCGTATTAGACTTGTTTCTGGAAGTTCTTTTGGAGTTTGAGCCTATCTATTTGAGTAAGTACGTCTTGCACATCTGTTTCTTCTAGTTCTCAAAGAATGTCAGCTCGGGCTGATCAACTAGAAGCATATTCTGTGTTTGTCTTAACTCTGCAGCCTTTTCTGCGACATTCGTTTGCAGAAACTGGTCGTAGGAGATCGATTTCTGCACGTTCTAAACGAGGTTCACCTTCTACTGTTCCAAAGGAAGCATCTTCTGCTTGTGCCTCAACTGATTCTTCTATAGACAATTCTGCCTTAAGAGTTTGCGACGCTCATCGTATTAGACTTGTTTCTGGAAGTTCTTTTGGAGTTTGAGCCTATCTATTTGAGAAACTGCGTCTTGCATATCTGTTTCTTCTAGTTCTCAAGGAATTTCAGCTCGGGCTGATCAACTAGAAGCATATTCTGTGTTTGTCTTAACTCTGCAGCCTTTTCTGCGACATCTGTTTGCAAAAACTGGTCGTAGGAGATCGATTTCTGCACGTTCTGAAGGATGATCAGCTTCTACTGATCCAAAGGAAGCATCTTCTGTTTGTGCCTCAACTGATTCTTCTATAGACAATTCTGCCTGGTGATTCAACGTGTTAGACTTATTTCTGCAAGTTCTTATGGAGGTTGAACTGGTGTAGATCCCGCATCATCACCTTCTGTGTGTAACTTAACGTCGTCTTCTGTAGCCAATTCTGCCTTAAAAGTTTGCGACGTTCATCGTATTAGACTTGTTTCTGGAAGTTCTTTTGGAGTTTGAGCCTATCTATTTGAGAAACTGCGTCTTGCACATCTGTTTCTTCTAGTTCTCAAGGAATTTCAGCTTGGGCTGATCAACTAGAAGCATATTCTGTGTTTGTCTTAACTCTGCAGCCTTTTCTGTGACATTCGTTTGCAGAAACTGGTCTTAGGAGATCGATTTCTGCACGTACAGCTTCTACTGATCCAAAGGAAGCATCTTCTGTTTGTGCCTCAACTGATTCTTCTATAGACAATTCTGCCTGGTGACTCAACGTGTTAGACTTATTTCTGCAAGTTCTTATGGAGGTTGAACTGGTGTAGATCTCGCATCATCACCTTCTGTGTGTAACTTAACGTCGTCTTCTGTAGCCAATTCTGCCTTAAAATTTACGACGCTCATCGTATTAGACTTGTTTCTGGAAGTTCTTTTGGAGTTTGAGCCTATCTATTTGAGAAACTGCGTCTTGCACATCTTTTTCTTCTAGTTCTCAAGGAATTTCAGCTTGGGCTGATCAAATAAAAGCATATTCTGTGTTAGTCTTAACTCTGCAGCCTTTTCTGCGACATTCGTTTGCAGAAACGTGTCGTAGGAGATCGATTTCTGCACGTTCAGCTTCTACTGATACAAAAGAAGCATCTTCTGTTTGTGCCTCAACTGATTCTTCTATAGACAATTCTGCCTGGTGACTCAACGTGTTAGACTTATTTCTGCAAGTTCTTATGGAGGTTGAACAGGTGTAGATCACGCATCATCACCTTATGTGTGTAACTTAACGTCGTCTTCTGTAGCCAATTCTGCCTGAAAAGTTTGCGACGCTCATCGTATTAGACTTGTTTCTGGAAGTTCTTTTGGAGTTTGAGCCTATCTATTTGAGTAAGTACGTCTTGCACATCTGTTTCTTCTAGTTCTCAAAGAATGTCAGCTCGGGCTGATCAACTAGAAGCATATTCTGTGTTTGTCTTAACTCTGCAGCCTTTTCTGCGACATTCGTTTGCAGAAACTGGTCGTAGGAGATCGATTTCTGCACGTTCTAAACGAGGTTCACCTTCTACTGTTCCAAAGGAAGCATCTTCTGCTTGTGCCTCAACTGATTCTTCTATAGACAATTCTGCCTTAAGAGTTTGCGACGCTCATCGTATTAGACTTGTTTCTGGAAGTTCTTTTGGAGTTTGAGCCTATCTATTTGAGTAAGTACGTCTTGCACATCTGTTTCTTCTAGTTCTCAAAGAATGTCAGCTCGGGCTGATCAACTAGAAGCATATTCTGTGTTTGTCTTAACTCTGCAGCCTTTTCTGCGACATCTGTTTGCAAAAACTGGTCGTAGGAGATCGATTTCTGCACGTTCTGAAGGATGATCAGCTTCTACTGATCCAAAGGAAGCATCTTCTGTTTGTGCCTCAACTGATTCTTCTATAGACAATTCTGCCTGGTGATTCAACGTGTTAGACTTATTTCTGCAAGTTCTTATGGAGGTTGAACTGGTGTAGATCCGGCATCATCACCTTCTGTGTGTAACTTAACGTCGTCTTCTGTAGCCAATTCTGCCTTAAAAGTTTGCGACGTTCATCGTATTAGACTTGTTTCTGGAAGTTCTTTTGGAGTTTGAGCCTATCTATTTGAGAAACTGCGTCTTGCACATCTGTTTCTTCTAGTTCTCAAGGAATTTCAGCTTGGGCTGATCAACTAGAAGCATATTCTGTGTTTGTCTTAACTCTGCAGCCTTTTCTGTGACATTCGTTTGCAGAAACTGGTCGTAGGAGATCGATTTCTGCACGTACAGCTTCTACTGTTCCAAAGGAAGCATCTTCTGCTTGTGCCTCAACTGATTCTTCTATAGACAATTCTGCCTTAAAAGTTTGCGACGTTCATCGTATTAGACTTGTTTCTGGAAGTTCTTTTGGAGTTTGAGCCTATCTATTTGAGAAACTGCGTCTTGCATATCTGTTTCTTCTAGTTCTCAAGATATTTCAGCTCGGGCTGATCAACTAGAAGCATATTCTGTGTTTGTCTTAACTCTGCAGCCTTTTCTGCGACATTCGTTTGCAGAAACTGGTCGTAGGAGATCGATTTCTGCACGTTCTAAAGGAGGTTCACCTTCTAATGATCCAAAGGAAGCATCTTCTGCTTGTGCCTCAACTGATTCTTCTATAGACAATTCTGGCTTAAAAGTTTGCGACGCTCATCGTATTAGACTTGTTTCTGGAAGTTCTTTTGGAGTTTGAGCCTATCTATTTGCGAAACTGCGTCTTGCATATCTGTTTCTTCTAGTTCTCAAGGAAGTTCAGCTCGGGCTGATCAACTAGAAGCATATTCTGTGTTTGTCTTAACTCTGCAGCCTTTTCTGCGACATCCGTTTGCAAAAACTGGTCGTAGGAGATCGATTTCTGCACGTTCTGAAGGATGATCAGCTTCTACTGATCCAAAGGAAGCATCTTCTGTTTGTGCCTCAACTGATTCTTCTATAGACAATTCTGCCTGGTGACTCAACGTGTTAGACTTATTTCTGCAAGTTCTTATGGAGGTTGAACTGGTGTAGATCCCGCATCATCACCTTCTGTGTGTAACTTAACGTCGTCTTCTGTAGCCAATTCTGCCTTAAACATTTGCGACGTTCATCGTATTAGACTTGTTTCTGGAAGTTCTTTTGGAGTTTGAGCCTATCTATTTGAGAAACTGCGTCTTGCACATCTGTTTCTTCTAGTTCTCAAGGAATTTCAGCTTGGGCTGATCAACTAGAAGCATATTCTGTGTTTGTCTTAACTCTGCAGCCTTTTCTGTAACATTCGTTTGCAGAAACTGGTCGTAGGAGATCGATTTCTGCACGTACAGCTTCTACTGATCCAAAGGAAGCATCTTCTGTTTGTGCCTCAACTGATTCTTCTATAGACAATTCTTCCTGGTGACTCAACGTGTTAGACTTATTTCTGCAAGTTCTTATGGAGGTTGAACTGGTGTAGATCCCGCATCATCACCTTCTGTGTGTAACTTAACGTCGTCTTCTGTAGCCAATTCTGCCTTAAAAGTTTGCGACTTTCATCGTATTAGACTTGTTTCTGGAAGTTCTTTTGGAGTTTGAGCCTATCTATTTGAGAAACTGCGTCTTGCACATCTGTTTCTTCTAGTTCTCAAGGAATTTCAGCTTGGGCTGATCAACTAGAAGCATATTCTGTGTTTGTCTTAACTCTGCAGCCTTTTCTGCGACATTCGTTTGCAGAAACTGGTCGTAGGAGATCGATTTCTGCACGTACAGCTTCTACTGATCCAAAGGAAGTATCTTCTGTTTGTGCCTCAACTGATTCTTGTATAGACAATTCTGCCTTAAAAGTTTGCGACGCTCATCGTATTAGACTTGTTTCTGGAAGTTCTTTTGGAGTTTGAGCCTATCTATTTGAGAAACAAGCGTCTTGCACATCTGTTTCTTCTAGTTCTCAAGGAATTTCAGCTTGGGCTGATCAACTAGAAGCATATTCTGTGTTTGTCTTAACTCTGCAGCCTTTTCTGCGACATCTGTTTGCAAAAACTGGTCGTAGGAGATCGATTTCTGCACGTTCTGAAGGATGATCAGCTCCTACTGATCCAAAGGAAGCATCTTCTGTTTGTGCCTCAACTGATTCTTCTATAGACAATTCTGCCTGGTGACTCAACGTGTTAGATTTATTTCTGCAAGTTCTTATGGAGGTTGAACTGGTGTATATCCCGCATCATCACCTTCTGTGTGTAACTTAACGTCGTCTTCTGTAGCCAATTCTGCCTGAAAAGTTTGCGACGCTCATCGTGTTAGACTTGTTTCTGGAAGTTCTTTTGGTGTTTGAGCCTATCTATTTGAGTAACTGCGTCTTGTACATCTGTTTCTTCTAGTACTCAAGGAATTTCAGCTCGGGCTGATCAACTAGAAGCATATTCTGTGTTTGTCTTAACTCTGCAGCCTTTTCTGCGACATCCGTTTGCAGAAACTGGTCGTAGGAGATCGATTTCTGCACGTTCTGAAGGAGGTTCAGCTTCTACTGATCCAATGGAAGCATCTTCTGTTTGTGCCTCAGCTGATTCTTCTAGAGACAATTCTGCCTGGTGACTCAACGTGTTATACTTATATCTGCAAGTTCTTTTGGAGGTTGCAACTGGTGCAGAATCTGTAACATCATCTTCTGTTTGTAACTTAACTGCTTCTTCTATAGCTAATTCTGCCTGAAAAGTTGCGAGGCTTAACGTGTCAAACTTGTTTCTGCAAGTTTTGTTGTTGTTTCAAATGGAGCTGATCCCGTATCATCATTTTCTGTTTGTCCGTTAACCACAGCTTCTATATCCATTTAGGCCTGATTATATTGAGAAACACATCGTGGTAGACTTGTTTCAAGAAGTTATTTTGGTGTTTGAGGTTATCTATTTGAGTAAAAGCGTCTTGCACATCTGTTTCTTCTAGTTCTCAAAGAATGTCAGCTCGGGCTGATCAACTAGAAGCATATTCTGTGTTTCTTAACTCTGCAGCCTTTTCTGCGACATTTGTTTGCAGAAACTGGTCGTAGGAGATCGATTTCTGCACGTTCTAAACGAGGTTCACCTTCTACTGTTCCAAAGGAAGCATCTTCTGCTTGTGCCTCAACTGATTCTTCTATAGACAATTCTGCCTTAAGAGTTTGCGACGTTCATCGTATTAGACTTGTTTCTGGAAGTTCTTTTGGAGTTTGAGCCTATCTATTTGAGAAACTGCGTCTTGCACATCTGTTTCTTCTGTATCATCACCTTCTGTGTGTAACTTAACGTCGTCTTCTGTAGCCAATTCTGCCTTAAAAGTTTGCGACGTTCATCGTATTAGACTTGTTTCTGGAAGTTCTTTTGGAGTTTGAGCCTATCTATTTGAGAAACTGCGTCTTGCACATCTGTTTCTTCTAGTTCTCAAGGAATTTCAGCTTGGGCTGATCAAATAGAAGCATATTCTGTGTTTGTCTTAACTCTGCAGCCTTTTCTGCGACATTCATTTGCAGAAACTGGTCGTAAAAGATCGATTTCTGCACGTACAGCTTCTACTGATCCAAAGGAAGTATCTTCTGTTTGTGCCTCAACTGATTCTTCTATAGACAATTCTGCCTGGTGATTCAACGTGTTAGACTTATTTCTGCAAGTTCTTATGGAGGTTGAACTGGTGTAGATCCCGCATCATCACCTTCTGTGTGTAACTTAACGTCGTCTTCTGTAGCCAATTCTGCCTTAAAAGTTTGCGACGCTCATCGTATTAGACTTGTTTCTGGAAGTTCTTTTGGAGTTTGAGCCTATCTATTTGAGAAACTGCGTCTTGTACATCTGTTTCTTCTAGTTCTCATGGAATTTCAGCTCGGGATGATCAACTAGAAGCATATTCTGTGTTTGTCTTAACTCTGCAGCCTTTTCTGCGACATCTGTTTGCAAAAACTGGTCGTAGGAGATCGATTTCTGCACGTTCAGCTTCTACTGATCCAAAGGAAGCATCTTCTGTTTGTGCCTCAACTGATTCTTCTATAGACAATTCTGCCTGGTGACTCAACGTGTTAGACTTATTTCTGCAAGTTCTTATTGAGGTTGAACAGGTGTAGATCACGCATCATCACCTTATGTGTGTAACTTAACGTCGTCTTCTGTAGCCAATTCTGCCTGAAAAGTTTGCGACGCTCATCGTATTAGACTTGTTTCTGGAAGTTCTTTTGGAGTTTGAGCCTATCTATTTGAGTAAGTACGTCTTGCACATCTGTTTCTTCTAGTTCTCAAGGAATTTCAGCTCGGGCTGATCAACTAGAAGCATATTCTGTGTTTGTCTTAACTCTGCAGCCTTTTCTGCGACATCTGTTTGCAAAAACTGGTCGTAGGAGATCGATTTCTGCACGTTCTGAAGGATGATCAGCTTCTACTGATCCAAAGGAAGCATCTTCTGTTTGTGCCTCAACTGATTCTTCTATAGACAATTCTGCCTGGTGACTCAACGTGTTAGATTTATTTCTGCAAGTTCTTATGGAGGTTGAACTGGTGTAGATCACGCATCATCACCTTATGTGTGTAACTTAACGTCGTCTTCTGTAGCCAATTCTGCCTGAAAAGTTTACGACGCTCATCGTATTAGACTTGTTTCTGGAAGTTCTTTTGGAGTTTGAGCCTATCTATTTGAGTAAGTACGTCTTGCACATCTGTTTCTTCTAGTTCTCAAGGAATTTCAGCTCGGGCTGATCAACTAGAAGCATATTCTGTGTTTGTCTTAACTCTGCAGCCTTTTCTGCGACATTCGTTTGCAGAAACTGGTCGTAAAAGATCGATTTCTGCACGTACAGCTTCTACTGATCCAAAGGAAGTATCTTCTGTTTGTGCCTCAACTGATTCTTCTATAGACAATTCTGCCTGGTGATTCAACGTGTTAGACTTATTTCTGCAAGTTCTTATGGAGGTTGAACTGGTGTAGATCCCGCATCATCACCTTCTGTGTGTAACTTAACCAGTTCAGTCTTCTGTAGCCAATTCTGCCTGAAAAGTTTACGACGCTCATCGTATTAGACTTGTTTCTGGAAGTTCTTTTGGAGTTTGAGCCTATCTATTTGAGAAACTGCGTCTTGCACATCTGTTTCTTCTAGTTCTCAAATAATTTCAGCTTGGGCTGATCAAATAGAAGCATATTCTGTGTTTGTCTTAACTCTGCAGCCTTTTCTGCGACATTCGTTTGCAGAAACGTGTCGTAGGAGATCGATTTCTGCACGTTCAGCTTCTACTGATACAAAGGAAGCATCTTCTGTTTGTGCCTCAACTGATTCTTCTATAGACAATTCTGCGTGGTGACTCAACGTGTTAGACTTATTTCTGCAAGTTCTTATGGAGGTTGAACAGGTGTAGATCACGCATCATCACCTTATGTGTTTAACTTAACGTCGTCTTCTGTAGCCAATTCTGCCTGAAAAGTTTGCGACGCTCATCGTATTAGACTTGTTTCTGGAAGTTCTTTTGGAGTTTGAGCCTATCTATTTGAGTAAGTACGTCTTGCACATCTGTTTCTTCTAGTTCTCAAGGAATTTCAGCTCGGGCTGATCAACTAGAAGCATATTCTGTGTTTGTCTTAACTCTGCAGCCTTTTCTGCGACATCTGTTTGCAAAAACTGGTCGTAGGAGATCGATTTCTGCACGTTCTGAAGGATGATCAGCTTCTACTGATCCAAAGGAAGCATCTTCTGTTTGTGCCTCAACTGATTCTTCTATAGACAATTCTGCCTGGTGACTCAACGTGTTAGATTTATTTCTGCAAGTTCTTATGGAGGTTGAACTGGTGTAGATCCCGCATCATCACCTTCTGTGTGTAACTTAACGTCGTCTTCTGTAGCCAATTCTGCCTTAAAAGTTTGCGACGCTCATCGTATTAGACTTGTTTCTGGAAGTTCTTTTGGAGTTTGAGCCTATCTATTTGAGAAACTGCGTCTTGTACATCTGTTTCTTCTAGTTCTCATGGAATTTCAGCTCGGGATGATCAACTAGAAGCATATTCTGTGTTTGTCTTAACTCTGCAGCCTTTTCTGCGACATCTGTTTGCAAAAACTGGTCGTAGGAGATCGATTTCTGCACGTTCAGCTTCTACTGATCCAAAGGAAGCATCTTCTGTTTGTGCCTCAACTGATTCTTCTATAGACAATTCTGCCTGGTGACTCAACGTGTTAGACTTATTTCTGCAAGTTCTTATTGAGGTTGAACAGGTGTAGATCACGCATCATCACCTTATGTGTGTAACTTAACGTCGTCTTCTGTAGCCAATTCTGCCTGAAAAGTTTGCGACGCTCATCGTATTAGACTTGTTTCTGGAAGTTCTTTTGGAGTTTGAGCCTATCTATTTGAGTAAGTACGTCTTGCACATCTGTTTCTTCTAGTTCTCAAGGAATTTCAGCTCGGGCTGATCAACTAGAAGCATATTCTGTGTTTGTCTTAACTCTGCAGCCTTTTCTGCGACATCTGTTTGCAAAAACTGGTCGTAGGAGATCGATTTCTGCACGTTCTGAAGGATGATCAGCTTCTACTGATCCAAAGGAAGCATCTTCTGTTTGTGCCTCAACTGATTCTTCTATAGACAATTCTGCCTGGTGACTCAACGTGTTAGATTTATTTCTGCAAGTTCTTATGGAGGTTGAACTGGTGTAGATCACGCATCATCACCTTATGTGTGTAACTTAACGTCGTCTTCTGTAGCCAATTCTGCCTGAAAAGTTTGCGACGCTCATCGTATTAGACTTGTTTCTGGAAGTTCTTTTGGAGTTTGAGCCTATCTATTTGAGTAAGTACGTCTTGCACATCTGTTTCTTCTAGTTCTCAAGGAATTTCAGCTCGGGCTGATCAACTAGAAGCATATTCTGTGTTTGTCTTAACTCTGCAGCCTTTTCTGCGACATTCGTTTGCAGAAACTGGTCCTAGGAGATCGATTTCTGCACGTACAGCTTCTACTGATCCAAAGGAAGTATCTTCTGTTTGTGCCTCAACTGATTCTTCTAGAGACAATTCTGCCTGGTGACTCAACGTGTTATACTTATATCTGCAAGTTCTTTTCGAGGTTGCAACTGGTGCAGAATCTGTATCATCATCTTCTTTTTGTAACTTAACTGCTTCTTCTATAGCTAATTCTGCCTGAAAAGTTGCGAGGCTTAACGTGTCAAACTTGTTTCTGCAAGTTTTGTTGTTGTTTCAAATGGAGCTGATCCCGTATCATCATTTTCTGTTTGTCCGTTAACCACAGCTTCTATATCCATTTAGGCCTGATTATATTGAGAAACACATCGTGGTAGACTTGTTTCAAGAAGTTATTTTGGTGTTTGAGGTTATCTATTTGAGTAACTGCGTCTTGCACATCTGTTTCTTCTAGTTCTCAAAGAATGTCAGCTCGGGCTGATCAACTAGAAGCATATTCTGTGTTTGTCTTAACTCTGCAGCCTTTTCTGCGACATTCGTTTGCAGAAACTGGTCGTAGGAGATCGATTTCTGCACGTTCTAAAGGAGGTTCACCTTCTACTGTTCCAAAGGAAGCATCTTCTGCTTGTGCCTCAACTGATTCTTCTATAGACAATTCTGCCTTAAGAGTTTGCGACGCTCATCATATTAGACTTGTTTCTGGAAGTTCTTTTGGAGTTTGAGCCTATCTATTTGAGAAACTGCGTCTTGCATTTCTGTTTCTTCTAGTTCTCAAGGAATTTCAGCTCGGGCTGATCAACTAGAAGCATATTCTGTGTTTGTCTTAACTCTGCAGCCTTTTCTGCGACATCTGTTTGCAAAAACTGGTCGTAGGAGATCGATTTCTACACGTTCTGAAGGATGATCAGCTTCTACTGATCCAAAGGAAGCATCTTCTGTTTGTGCCTCAACTGATTCTTCTATAGACAATTATGCCTGGTGACTGAACGTGTTAGACTTATTTCTGCAAGTTCTTATGGAGGTTGAACAGGTGTAGAACCCGCATCATCACCTTCTGTGTTTAACTTAACGTCGTCTTCTGTAGCCAATTCTGCCTTAAAAGTTTACGACGCTCATCGTATTAGACTTGTTTCTGGAAGTTCTTTTGGAGTTTGAGCCTATCTATTTGAGAAACTGCGTCTTGCACATCTGTTTCTTCTAGTTCTCAAGGAATTTCAGCTTGGGCTGATCAAATAGAAGCATATTCTGTGTTTGTCTTAACTCTGCAGCCTTTTCTGCGACATTCGTTTGCAGAAACGTGTCGTAGGAGATCGATTTCTGCACGTTCAGCTTCTACTGATACAAAGGAAGCATCTTCTGTTTGTGCCTCAACTGATTCTTCTATAGACAATTCTGCCTGGTGATTCAACGTGTTAGACTTATATCTGCAAGTTCTTATGGAGGTTGAACAGGTGTAGATCATGCATCATCACCTTATGTGTGTAACTTAACGTCGTCTTCTGTAGCCAATTCTGCCTGAAAAGTTTGCGACGCTCATCGTATTAGACTTGTTTCTGGAAGTTCTTTTGGAGTTTGAGCCTATCTATTTGAGTAAGTACGTCTTGCACATCTGTTTCTTCTAGTTCTCAAGGAATTTCAGCTCGGGCTGATCAACTAGAAGCATATTCTGTGTTTGTCTTAACTCTGCAGCCTTTTCTGCGACATCTGTTTGCAAAAACTGGTCGTAGGAGATCGATTTCTGCACGTTCTGAAGGATGATCAGCTTCTACTGATCCAAAGGAAGCATCTTCTGTTTGTGCCTCAACTGATTCTTCTATAGACAATTCTGCCTGGTGATTCAACGTGTTAGATTTATTTCTGCAAGTTCTTATGGAGGTTGAACAGGTGTAGATCCCGCATCATCACCTTCTGTGTGTAACTTAACGTCGTCTTCTGTAGCCAATTCTGCCTTAAAAGTTTACGACGCTCATCGTATTAGACTTGTTTCTGGAAGTTCTTTTGGAGTTTGAGCCTATCTATTTGAGTAAGTGCGTCTTGCACATCTGTTTCTTCTAGTTCTCAAGGAATTTCAGCTCGGGCTGATCAACTAGAAGCATATTCTGTGTTTGTCTTAACTCTGCAGCCTTTTCTGCGACATTCGTTTGCAGAAACTGGTCGTAGGAGATCGATTTCTGCACGTTCTAAAGGAGGTTCACCTTCTACTGATCCAAAGGAAGCATCTTCTGCTTGTGCCTCAACTGATTCTTCTATAGACAATTCTGGCTTAAAAGTTTGCGACGCTCATCGTATTAGACTTGTTTCTGGAAGTTCTTTTGGAGTTTGAGCCTATCTATTTGAGAAACTGCGTCTTGCATATCTGTTTCTTCTAGTTCTCAAGGAATTTCAGCTCGGGCTGATCAAATAGAAGCATATTCTGTGTTTGTCTTAACTCTGCAGCCTTTTCTGCGACATCTGTTTGCAAAAACTGGTCGTAGGAGATCGATTTCTGCACGTTCTGAAGGATGATCAGCTTCTACTGATCCAAAGGAAGCATCTTCTGTTTGTGCCTCAACTGATTCTTCTATAGACAATTCTGCCTGGTGACTCAACGTGTTAGACTTATTTCTGCAAGTTCTTATGGAGGTTGAACTGGTGTAGATCCCGCATCATCACCTTCTGTGTGTAACTTAACGTCGTCTTCTGTAACCAATTCTGCCTTAAAAGTTTGCGACGCTCATCGTATTAGACTTGTTTCTGGAAGTTCTTTTGGAGTTTGAGCCTATCTATTTGAGAAACTGCGTCTTGCACATCTGTTTCTTCTAGTTCTCAAGGAATTTCAGCTTGGGCTGATCAACTAGAAGCATATTCTGTGTTTGTCTTAACTCTGCAGCCTTTTCTGCGACATTCGTTTGCAGAAACTGGTCGTAGGAGATCGATTTCTGCACGTACAGCTTCTACTGATCCAAAGGAAGTATCTTCTGTTTGTGCCTCAACTGATTCTTCTATAGACAATTCTGCCTGGTGATTCAACGTGTTAGACTTATTTCTGCAAGTTCTTATGGAGGTTGAACAGGTGTAGATCATGCATCATCACCTGCTGTGTGTAACTTAACGTCGTCTTCTGTAGCCAATTCTGCCTTAAAAGTTTACGACGATCATCGTATTAGACTTGTTTCTGGAAGTTCTTTTGGAGTTTGAGCCTATCTATTTGAGAAACTGCGTCTTGCACATCTGTTTCTTCTAGTTCTCAAGGAATTTCAGCTTGGGCTGATCAACTAGAAGCATATTCTGTGTTTGTCTTAACTCTGCGGCCTTTTCTGCGACATTCGTTTGCAGAAACTGGTCGTAGGAGATCGATTTCTGCACGTTCAGCTTCTACTGATCCAAAGGAAGCATCTTCTGTTTGTGCCTCAACTGATTCTTCTATAGACAATTCTGCCTGGTGATTCAACGTGTTAGACTTATTTCTGCAAGTTCTTATGGAGGTTGAACTGGTGTAGATCCCGCATCATCACCTTCTGTGTGTAACTTAACGTCGTCTTCTGTAGCCAATTCTGCCTTAAAAGTTTACGACGCTCATCGTATTAGACTTGTTTCTGGAAATTCTTTTGGAGTTTGAGCCTATCTATTTGAGAAACTGCGTCTTGCACATCTGGTTCTTCTAGTTCTCAAGGAATTTCAGCTTGGGCTGATCAAATAGAAGCATATTCTGTGTTTGTCTTAACTCTGCAGCCTTTTCTGCGACATCCGTTTGCAAAAACTGGTCGTAGGAGATCGATTTCTGCACGTTCTGAAGGAGGTTCAGCTTCTACTGATCCAATGGAAGCATCTTCTGTTTGTGCCTCAGCTGATTCTTCTAGAGACAATTCTGCCTGGTGACTCAACGTGTTATACTTATATCTGCAAGTTCTTTTGGAGGTTGCAACCGGTGCAGAATCTGTATCATCATCTTCTGTTTGTAACTTAACTGCTTCTTCTATAGCTAATTCTGCCTGAAAAGTTGCGAGGCTTAACGTGTCAAACTTGTTTCTGCAAGTTTTGTTGTTGTTTCAAATGGAGCTGATCCCGTATCATCATTTTCTGTTTGTCCGTTAACCACAGCTTCTATATCCATTTAGGCCTGATTATATTGAGAAACACGTCGTGGTAGACTTGTTTCAAGAAGTTATTTTGGTGTTTGAGGTTATCTATTTGAGTAACTGCTTCTTGCACATCTGTTTCTTCTAGTTCTCAAAGAATGTCAGCTCGGGCTGATAGACTAGAAGCATATTCTGTGTTTGTCTTAACTCTGCAGCCTTTTCTGCGACATTCGATTGCAGAAACTGGTCGTAGGAGATCGATTTCTGCACGTTCTAAAGGAGGTTCACCTTCTACTGTTCCAAAGGAAGCATCTTCTGCTTGTGCCTCAACTGATTCTTCTATAGACAATTCTGCCTTAAAAGTTTGCGACGCTCATCGTATTAGACTTGTTTCTGGAAGTTCTTTTGGAGTTTGAGCCTATCTATTTGAGAAACTGCGTCTTGCATATCTGTTTCTTCTAGTTCTCAAGGAATTTCAGCTCGGGCTGATCAAATAGAAGCATATTCTGTGTTTGTCTTAACTCTGCAGCCTTTTCTGCGACATCTGTTTGCAAAAACTGGTCGTAGGAGATCGATTTCTGCACGTTCTGAAGGATGATCAGCTTCTACTGATCCAAAGGAAGCATCTTCTGTTTGTGCCTCAACTGATGCTTCTATAGACAATTCTGCCTGGTGATTCAACGTGTTAGACTTATTTCTGCAAGTTCTTATGGAGGTTGAACTGGTGTAGATCCCGCATCATCACCTTCTGTGTGTAACTTAACGTCGTCTTCTGTAACCAATTCTGCCTTAAAAGTTTGCGACGCTCATCGTATTAGACTTGTTTCTGGAAGTTCTTTTGGAGTTTGAGCCTATCTATTTGAGAAACTGCGTCTTGCACATCTGTTTCTTCTAGTTCTCAAGGAATTTCAGCTTGGGCTGATCAACTAGAAGCATATTCTGTGTTTGTCTTAACTCTGCAGCCTTTTCTGCGACATTCGTTTGCAGAAACTGGTCGTAGGAGATCGATTTCTGCACGTACAGCTTCTACTGATCCAAAGGAAGTATCTTCTGTTTGTGCCTCAACTGATTCTTCTATAGACAATTCTGCCTGGTGATTCAACGTGTTAGACTTATTTCTGCAAGTTCTTATGGAGGTTGAACAGGTGTAGATCATGCATCATCACCTGCTGTGTGTAACTTAACGTCGTCTTCTGTAGCCAATTCTGCCTTAAAAGTTTACGACGATCATCGTATTAGACTTGTTTCTGGAAGTTCTTTTGGAGTTTGAGCCTATCTATTTGAGAAACTGCGTCTTGCACATCTGTTTCTTCTAGTTCTCAAGGAATTTCAGCTTGGGCTGATCAACTAGAAGCATATTCTGTGTTTGTCTTAACTCTGCGGCCTTTTCTGCGACATTCGTTTGCAGAAACTGGTCGTAGGAGATCGATTTCTGCACGTTCAGCTTCTACTGATCCAAAGGAAGCATCTTCTGTTTGTGCCTCAACTGATTCTTCTATAGACAATTCTGCCTGGTGATTCAACGTGTTAGACTTATTTCTGCAAGTTCTTATGGAGGTTGAACTGGTGTAGATCCCGCATCATCACCTTCTGTGTGTAACTTAACGTCGTCTTCTGTAGCCAATTCTGCCTTAAAAGTTTACGACGCTCATCGTATTAGACTTGTTTCTGGAAATTCTTTTGGAGTTTGAGCCTATCTATTTGAGAAACTGCGTCTTGCACATCTGGTTCTTCTAGTTCTCAAGGAATTTCAGCTTGGGCTGATCAAATAGAAGCATATTCTGTGTTTGTCTTAACTCTGCAGCCTTTTCTGCGACATCCGTTTGCAAAAACTGGTCGTAGGAGATCGATTTCTGCACGTTCTGAAGGAGGTTCAGCTTCTACTGATCCAATGGAAGCATCTTCTGTTTGTGCCTCAGCTGATTCTTCTAGAGACAATTCTGCCTGGTGACTCAACGTGTTATACTTATATCTGCAAGTTCTTTTGGAGGTTGCAACCGGTGCAGAATCTGTATCATCATCTTCTGTTTGTAACTTAACTGCTTCTTCTATAGCTAATTCTGCCTGAAAAGTTGCGAGGCTTAACGTGTCAAACTTGTTTCTGCAAGTTTTGTTGTTGTTTCAAATGGAGCTGATCCCGTATCATCATTTTCTGTTTGTCCGTTAACCACAGCTTCTATATCCATTTAGGCCTGATTATATTGAGAAACACGTCGTGGTAGACTTGTTTCAAGAAGTTATTTTGGTGTTTGAGGTTATCTATTTGAGTAACTGCTTCTTGCACATCTGTTTCTTCTAGTTCTCAAAGAATGTCAGCTCGGGCTGATAGACTAGAAGCATATTCTGTGTTTGTCTTAACTCTGCAGCCTTTTCTGCGACATTCGATTGCAGAAACTGGTCGTAGGAGATCGATTTCTGCACGTTCTAAAGGAGGTTCACCTTCTACTGTTCCAAAGGAAGCATCTTCTGCTTGTGCCTCAACTGATTCTTCTATAGACAATTCTGCCTTAAAAGTTTGCGACGCTCATCGTATTAGACTTGTTTCTGGAAGTTCTTTTGGAGTTTGAGCCTATCTATTTGAGAAACTGCGTCTTGCATATCTGTTTCTTCTAGTTCTCAAGGAATTTCAGCTCGGGCTGATCAAATAGAAGCATATTCTGTGTTTGTCTTAACTCTGCAGCCTTTTCTGCGACATCTGTTTGCAAAAACTGGTCGTAGGAGATCGATTTCTGCACGTTCTGAAGGATGATCAGCTTCTACTGATCCAAAGGAAGCATCTTCTGTTTGTGCCTCAACTGATGCTTCTATAGACAATTCTGCCTGGTGATTCAACGTGTTAGACTTATTTCTGCAAGTTCTTATGGAGGTTGAACTGGTGTAGATCCCGCATCATCACCTTCTGTGTGTAACTTAACGTCGTCTTCTGTAACCAATTCTGCCTTAAAAGTTTGCGACGCTCATCGTATTAGACTTGTTTCTGGAAGTTCTTTTGGAGTTTGAGCCTATCTATTTGAGAAACTGCGTCTTGCACATCTGTTTCTTCTAGTTCTCAAGGAATTTCAGCTTGGGATGATCAACTAGAAGCATATTCTGTGTTTGTCTTAACTCTGCAGCCTTTTCTGCGACATTCGTTTGCAGAAACTGGTCGTAGGAGATCGATTTCTGCACGTACAGCTTCTACTGATCCAAAGGAAGTATCTTCTGTTTGTGCCTCAACTGATTCTTCTATAGACAATTCTGCCTGGTGATTCAACGTGTTAGACTTATTTCTGCAAGTTCTTATGGAGGTTGAACAGGTGTAGATCATGCATCATCACCTTCTGTGTGTAACTTAACGTCGTCTTCTGTAGCCAATTCTGCCTTAAAAGTTTACGACGATCATCGTATTAGACTTGTTTCTGGAAGTTCTTTTGGAGTTTGAGCCTATCTATTTGAGAAACTGCGTCTTGCACATCTGTTTCTTCTAGTTCTCAAGGAATTTCAGCTCGGGCTGATCAACTAGAAGCATATTCTGTGTTTTTCTTAACTCTGCAGCCTTTTCTGCGACATCTGTTTGCAAAAACTGGTCGTAGGAGATCGATTTCTGCACGTTCTGAAGGATGATCAGCTTCTACTGATCCAAAGGAAGCATCTTCTGTTTGTGCCTCAACTGATTCTTCTATAGAAAATTCTGCCTGGTGACTCAACGTGTTAGACTTATTTCTGCAAGTTCTTATGGAGGTTGAACTGGTGTAGATCCCGCATCATCACCTTCTGTGTGTAACTTAACGTCGTCTTCTGTAGCCAATTCTGCCTTAAAAGTTTGCGACGCTCATCGTATTAGACTTGTTTCTGGAAGTTCTTTTGGAGTTTGAGCCTATCTATTTGAGAAACTGCGTCTTGCACATCTGTTTCTTCTAGTTCTCAAGGAATTTCAGCTTGGGCTGATCAACTAGAAGCATATTCTGTGTTTGTCTTAACTCTGCAGCCTTTTCTGCGACATTCGTTTGCAGAAACTGGTCGTAGGAGATCGATTTCTGCACGTACAGCTTCTACTGATCCAAAGGAAGTATCTTCTGTTTGTGCCTCAACTGATTCTTCTATAGACAATTCTGCCTGGTGATTCAACGTGTTAGACTTATTTCTGCAAGTTCTTATGGAGGTTGAACAGGTGTAGATCATGCATCATCACCTGCTGTGTGTAACTTAACGTCGTCTTCTGTAGCCAATTCTGCCTTAAAAGTTTACGACGATCATCGTATTAGACTTGTTTCTGGAAGTTCTTTTGGAGTTTGAGCCTATCTATTTGAGAAACTGCGTCTTGCACATCTGTTTCTTCTAGTTCTCAAGGAATTTCAGCTTGGGCTGATCAACTAGAAGCATATTCTGTGTTTGTCTTAACTCTGCGGCCTTTTCTGCGACATTCGTTTGCAGAAACTGGTCGTAGGAGATCGATTTCTGCACGTTCAGCTTCTACTGATCCAAAGGAAGCATCTTCTGTTTGTGCCTCAACTGATTCTTCTATAGACAATTCTGCCTGGTGATTCAACGTGTTAGACTTATTTCTGCAAGTTCTTATGGAGGTTGAACTGGTGTAGATCCCGCATCATCACCTTCTGTGTGTAACTTAACGTCGTCTTCTGTAGCCAATTCTGCCTTAAAAGTTTACGACGCTCATCGTATTAGACTTGTTTCTGGAAGTTCTTTTGGAGTTTGAGCCTATCTATTTGAGAAACTGCGTCTTGCACATCTGGTTCTTCTAGTTCTCAAGGAATTTCAGCTTGGGCTGATCAAATAGAAGCATATTCTGTGTTTGTCTTAACTCTGCAGCCTTTTCTGCGACATCCGTTTGCAAAAACTGGTCGTAGGAGATCGATTTCTGCACGTTCTGAAGGAGGTTCAGCTTCTACTGATCCAATGGAAGCATCTTCTGTTTGTGCCTCAGCTGATTCTTCTAGAGACAATTCTGCCTGGTGACTCAACGTGTTATACTTATATCTGCAAGTTCTTTTGGAGGTTGCAACTGGTGCAGAATCTGTATCATCATCTTCTGTTTGTAACTTAATCTGCTTCTTCTATAGCTAATTCTGCCTGAAAAGTTGCGAGGCTTAACGTGTCAAACTTGTTTCTGCAAGTTTTGTTGTTGTTTCAAATGGAGCTGATCCCGTATCATCATTTTCTGTTTGTCCGTTAACCACAGCTTCTATATCCATTTAGGCCTGATTATATTGAGAAACACGTCGTGGTAGACTTGTTTCAAGAAGTTATTTTGGTGTTTGAGGTTATCTATTTGAGTAACTGCTTTTTGCACATCTGTTTCTTCTAGTTCTCAAAGAATGTCAGCTCGGGCTGATAGACTAGAAGCATATTCTGTGTTTGTCTTAACTCTGCAGCCTTTTCTGCGACATTCGATTGCAGAAACTGGTCGTAGGAGATCGATTTCTGCACGTTCTAAAGGAGGTTCACCTTCTACTGTTCCAAAGGAAGCATCTTCTGCTTGTGCCTCAACTGATTCTTCTATAGACAATTCTGCCTTAAAAGTTTGCGACGCTCATCGTATTAGACTTGTTTCTGGAAGTTCTTTTGGAGTTTGAGCCTATCTATTTGAGAAACTGCGTCTTGCATATCTGTTTCTTCTAGTTCTCAAGGAATTTCAGCTCGGGCTGATCAAATAGAAGCATATTCTGTGTTTGTCTTAACTCTGCAGCCTTTTCTGCGACATCTGTTTGCAAAAACTGGTCGTAGGAGATCGATTTCTGCACGTTCTGAAGGATGATCAGCTTCTACTGATCCAAAGGAAGCATCTTCTGTTTGTGCCTCAACTGATGCTTCTATAGACAATTCTGCCTGGTGATTCAACGTGTTAGACTTATTTCTGCAAGTTCTTATGGAGGTTGAACTGGTGTAGATCCCGCATCATCACCTTCTGTGTGTAACTTAACGTCGTCTTCTGTAACCAATTCTGCCTTAAAAGTTTGCGACGCTCATCGTATTAGACTTGTTTCTGGAAGTTCTTTTGGAGTTTGAGCCTATCTATTTGAGAAACTGCGTCTTGCCCATCTGTTTCTTCTAGTTCTCAAGGAATTTCAGCTTGGGATGATCAACTAGAAGCATATTCTGTGTTTGTCTTAACTCTGCAGCCTTTTCTGCGACATTCGTTTGCAGAAACTGGTCGTAGGAGATCGATTTCTGCACGTACAGCTTCTACTGATCCAAAGGAAGTATCTTCTGTTTGTGCCTCAACTGATTCTTCTATAGACAATTCTGCCTGGTGATTCAACGTGTTAGACATATTTCTGCAAGTTCTTATGGAGGTTGAACAGGTGTAGATCATGCATCATCACCTTCTGTGTGTAACTTAACGTCGTCTTCTGTAGCCAATTCTGCCTTAAAAGTTTACGACGATCATCGTATTAGACTTGTTTCTGGAAGTTCTTTTGGAGTTTGAGCCTATCTATTTGAGAAACTGCGTCTTGCACATCTGTTTCTTCTAGTTCTCAAGGAATTTCAGCTCGGGCTGATCAACTTGAAGCATATTCTGTGTTTTTCTTAACTCTGCAGCCTTTTCTGCGACATCTGTTTGCAAAAACTGGTCGTAGGAGATCGATTTCTGCACGTTCTGAAGGATGATCAGCTTCTACTGATCCAAAGGAAGCATCTTCTGTTTGTGCCTCAACTGATTCTTCTATAGAAAATTCTGCCTGGTGACTCAACGTGTTAGACTTATTTCTGCAAGTTCTTATGGAGGTTGAACTGGTGTAGATCCCGCATCATCACCTTCTGTGTGTAACTTAACGTCGTCTTCTGTAGCCAATTCTGCCTTAAAAGTTTGCGACGCTCATCGTATTAGACTTGTTTCTGGAAGTTCTTTTGGAGTTTGAGCCTATCTATTTGAGAAACTGCGTCTTGCACATCTGTTTCTTCTAGTTCTCAAGGAATTTCAGCTTGGGCTGATCAACTAGAAGCATATTCTGTGTTTGTCTTAACTCTGCAGCCTTTTCTGCGACATTCGTTTGCAGAAACTGGTCGTAGGAGATCGATTTCTGCACGTTCAGCTTCTACTGATCCAAAGGAAGTATCTTCTGTTTGTGCCTCAACTGATTCTTCTATAGACAATTCTGCCTGGTGATTCAACGTGTTAGACTTATTTCTGCAAGTTCTTATGGAGGTTGAACTGGTGTAGATCCCGCATCATCACCTTCTGTGTGTAACTTAACGTCGTCTTCTGTAGCCAATTCTGCCTTAAAGGTTTACGACGCTCATCGTATTAGACTTGTTTCTGGAAGTTCTTTTGGAGTTTGAGCCTATCTATTTGAGAAACTGCGTCTTGCACATCTGGTTCTTCTAGTTCTCAAGGAATTTCAGCTTGGGCTGATCAAATAGAAGCATATTCTGTGTTTGTCTTAACTCTGCAGCCTTTTCTGCGACATCCGTTTGCAAAAACTGGTCGTAGGAGATTGATTTCTGCACGTTCTGAAGGAGGTTCAGCTTCTACTGATCCAATGGAAGCATCTTCTGTTTGTGCCTCAGCTGATTCTTCTAGAGACAATTCTGCCTGGTGACTCAACGTGTTATACTTATATCTGCAAGTTCTTTTGGAGGTTGCAACTGGTGCAGAATCTGTATCATCATCTTCTGTTTGTAACTTAACTGCTTCTTCTATAGCTAATTCTGCCTGAAAAGTTGCGAGGTTTAACGTGTCAAACTTGTTTCTGCAAGTTTTGTTGTTGTTTCAAATGGAGCTGATCCCGTATCATCATTTTCTGTTTGTCCGTTAACCACAGCTTCTATATCCATTTAGGCCTGATTATATTGAGAAACACATCGTGGTAGACTTGTCTCAAGAAGTTATTTTGGTGTTTGAGGTTATCTATTTGAGTAAAAGCGTCTTGCACATCTGTTTCTTCTAGTTCTCAAAGAATGTCAGCTCGGGCTGATCAACTAGAAGCATATTCTGTGTTTGTCTTAACTCTGCTGCCTTTTCTGCGACATTCGTTTGCAGAAACTGGTCGTAGGAGATCGATTTCTGCACGTTCTAAACGAGGTTCACCTTCTACTGTTCCAAAGGAAGCATCTTCTGCTTGTGCCTCAACTGATTCTTCTATAGACAATTCTGCCTTAAGAGTTTGCGACGCTCATCGTATTAGACTTGTTTCTGGAAGTTCTTTTGGAGTTTGAGCCTATCTATTTGAGAAACTGCGTCTTGCATATCTGTTTCCTCTAGTTCTCAAGGAATTTCAGCTCGGGCTGATCAACTAGAAGCATATTCTGTGTTTGTCTTAACTCTGCAGCCTTTTCTGCGACATCTGTTTGCAAAAACTGGTCGTAGGAGATCGATTTCTGCACGTTCTGAAGGATGATCAGCTTCTACTGATCCAAAGGAAGCATCTTCTGTTTGTGCCTCAACTGATTCTTCTATAGACAATTCTGCCTGGTGATTCAACGTGTTAGACTTATTTATGCAAGTTCTTATGGAGGTTGAACTGGTGTAGATCACGCATCATCACCTTCTCTGTGTAACTTAACGTCGTCTTCTGTAGCCAATTCTGCCTGAAAAGCTTGCGATGCTCATCGTATTAGACTTGTTTCTGGAAGTTCTTTTGGAATTTGAGCCTATCTATTTGAGAAACTGCGTCTTGCACATCTGTTTCTTCTAGTTCTCAAGGAATTTCAGCTTGGGCTGATCAAATAGAAGCATATTCTGTGTTTGTCTTAACTCTGCAGCCTTTTCTGCGACATTCGTTTGCAGAAACGTGTCGTAGGAGATCGATTTCTGCACGTTCAGCTTCTACTGATACAAAGGAAGCATCTTCTGTTTGTGCCTCAACTGATTCTTCTATAGACAATTCTGCCTGGTGACTCAACGTGTTAGACTTATATCTGCAAGTTCTTATGGAGGTTGAACAGGTGTAGATCACGCATCATCACCTTATGTGTGTAACTTAACGTCGTCTTCTGTAGCCAATTCTGCCTGAAAAGTTTGCGACGCTCATCGTATTAGACTTGTTTCTGGAAGTTCTTTTGGAGTTTAAGCCTATCTATTTGAGTAAGTACGTCTTGCACATCTGTTTCTTCTAGTTCTCAAGGAATTTCAGCTCGGGCTGATCAACTAGAAGCATATTCTGTGTTTGTCTTAACTCTGCAGCCTTTTCTGCGACATTCGTTTGCAAAAACTGGTCGTAGGAGATCGATTTCTGCACGTTCTGAAGGATGATCAGCTTCTACTGATCCAAAGGAAGCATCTTCTGTTTGTGCCTCAACTGATTCTTCTATAGACAGTTCTGCCTGGTGACTCAACGTGTTAGATTTATTTCTGCAAGTTCTTATGGAGGTTGAACTGGTGTAGATCCCGCATCATCACCTTCTGTGTGTAACTTAACGTCGTCTTCTGTAGCCAATTCTGCCTGAAAAGTTTGCGACGCTCATCGTGTTAGACTTGTTTCTGGAAGTTCTTTTGGTGTTTGAGCCTATCTATTTGAGTAACTGCGTCTTGTACATCTGTTTCTTCTAGTTCTCAAGGAATTTCAGCTTGGGATGATCAACTAGAAGCATATTCTGTGTTTGTCTTAACTCTGCAGCCTTTTCTGCGACATCCGTTTGCAGAAACTGTTCGTAGGAGATCGATTTCTGCACGTTCTGAAGGAGGTTCAGCTTCTACTGATCTAATGGAAGCATCTTCTGTTTGTGCCTCAGCTGATTCTTCTATAGACAATTCTGCCTTAAAAGTTTGCGACGCTCATCGTATTAGACTTGTTTCTGGAAGTTCTTTTGGAGTTTGAGCCTATCTATTTGAGAAACTGCGTCTTGCATATCTGTTTCTTCTAGTTCTCAAGATATTTCAGCTCGGGCTGATCAACTAGAAGCATATTCTGTGTTTGTCTTAACTCTACAGCCTTTTCTGCGACATTCGTTTGCAGAAACTGGTCGTAGGAGATCGATTTCTGCACGTTCTAAAGGAGGTTCACCTTCTACTGATCCAATGGAAGCATCTTCTGTTTGTGCCTCAGCTGATTCTTCTAGAGACAATTCTGCCTGGTGACTCAACGTGTTATACTTATATCTGCAAGTTCTTTTGGAGGTTGCAACTGGTGCAGAATCTGTATCATCATCTTCTGTTTGTAACTTAACTGCTTCTTCTATAGCTAATTCTGCCTGAAAAGTTGCGAGGCTTAACGTGTCAAACTTGTTTCTGCAAGTTTTGTTGTTGTTTCAAATGGAGCTGATCCCGTATCATCATTTTCTGTTTGTCCGTTAACCACAGCTTCTATATCCATTTAGGCCTGATTATATTGAGAAACACATCGTGGTAGACTTGTTTCAAGAAGTTATTTTGGTGTTTGAGGTTATCTATTTGAGTAACTGCGTCTTGCACATCTGTTTCTTCTAGTTCTCAAAGAATGTCAGCTCGGGCTGATCAACTAGAAGCATATTCTGTGTTTGTCTTAACTCTGCAGCCTTTTCTGCGACATTCGTTTGCAGAAACTGGTCGTAGGAGATCGATTTCTGCACGTTCTAAAGGAGGTTCACCTTCTACTGTTCCAAAGGAAGCATCTTCTGCTTGTGCCTCAACTGATTCTTCTATAGACAATTCTGCCTTAAGAGTTTGCGACGCTCATCATATTAGACTTGTTTCTGGAAGTTCTTTTGGAGTTTGAGCCTATCTATTTGAGAAACTGCGTCTTGCATTTCTGTTTCTTCTAGTTCTCAAGGAATTTCAGCTCGGGCTGATCAACTAGAAGCATATTCTGTGTTTGTCTTAACTCTGCAGCCTTTTCTGCGACATCTGTTTGCAAAAACTGGTCGTAGGAGATCGATTTCTACACGTTCTGAAGGATGATCAGCTTCTACTGATCCAAAGGAAGCATCTTCTGTTTGTGCCTCAACTGATTCTTCTATAGACAATTATGCCTGGTGACTGAACGTGTTAGACTTATTTCTGCAAGTTCTTATGGAGGTTGAACAGGTGTAGATCCCGCATCATCACCTTCTGTGTGTAACTTAACGTCGTCTTCTGTAGCCAATTCTGCCTTAAAAGTTTACGACGCTCATCGTATTAGACTTGTTTCTGGAAGTTCTTTTGGAGTTTGAGCCTATCTATTTGAGAAACTGCGTCTTGCACATCTGTTTCTTCTAGTTCTCAAGGAATTTCAGCTTGGGCTGATCAAATAGAAGCATATTCTGTGTTTGTCTTAACTCTGCAGCCTTTTCTGCGACATTCGTTTGCAGAAACGTGTCGTAGGAGATCGATTTCTGCACGTTCAGCTTCTACTGATACAAAGGAAGCATCTTCTGTTTGTGCCTCAACTGATTCTTCTATAGACAATTCTGCCTAGGGATTCAACGTGTTAGACTTATATCTGCAAGTTCTTATGGAGGTTGAACAGGTGTAGATCATGCATCATCACCTTATGTGTGTAACTTAACGTCGTCTTCTGTAGCCAATTCTGCCTGAAAAGTTTGCGACGCTCATCGTATTAGACTTGTTTCTGGAAGTTCTTTTGGAGTTTGAGCCTATCTATTTGAGTAAGTACGTCTTGCACATCTGTTTCTTCTAGTTCTCAAGGAATTTCAGCTCGGGCTGATCAACTAGAAGCATATTCTGTGTTTGTCTTAACTCTGCAGCCTTTTCTGCGACATTCGATTGCAGAAACTGGTCGTAGGAGATCGATTTCTGCACGTTCTAAAGGAGGTTCACCTTCTACTGTTCCAAAGGAAGCATCTTCTGCTTGTGCCTCAACTGATTCTTCTATAGACAATTCTGCCTGGTGACTCAACGTGTTAGATTTATTTCTGCAAGTTCTTATGGAGGTTGAACTGGTGTAGATCCCGCATCATCACCTTCTGTGTGTAACTTAACGTCGTCTTCTGTAGCCAATTCTGCCTGAAAAGTTTGCGACGCTCATCGTATTAGACTTGTTTCTGGAAGTTCTTTTGGTGTTTGAGCCTATCTATTTGAGTAACTGCGTCTTGTACATCTGTTTCTTCTAGTTCTCAAGGAATTTCAGCTTGGGATGATCAACTAGAAGCATATTCTGTGTTTGTCTTAACTCTGCAGCCTTTTCTGCGACATCCGTTTGCAGAAACTGGTCGTAGGAGATCGATTTCTGCACGTTCTGAAGGAGGTTCAGCTTCTACTGATCCAATGGAAGCATCTGCTGTTTGTGCCTCAGCTGATTCTTCTAGAGACAATTCTGCCTGGTGACTCAACGTGTTATACTTATATCTGCAAGTTCTTTTCGAGGTTGCAACTGGTGCAGAATCTGTATCATCATCTTCTTTTTGTAACTTAACTGCTTCTTCTATAGCTAATTCTGACTGAAAAGTTGCGAGGCTTAACGTGTCAAACTTGTTTCTGCATGTTTTGTTGTTGTTTCAAATGGAGCTGATCCCATATCATCATTTTCTATTTGTCCGTTAACCACAGCTTCTATATCCATTTAGGCCTGATTATATTGAGAAACACATCGTGGTAGACTTGTTTCAAGAAGTTATTTTGGTGTTTGAGGTTATCTATTTGAGTAACTGCGTCTTGCACATCTGTTTCTTCTAGTTCTCAAAGAATGTCAGCTCGGGCTGATCAACTAGAAGCATATTCTGTGTTTGTCTTAACTCTGCAGCCTTTTCTGCGACATTCGTTTGCAGAAACTGGTCGTAGGAGATCGATTTCTGCACGTTCTAAACGAGGTTTACCTTCTACTGTTCCAAAGGAAGCATCTTCTGCTTGTGCCTCAACTGATTCTTCTATAGACAATTCTGCCTTAAGAGTTTGCGACGCTCATCGTATTAGACTTGTTTCTGGAAGTTCTTTTGGAGTTTGAGCCTATCTATTTGAGAAACTGCGTCTTGCATATCTGTTTCTTCTAGTTCTCAAGGAATTTCAGCTTGGGCTGATCAACTAGAAGCATATTCTGTGTTTGTCTTAACTCTGCAGCCTTTTCTGCGACATTCGTTTGCAGAAACTGGTCGTAGGAGATCGATTTCTGCATGTTCAGCTTCTACTGAACCATAGGAAGCATCTTCTGTTTGTGCCTCAACTGATTCTTCTATAGACAATTCTGCCTGGTGATTCAACGTGTTAGACTTATTTCTGCAAGTTCTTATGGAGGTTGAACAGGTGTAGATCCCGCATCATCACCTTCTGTGTGTAACTTAACGTCGTCTTCTGTAGCCAATTCTGCCTTAAAAGTTTACGACGCTCATCGTATTAGACTTGTTTCTGGAAGTTCTTTTGGAGTTTGAGCCTATCTATTTGAGTAAGTGCGTCTTGCACATCTGTTTCTTCTAGTTCTCAAGGAATTTCAGCTCGGGCTGATTAACTAGAAGCATATTCTGTGTTTGTCTTAACTCTGCAGCCTTTTCTGCGACATTCGTTTGCAGAAACTGGTCGTAGGAGATCGATTTTTGCACGTTCTAAAGGAGGTTCACCTTCTACTGATCCAAAGGAAGCATCTTCTGCTTGTGCCTCAACTGATTCTTCTATAGACAATTCTGCCTTAAAAGTTTGCGACGCTCATCGTATTAGACTTGTTTCTGGAAGTTCTTTTGGAGTTTGAGCCTATCTATTTGAGAAACTGCGTCTTGCATATCTGTTTCTTCTAGTTCTCAAGGAATTTCAGCTCGGGCTGATCAAATAGAAGCATATTCTGTGTTTGTCTTAACTCTGCAGCCTTTTCTGCGACATCTGTTTGCAAAAACTGGTCGTAGGAGATCGATTTCTGCACGTTCTGAAGGATGATCAGCTTCTACTGATCCAAAGGAAGCATCTTCTGTTTGTGCCTCAACTGATTCTTCTATAGACAATTCTGCCTGGTGACTCAACATGTTAGACTTATTTCTGCAAGTTCTTATGGAGGTTGAACTGGTGTAGATCCCGCATCATCACCTTCTGTGTGTAACTTAACGTCGTCTTCTGTAACCAATTCTGCCTTAAAAGTTTGCGACGCTCATCGTATTAGACTTGTTTCTGGAAGTTCTTTTGGAGTTTGAGCCTATCTATTTGAGAAACTGCGTCTTGCACATCTGTTTCTTCTAGTTCTCAAGGAATTTCAGCTTGGGCTGATCAACTAGAAGCATATTCTGTGTTTGTCTTAACTCTGCAGCCTTTTCTGCGACATTCGTTTGCAGAAACTGGTCGTAGGAGATCGATTTCTGCACGTACAGCTTCTACTGATCCAAAGGAAGTATCTTCTGTTTGTGCCTCAACTGATTCTTCTATAGACAATTCTGCCTGGTGATTCAACGTGTTAGACTTATTTCTGCAAGTTCTTATGGAGGTTGAACAGGTGTAGATCATGCATCATCACCTGCTGTGTGTAACTTAACGTCGTCTTCTGTAGCCAATTCTGCCTTAAAAGTTTACGACGATCATCGTATTAGACTTGTTTCTGGAAGTTCTTTTGGAGTTTGAGCCTATCTATTTGAGAAACTGCGTCTTGCACATCTGTTTCTTCTAGTTCTCAAGGAATTTCAGCTTGGGCTGATCAACTAGAAGCATATTCTGTGTTTGTATTAACTCTGCAGCCTTTTCTGCGACATTCGTTTGCAGAAACTGGTCGTAGGAGATCGATTTCTGCACGTTCAGCTTCTACTGATCCAAAGGAAGTATCTTCTGTTTGTGCCTCAACTGATTCTTCTATAGACAATTCTGCCTGGTGATTCAACGTGTTAGACTTATTTCTGCAAGTTCTTATGGAGGTTGAACTGGTGTAGATCCCGCATCATCACCTTCTGTGTGTAACTTAACGTCGTCTTCTGTAGCCAATTCTGCCTTAAAAGTTTACGACGCTCATCGTATTAGACTTGTTTCTGGAAGTTCTTTTGGAGTTTGAGCCTATCTATTTGAGAAACTGCGTCTTGCACATCTGGTTCTTCTAGTTCTCAAGGAATTTCAGCTTGGGCTGATCAAATAGAAGCATATTCTGTGTTTGTCTTAACTCTGCAGCCTTTTCTGCGACATCCGTTTGCAAAAACTGGTCGTAGGAGATCGATTTCTGCACGTTCTGAAGGAGGTTCAGCTTCTACTGATCCAATGGAAGCATCTTCTGTTTGTGCCTCAGCTGATTCTTCTAGAGACAATTCTGCCTGGTGACTCAACGTGTTATACTTATATCTGCAAGTTCTTTTGAAGGTTGCAACTGGTGCAGAATCTGTATCATCATCTTCTGTTTGTAACTTAACTGCTTCTTCTATAGCTAATTCTGCCTGAAAAGTTGCGAGGCTTAACGTGTCAAACTTGTTTCTGCAAGTTTTGTTGTTGTTTCAAATGGAGCTGATCCCGTATCATCATTTTCTGTTTGTCCGTTAACCACAGCTTCTATATCCATTTAGGCCTGATTATATTGAGAAACACGTCGTGGTAGACTTGTTTCAAGAAGTTATTTTGGTGTTTGAGGTTATCTATTTGAGTAACTGCTTCTTGCACATCTGTTTCTTCTAGTTCTCAAAGAATGTCAGCTCGGGCTGATAGACTAGAAGCATATTCTGTGTTTGTCTTAACTCTGCAGCCTTTTCTGCGACATTCGATTGCAGAAACTGGTCGTAGGAGATCGATTTCTGCACGTTCTAAAGGAGGTTCACCTTCTACTGTTCCAAAGGAAGCATCTTCTGCTTGTGCCTCAACTGATTCTTCTATAGACAATTCTGCCTTAAAAGTTTGCGACGCTCATCGTATTAGACTTGTTTCTGGAAGTTCTTTTGGAGTTTGAGCCTATCTATTTGAGAAACTGCGTCTTGCATATCTGTTTCTTCTAGTTCTCAAGGAATTTCAGCTCGGGCTGATCAAATAGAAGCATATTCTGTGTTTGTCTTAACTCTGCAGCCTTTTCTGCGACATCTGTTTGCAAAAACTGGTCGTAGGAGATCGATTTCTGCACGTTCTGAAGGATGATCAGCTTCTACTGATCCAAAGGAAGCATCTTCTGTTTGTGCCTCAACTGATTCTTCTATAGACAATTCTGCCTGGTGACTCAACGTGTTAGACTTATTTCTGCAAGTTCTTATGGAGGTTGAACTGGTGTAGATCCCGCATCATCACCTTCTGTGTGTAACTTAACGTCGTCTTCTGTAACCAATTCTGCCTTAAAAGTTTGCGACGCTCATCGTATTAGACTTGTTTCTGGAAGTTCTTTTGGAGTTTGAGCCTATCTATTTGAGAAACTGCGTCTTGCACATCTGTTTCTTCTAGTTCTCAAGGAATTTCAGCTTGGGATGATCAACTAGAAGCATATTCTGTGTTTGTCTTAACTCTGCAGCCTTTTCTGCGACATTCGTTTGCAGAAACTGGTCGTAGGAGATCGATTTCTGCACGTACAGCTTCTACTGATCCAAAGGAAGTATCTTCTGTTTGTGCCTCAACTGATTCTTCTATAGACAATTCTGCCTGGTGATTCAACGTGTTAGACTTATTTCTGCAAGTTCTTATGGAGGTTGAACAGGTGTAGATCATGCATCATCACCTTCTGTGTGTAACTTAACGTCGTCTTCTGTAGCCAATTCTGCCTTAAAAGTTTACGACGATCATCGTATTAGACTTGTTTCTGGAAGTTCTTTTGGAGTTTGAGCCAATCTATTTGAGAAACTGCGTCTTGCACATCTGTTTCTTCTAGTTCTCAAGGAATTTCAGCTTGGGCTGATCAAATAGAAGCATATTCTGTGTTTGTCTTAACTCTGCAGCCTTTTCTGCGACATTCGTTTGCAGAAACGTGTCGTAGGAGATCGATTTCTGCACGTTCAGCTTCTACTGATACAAAGGAAGCATCTTCTGTTTGTGCCTCAACTGATTCTTCTATAGACAATTCTGCCTAGGGATTCAACGTGTTAGACTTATATCTGCAAGTTCTTATGGAGGTTGAACAGGTGTAGATCATGCATCATCACCTTATGTGTGTAACTTAACGTCGTCTTCTGTAGCCAATTCTGCCTGAAAAGTTTGCGACGCTCATCGTATTAGACTTG
Source organism: Cepaea hortensis (assembly GCA_963921405.1). Lineage (NCBI taxonomy): Eukaryota > Metazoa > Mollusca > Gastropoda > Stylommatophora > Helicidae > Cepaea > Cepaea hortensis. Next base: position 68,336,537 of record OY992885.1, read on the forward strand.
TTTCTGGAAGTTCTTTTGGAGTTTGAGCCTATCTATTTGAGTAAGTACGTCTTGCACATCTGTTTCTTCTAGTTCTCAAGGAATTTCAGCTCGGGCTGATCAACTAGAAGCATATTCTGTGTTTGTCTTAACTCTGCAGCCTTTTCTGCGACATCTGTTTGCAAAAACTGGTCGTATGAGATCGATTTCTGCACGTTCTGAAGGATGATCAGCTTCTACTGATCCAAAGGAAGCATCTTCTGTTTGTGCCTCAACTGATTCTTCTATAGACAATTCTGCCTGGTGACTCAACGTGTTAGATTTATTTCTGCAAGTTCTTATGGAGGTTGAACTGGTGTAGATCCCGCATCATCACCTTCTGTGTGTAACTTAACGTCGTCTTCTGTAGCCAATTCTGCCTGAAAAGTTTGCGACGCTCATCGTGTTAGACTTGTTTCTGGAAGTTCTTTTGGTGTTTGAGCCTATCTATTTGAGTAACTGCGTCTTGTACATCTGTTTCTTCTAGTTCTCAAGGAATTTCAGCTTGGGATGATCAACTAGAAGCATATTCTGTGTTTGTCTTAACTCTGCAGCCTTTTCTGCGACATCCGTTTGCAGAAACTGGTCGTAGGAGATCGATTTCTGCACGTTCTGAAGGAGGTTCAGCTTCTACTGATCCAATGGAAGCATCTGCTGTTTGTGCCTCAGCTGATTCTTCTAGAGACAATTCTGCCTGGTGACTCAACGTGTTATACTTATATCTGCAAGTTCTTTTCGAGGTTGCAACTGGTGCAGAATCTGTATCATCATCTTCTTTTTGTAACTTAACTGCTTCTTCTATAGCTAATTCTGACTGAAAAGTTGCGAGGCTTAACGTGTCAAACTTGTTTCTGCATGTTTTGTTGTTGTTTCAAATGGAGCTGATCCCGTATCATCATTTTCTATTTGTCCGTTAACCACAGCTTCTATATCCATTTAGGCCTGATTATATTGAGAAACACATCGTGGTAGACTTGTTTCAAGAAGTTATTTTGGTGTTTGAGGTTATCTATTTGAGTAACTGCGTCTTGCACATCTGTTTCTTCTAGTTCTCAAAGAATGTCAGCTCGGGCTGATCAACTAGAAGCATATTCTGTGTTTGTCTTAACTCTGCAGCCTTTTCTGCGACATTCGTTTGCAGAAACTGGTCGTAGGAGATCGATTTCTGCACGTTCTAAACGAGGTTTACCTTCTACTGTTCCAAAGGAAGCATCTTCTGCTTGTGCCTCAACTGATTCTTCTATAGACAATTCTGCCTTAAGAGTTTGCGACGCTCATCGTATTAGACTTGTTTCTGGAAGTTCTTTTGGAGTTTGAGCCTATCTATTTGAGAAACTGCGTCTTGCATATCTGTTTCTTCTAGTTCTCAAGGAATTTCAGCTTGGGCTGATCAACTAGAAGCATATTCTGTGTTTGTCTTAACTCTGCAGCCTTTTCTGCGACATTCGTTTGCAGAAACTGGTCGTAGGAGATCGATTTCTGCACGTTCAGCTTCTACTGAACCATAGGAAGCATCTTCTGTTTGTGCCTCAACTGATTCTTCTATAGACAATTCTGCCTGGTGATTCAACGTGTTAGACTTATTTCTGCAAGTTCTTATGGAGGTTGAACAGGTGTAGATCCCGCATCATCACCTTCTGTGTGTAACTTAACGTCGTCTTCTGTAGCCAATTCTGCCTTAAAAGTTTACGACGCTCATCGTATTAGACTTGTTTCTGGAAGTTCTTTTGGAGTTTGAGCCTATCTATTTGAGTAAGTGCGTCTTGCACATCTGTTTCTTCTAGTTCTCAAGGAATTTCAGCTCGGGCTGATTAACTAGAAGCATATTCTGTGTTTGTCTTAACTCTGCAGCCTTTTCTGCGACATTCGTTTGCAGAAACTGGTCGTAGGAGATCGATTTTTGCACGTTCTAAAGGAGGTTCACCTTCTACTGATCCAAAGGAAGCATCTTCTGCTTGTGCCTCAACTGATTCTTCTATAGACAATTCTGGCTTAAAAGTTTGCGACGCTCATCGTATTAGACTTGTTTCTGGAAGTTCTTTTGGAGTTTGAGCCTATCTATTTGAGAAACTGCGTCTTGCATATCTGTTTCTTCTAGTTCTCAAGGAATTTCAGCTCGGGCTGATCAAATAGAAGCATATTCTGTGTTTGTCTTAACTCTGCAGCCTTTTCTGCGACATCTGTTTGCAAAAACTGGTCGTAGGAGATCGATTTCTGCACGTTCTGAAGGATGATCAGCTTCTACTGATCCAAAGGAAGCATCTTCTGTTTGTGCCTCAACTGATTCTTCTATAGACAATTCTGCCTGGTGACTCAACGTGTTAGACTTATTTCTGCAAGTTCTTATGGAGGTTGAACTGGTGTAGATCCCGCATCATCACCTTCTGTGTGTAACTTAACGTCGTCTTCTGTAACCAATTCTGCCTTAAAAGTTTGCGACGCTCATCGTATTAGACTTGTTTCTGGAAGTTCTTTTGGAGTTTGAGCCTATCTATTTGAGAAACTGCGTCTTGCACATCTGTTTCTTCTAGTTCTCAAGGAATTTCAGCTTGGGCTGATCAACTAGAAGCATATTCTGTGTTTGTCTTAACTCTGCAGCCTTTTCTGCGACATTCGTTTGCAGAAACTGGTCGTAGGAGATCGATTTCTGCACGTACAGCTTCTACTGATCCAAAGGAAGTATCTTCTGTTTGTGCCTCAACTGATTCTTCTATAGACAATTCTGCCTGGTGATTCAACGTGTTAGACTTATTTCTGCAAGTTCTTATGGAGGTTGAACTGGTGTAGATCCCGCATCATCACCTTCTGTGTGTAACTTAACGTCGTCTTCTGTAGCCAATTCTGCCTTAAAAGTTTACGACGCTCATCGTATTAGACTTGTTTCTGGAAGTTCTTTTGGAGTTTGAGCCTATCTATTTGAGAAACTGCGTCTTGCACATCTGGTTCTTCTAGTTCTCAAGGAATTTCAGCTTGGGCTGATCAAATAGAAGCATATTCTGTGTTTGTCTTAACTCTGCAGCCTTTTCTGCGACATCCGTTTGCAAAAACTGGTCGTAGGAGATCGATTTCTGCACGTTCTGAAGGAGGTTCAGCTTCTACTGATCCAATGGAAGCATCTTCTGTTTGTGCCTCAGCTGATTCTTCTAGAGACAATTCTGCCTGGTGACTCAACGTGTTATACTTATATCTGCAAGTTCTTTTGGAGGTTGCAACTGGTGCAGAATCTGTATCATCATCTTCTTTTTGTAACTTAACTGCTTCTTCTATAGCTAATTCTGACTGAAAAGTTGCGAGGCTTAACGTGTCAAACTTGTTTCTGCATGTTTTGTTGTTGTTTCAAATGGAGCTGATCCCGTATCATCATTTTCTGTTTGTCCGTTAACCACAGCTTCTATATCCATTTAGGCCTGATTATATTGAGAAACACATCGTGGTAGACTTGTTTCAAGAAGTTATTTTGGTGTTTGAGGTTATCTATTTGAGTAACTGCGTCTTGCACATCTGTTTCTTCTAGTTCTCAAAGAATGTCAGCTCGGGCTGATCAACTAGAAGCATATTCTGTGTTTGTCTTAACTCTGCAGCCTTTTCTGCGACATTCGTTTGCAGAAACTGGTCGTAGGAGATCGATTTCTGCACGTTCTAAACGAGGTTTACCTTCTACTGTTCCAAAGGAAGCATCTTCTGCTTGTGCCTCAACTGATTCTTCTATAGACAATTCTGCCTTAAGAGTTTGCGACGCTCATCGTATTAGACTTGTTTCTGGAAGTTCTTTTGGAGTTTGAGCCTATCTATTTGAGAAACTGCGTCTTGCATATCTGTTTCTTCTAGTTCTCAAGGAATTTCAGCTTGGGCTGATCAACTAGAAGCATATTCTGTGTTTGTCTTAACTCTGCAGCCTTTTCTGCGACATTCGTTTGCAGAAACTGGTCGTAGGAGATCGATTTCTGCACGTTCAGCTTCTACTGAACCATAGGAAGCATCTTCTGTTTGTGCCTCAACTGATTCTTCTATAGACAATTCTGCCTGGTGATTCAACGTGTTAGACTTATTTCTGCAAGTTCTTATGGAGGTTGAACAGGTGTAGATCCCGCATCATCACCTTCTGTGTGTAACTTAACGTCGTCTTCTGTAGCCAATTCTGCCTTAAAAGTTTACGACGCTCATCGTATTAGACTTGTTTCTGGAAGTTCTTTTGGAGTTTGAGCCTATCTATTTGAGTAAGTGCGTCTTGCACATCTGTTTCTTCTAGTTCTCAAGGAATTTCAGCTCGGGCTGATTAACTAGAAGCATATTCTGTGTTTGTCTTAACTCTGCAGCCTTTTCTGCGACATTCGTTTGCAGAAACTGGTCGTAGGAGATCGATTTTTGCACGTTCTAAAGGAGGTTCACCTTCTACTGATCCAAAGGAAGCATCTTCTGCTTGTGCCTCAACTGATTCTTCTATAGACAATTCTGCCTTAAAAGTTTGCGACGCTCATCGTATTAGACTTGTTTCTGGAAGTTCTTTTGGAGTTTGAGCCTATCTATTTGAGAAACTGCGTCTTGCATATCTGTTTCTTCTAGTTCTCAAGGAATTTCAGCTCGGGCTGATCAAATAGAAGCATATTCTGTGTTTGTCTTAACTCTGCAGCCTTTTCTGCGACATCTGTTTGCAAAAACTGGTCGTAGGAGATCGATTTCTGCACGTTCTGAAGGATGATCAGCTTCTACTGATCCAAAGGAAGCATCTTCTGTTTGTGCCTCAACTGATTCTTCTATAGACAATTCTGCCTGGTGACTCAACATGTTAGACTTATTTCTGCAAGTTCTTATGGAGGTTGAACTGGTGTAGATCCCGCATCATCACCTTCTGTGTGTAACTTAACGTCGTCTTCTGTAACCAATTCTGCCTTAAAAGTTTGCGACGCTCATCGTATTAGACTTGTTTCTGGAAGTTCTTTTGGAGTTTGAGCCTATCTATTTGAGAAACTGCGTCTTGCACATCTGTTTCTTCTAGTTCTCAAGGAATTTCAGCTTGGGCTGATCAACTAGAAGCATATTCTGTGTTTGTCTTAACTCTGCAGCCTTTTCTGCGACATTCGTTTGCAGAAACTGGTCGTAGGAGATCGATTTCTGCACGTACAGCTTCTACTGATCCAAAGGAAGTATCTTCTGTTTGTGCCTCAACTGATTCTTCTATAGACAATTCTGCCTGGTGATTCAACGTGTTAGACTTATTTCTGCAAGTTCTTATGGAGGTTGAACAGGTGTAGATCATGCATCATCACCTGCTGTGTGTAACTTAACGTCGTCTTCTGTAGCCAATTCTGCCTTAAAAGTTTACGACGATCATCGTATTAGACTTGTTTCTGGAAGTTCTTTTGGAGTTTGAGCCTATCTATTTGAGAAACTGCGTCTTGCACATCTGTTTCTTCTAGTTCTCAAGGAATTTCAGCTTGGGCTGATCAACTAGAAGCATATTCTGTGTTTGTCTTAACTCTGCAGCCTTTTCTGCGACATTCGTTTGCAGAAACTGGTCGTAGGAGATCGATTTCTGCACGTTCAGCTTCTACTGATCCAAAGGAAGTATCTTCTGTTTGTGCCTCAACTGATTCTTCTATAGACAATTCTGCCTGGTGATTCAACGTGTTAGACTTATTTCTGCAAGTTCTTATGGAGGTTGAACTGGTGTAGATCCCGCATCATCACCTTCTGTGTGTAACTTAACGTCGTCTTCTGTAGCCAATTCTGCCTTAAAAGTTTACGACGCTCATCGTATTAGACTTGTTTCTGGAAGTTCTTTTGGAGTTTGAGCCTATCTATTTGAGAAACTGCGTCTTGCACATCTGGTTCTTCTAGTTCTCAAGGAATTTCAGCTTGGGCTGATCAAATAGAAGCATATTCTGTGTTTGTCTTAACTCTGCAGCCTTTTCTGCGACATCCGTTTGCAAAAACTGGTCGTAGGAGATCGATTTCTGCACGTTCTGAAGGAGGTTCAGCTTCTACTGATCCAATGGAAGCATCTTCTGTTTGTGCCTCAGCTGATTCTTCTAGAGACAATTCTGCCTGGTGACTCAACGTGTTATACTTATATCTGCAAGTTCTTTTGAAGGTTGCAACTGGTGCAGAATCTGTATCATCATCTTCTGTTTGTAACTTAACTGCTTCTTCTATAGCTAATTCTGCCTGAAAAGTTGCGAGGCTTAACGTGTCAAACTTGTTTCTGCAAGTTTTGTTGTTGTTTCAAATGGAGCTGATCCCGTATCATCATTTTCTGTTTGTCCGTTAACCACAGCTTCTATATCCATTTAGGCCTGATTATATTGAGAAACACGTCGTGGTAGACTTGTTTCAAGAAGTTATTTTGGTGTTTGAGGTTATCTATTTGAGTAACTGCTTCTTGCACATCTGTTTCTTCTAGTTCTCAAAGAATGTCAGCTCGGGCTGATAGACTAGAAGCATATTCTGTGTTTGTCTTAACTCTGCAGCCTTTTCTGCGACATTCGATTGCAGAAACTGGTCGTAGGAGATCGATTTCTGCACGTTCTAAAGGAGGTTCACCTTCTACTGTTCCAAAGGAAGCATCTTCTGCTTGTGCCTCAACTGATTCTTCTATAGACAATTCTGCCTTAAAAGTTTGCGACGCTCATCGTATTAGACTTGTTTCTGGAAGTTCTTTTGGAGTTTGAGCCTATCTATTTGAGAAACTGCGTCTTGCATATCTGTTTCTTCTAGTTCTCAAGGAATTTCAGCTCGGGCTGATCAAATAGAAGCATATTCTGTGTTTGTCTTAACTCTGCAGCCTTTTCTGCGACATCTGTTTGCAAAAACTGGTCGTAGGAGATCGATTTCTGCACGTTCTGAAGGATGATCAGCTTCTACTGATCCAAAGGAAGCATCTTCTGTTTGTGCCTCAACTGATTCTTCTATAGACAATTCTGCCTGGTGACTCAACGTGTTAGACTTATTTCTGCAAGTTCTTATGGAGGTTGAACTGGTGTAGATCCCGCATCATCACCTTCTGTGTGTAACTTAACGTCGTCTTCTGTAACCAATTCTGCCTTAAAAGTTTGCGACGCTCATCGTATTAGACTTGTTTCTGGAAGTTCTTTTGGAGTTTGAGCCTATCTATTTGAGAAACTGCGTCTTGCACATCTGTTTCTTCTAGTTCTCAAGGAATTTCAGCTTGGGATGATCAACTAGAAGCATATTCTGTGTTTGTCTTAACTCTGCAGCCTTTTCTGCGACATTCGTTTGCAGAAACTGGTCGTAGGAGATCGATTTCTGCACGTACAGCTTCTACTGATCCAAAGGAAGTATCTTCTGTTTGTGCCTCAACTGATTCTTCTATAGACAATTCTGCCTGGTGATTCAACGTGTTAGACTTATTTCTGCAAGTTCTTATGGAGGTTGAACAGGTGTAGATCATGCATCATCACCTTCTGTGTGTAACTTAACGTCGTCTTCTGTAGCCAATTCTGCCTTAAAAGTTTGCGACGCTCATCGTATTAGACTTGTTTCTGGAAGTTCTTTTGGAGTTTGAGCCAATCTATTTGAGAAACTGCGTCTTGCACATCTGTTTCTTCTAGTTCTCAAGGAATTTCAGCTTGGGCTGATCAAATAGAAGCATATTCTGTGTTTGTCTTAACTCTGCAGCCTTTTCTGCGACATTCGTTTGCAGAAACGTGTCGTAGGAGATCGATTTCTGCACGTTCTGAAGGAGGTTCAGCTTCTACTGATCCAATGGAAGCATCTGCTGTTTGTGCCTCAGCTGATTCTTCTAGAGACAATTCTGCCTGGTGACTCAACGTGTTATACTTATATCTGCAAGTTCTTTTCGAGGTTGCAACTGGTGCAGAATCTGTATCATCATCTTCTTTTTGTAACTTAACTGCTTCTTCTATAGCTAATTCTGACTGAAAAGTTGCGAGGCTTAACGTGTCAAACTTGTTTCTGCATGTTTTGTTGTTGTTTCAAATGGAGCTGATCCCGTATCATCATTTTCTATTTGTCCGTTAACCACAGCTTCTATATCCATTTAGGCCTGATTATATTGAGAAACACATCGTGGTAGACTTGTTTCAAGAAGTTATTTTGGTGTTTGAGGTTATCTATTTGAGTAACTGCGTCTTGCACATCTGTTTCTTCTAGTTCTCAAAGAATGTCAGCTCGGGCTGATCAACTAGAAGCATATTCTGTGTTTGTCTTAACTCTGCAGCCTTTTCTGCGACATTCGTTTGCAGAAACTGGTCGTAGGAGATCGATTTCTGCACGTTCTAAACGAGGTTTACCTTCTACTGTTCCAAAGGAAGCATCTTCTGCTTGTGCCTCAACTGATTCTTCTATAGACAATTCTGCCTTAAGAGTTTGCGACGCTCATCGTATTAGACTTGTTTCTGGAAGTTCTTTTGGAGTTTGAGCCTATCTATTTGAGAAACTGCGTCTTGCATATCTGTTTCTTCTAGTTCTCAAGGAATTTCAGCTTGGGCTGATCAACTAGAAGCATATTCTGTGTTTGTCTTAACTCTGCAGCCTTTTCTGCGACATTCGTTTGCAGAAACTGGTCGTAGGAGATCGATTTCTGCACGTTCAGCTTCTACTGAACCATAGGAAGCATCTTCTGTTTGTGCCTCAACTGATTCTTCTATAGACAATTCTGCCTGGTGATTCAACGTGTTAGACTTATTTCTGCAAGTTCTTATGGAGGTTGAACAGGTGTAGATCCCGCATCATCACCTTCTGTGTGTAACTTAACGTCGTCTTCTGTAGCCAATTCTGCCTTAAAAGTTTACGACGCTCATCGTATTAGACTTGTTTCTGGAAGTTCTTTTGGAGTTTGAGCCTATCTATTTGAGAAACTGCGTCTTGCACATCTGGTTCTTCTAGTTCTCAAGGAATTTCAGCTTGGGCTGATCAAATAGAAGCATATTCTGTGTTTGTCTTAACTCTGCAGCCTTTTCTGCGACATCCGTTTGCAAAAACTGGTCGTAGGAGATCGATTTCTGCACGTTCTGAAGGAGGTTCAGCTTCTACTGATCCAATGGAAGCATCTTCTGTTTGTGCCTCAGCTGATTCTTCTAGAGACAATTCTGCCTGGTGACTCAACGTGTTATACTTATATCTGCAAGTTCTTTTGAAGGTTGCAACTGGTGCAGAATCTGTATCATCATCTTCTGTTTGTAACTTAACTGCTTCTTCTATAGCTAATTCTGCCTGAAAAGTTGCGAGGCTTAACGTGTCAAACTTGTTTCTGCAAGTTTTGTTGTTGTTTCAAATGGAGCTGATCCCGTATCATCATTTTCTGTTTGTCCGTTAACCACAGCTTCTATATCCATTTAGGCCTGATTATATTGAGAAACACGTCGTGGTAGACTTGTTTCAAGAAGTTATTTTGGTGTTTGAGGTTATCTATTTGAGTAACTGCTTCTTGCACATCTGTTTCTTCTAGTTCTCAAAGAATGTCAGCTCGGGCTGATAGACTAGAAGCATATTCTGTGTTTGTCTTAACTCTGCAGCCTTTTCTGCGACATTCGATTGCAGAAACTGGTCGTAGGAGATCGATTTCTGCACGTTCTAAAGGAGGTTCACCTTCTACTGTTCCAAAGGAAGCATCTTCTGCTTGTGCCTCAACTGATTCTTCTATAGACAATTCTGCCTTAAAAGTTTGCGACGCTCATCGTATTAGACTTGTTTCTGGAAGTTCTTTTGGAGTTTGAGCCTATCTATTTGAGAAACTGCGTCTTGCATATCTGTTTCTTCTAGTTCTCAAGGAATTTCAGCTCGGGCTGATCAAATAGAAGCATATTCTGTGTTTGTCTTAACTCTGCAGCCTTTTCTGCGACATCTGTTTGCAAAAACTGGTCGTAGGAGATCGATTTCTGCACGTTCTGAAGGATGATCAGCTTCTACTGATCCAAAGGAAGCATCTTCTGTTTGTGCCTCAACTGATTCTTCTATAGACAATTCTGCCTGGTGACTCAACGTGTTAGACTTATTTCTGCAAGTTCTTATGGAGGTTGAACTGGTGTAGATCCCGCATCATCACCTTCTGTGTGTAACTTAACGTCGTCTTCTGTAACCAATTCTGCCTTAAAAGTTTGCGACGCTCATCGTATTAGACTTGTTTCTGGAAGTTCTTTTGGAGTTTGAGCCTATCTATTTGAGAAACTGCGTCTTGCACATCTGTTTCTTCTAGTTCTCAAGGAATTTCAGCTTGGGATGATCAACTAGAAGCATATTCTGTGTTTGTCTTAACTCTGCAGCCTTTTCTGCGACATTCGTTTGCAGAAACTGGTCGTAGGAGATCGATTTCTGCACGTACAGCTTCTACTGATCCAAAGGAAGTATCTTCTGTTTGTGCCTCAACTGATTCTTCTATAGACAATTCTGCCTGGTGATTCAACGTGTTAGACTTATTTCTGCAAGTTCTTATGGAGGTTGAACAGGTGTAGATCATGCATCATCACCTTCTGTGTGTAACTTAACGTCGTCTTCTGTAGCCAATTCTGCCTTAAAAGTTTACGACGATCATCGTATTAGACTTGTTTCTGGAAGTTCTTTTGGAGTTTGAGCCAATCTATTTGAGAAACTGCGTCTTGCACATCTGTTTCTTCTAGTTCTCAAGGAATTTCAGCTTGGGCTGATCAAATAGAAGCATATTCTGTGTTTGTCTTAACTCTGCAGCCTTTTCTGCGACATTCGTTTGCAGAAACGTGTCGTAGGAGATCGATTTCTGCACGTTCAGCTTCTACTGATACAAAGGAAGCATCTTCTGTTTGTGCCTCAACTGATTCTTCTATAGACAATTCTGCCTAGGGATTCAACGTGTTAGACTTATTTCTGCAAGTTCTTATGGAGGTTGAACAGGTGTAGATCATGCATCATCACCTTCTGTGTGTAACTTAACGTCGTCTTCTGTAGCCAATTCTGCCTGAAAAGTTTGCGACGCTCATCGTATTAGACTTGTTTCTGGAAGTTCTTTTGGAGTTTGAGCCTATCTATTTGAGTAAGTACGTCTTGCACATCTGTTTCTTCTAGTTCTCAAGGAATTTCAGCTCGGGCTGATCAACTAGAAGCATATTCTGTGTTTGTCTTAACTCTGCAGCCTTTTCTGCGACATCTGTTTGCAAAAACTGGTCGTAGGAGATCGATTTCTGCACGTTCTGAAGGATGATCAGCTTCTACTGATCCAAAGGAAGCATCTTCTGTTTGTGCCTCAACTGATTCTTCTATAGACAATTCTGCCTGGTGACTCAACGTGTTAGATTTATTTCTGCAAGTTCTTATGGAGGTTGAACTGGTGTAGATCCCGCATCATCACCTTCTGTGTGTAACTTAACGTCGTCTTCTGTAGCCAATTCTGCCTGAAAAGTTTGCGACGCTCATCGTGTTAGACTTGTTTCTGGAAGTTCTTTTGGTGTTTGAGCCTATCTATTTGAGTAACTGCGTCTTGTACATCTGTTTCTTCTAGTTCTCAAGGAATTTCAGCTTGGGATGATCAACTAGAAGCATATTCTGTGTTTGTCTTAACTCTGCAGCCTTTTCTGCGACATCCGTTTGCAGAAACTGGTCGTAGGAGATCGATTTCTGCACGTTCTGAAGGAGGTTCAGCTTCTACTGATCCAATGGAAGCATCTTCTGTTTGTGCCTCAGCTGATTCTTCTAGAGACAATTCTGCCTGGTGACTCAACGTGTTATACTTATATCTGCAAGTTCTTTTGAAGGTTGCAACTGGTGCAGAATCTGTATCATCATCTTCTGTTTGTAACTTAACTGCTTCTTCTATAGCTAATTCTGCCTGAAAAGTTGCGAGGCTTAACGTGTCAAACTTGTTTCTGCAAGTTTTGTTGTTGTTTCAAATGGAGCTGATCCCGTATCATCATTTTCTGTTTGTCCGTTAACCACAGCTTCTATATCCATTTAGGCCTGATTATATTGAGAAACACGTCGTGGTAGACTTGTTTCAAGAAGTTATTTTGGTGTTTGAGGTTATCTATTTGAGTAACTGCTTCTTGCACATCTGTTTCTTCTAGTTCTCAAAGAATGTCAGCTCGGGCTGATAGACTAGAAGCATATTCTGTGTTTGTCTTAACTCTGCAGCCTTTTCTGCGACATTCGATTGCAGAAACTGGTCGTAGGAGATCGATTTCTGCACGTTCTAAAGGAGGTTCACCTTCTACTGTTCCAAAGGAAGCATCTTCTGCTTGTGCCTCAACTGATTCTTCTATAGACAATTCTGCCTTAAAAGTTTGCGACGCTCATCGTATTAGACTTGTTTCTGGAAGTTCTTTTGGAGTTTGAGCCTATCTATTTGAGAAACTGCGTCTTGCATATCTGTTTCTTCTAGTTCTCAAGGAATTTCAGCTCGGGCTGATCAAATAGAAGCATATTCTGTGTTTGTCTTAACTCTGCAGCCTTTTCTGCGACATCTGTTTGCAAAAACTGGTCGTAGGAGATCGATTTCTGCACGTTCTGAAGGATGATCAGCTTCTACTGATCCAAAGGAAGCATCTTCTGTTTGTGCCTCAACTGATTCTTCTATAGACAATTCTGCCTGGTGACTCAACGTGTTAGACTTATTTCTGCAAGTTCTTATGGAGGTTGAACTGGTGTAGATCCCGCATCATCACCTTCTGTGTGTAACTTAACGTCGTCTTCTGTAACCAATTCTGCCTTAAAAGTTTGCGACGCTCATCGTATTAGACTTGTTTCTGGAAGTTCTTTTGGAGTTTGAGCCTATCTATTTGAGAAACTGCGTCTTGCACATCTGTTTCTTCTAGTTCTCAAGGAATTTCAGCTTGGGATGATCAACTAGAAGCATATTCTGTGTTTGTCTTAACTCTGCAGCCTTTTCTGCGACATTCGTTTGCAGAAACTGGTCGTAGGAGATCGATTTCTGCACGTACAGCTTCTACTGATCCAAAGGAAGTATCTTCTGTTTGTGCCTCAACTGATTCTTCTATAGACAATTCTGCCTGGTGATTCAACGTGTTAGACTTATTTCTGCAAGTTCTTATGGAGGTTGAACAGGTGTAGATCATGCATCATCACCTTCTGTGTGTAACTTAACGTCGTCTTCTGTAGCCAATTCTGCCTTAAAAGTTTACGACGATCATCGTATTAGACTTGTTTCTGGAAGTTCTTTTGGAGTTTGAGCCAATCTATTTGAGAAACTGCGTCTTGCACATCTGTTTCTTCTAGTTCTCAAGGAATTTCAGCTTGGGCTGATCAAATAGAAGCATATTCTGTGTTTGTCTTAACTCTGCAGCCTTTTCTGCGACATTCGTTTGCAGAAACGTGTCGTAGGAGATCGATTTCTGCACGTTCAGCTTCTACTGATACAAAGGAAGCATCTTCTGTTTGTGCCTCAACTGATTCTTCTATAGACAATTCTGCCTAGGGATTCAACGTGTTAGACTTATTTCTGCAAGTTCTTATGGAGGTTGAACAGGTGTAGATCATGCATCATCACCTTCTGTGTGTAACTTAACGTCGTCTTCTGTAGCCAATTCTGCCTGAAAAGTTTGCGACGCTCATCGTATTAGACTTGTTTCTGGAAGTTCTTTTGGAGTTTGAGCCTATCTATTTGAGTAAGTACGTCTTGCACATCTGTTTCTTCTAGTTCTCAAGGAATTTCAGCTCGGGCTGATCAACTAGAAGCATATTCTGTGTTTGTCTTAACTCTGCAGCCTTTTCTGCGACATCTGTTTGCAAAAACTGGTCGTAGGAGATCGATTTCTGCACGTTCTGAAGGATGATCAGCTTCTACTGATCCAAAGGAAGCATCTTCTGTTTGTGCCTCAACTGATTCTTCTATAGACAATTCTGCCTGGTGACTCAACGTGTTAGATTTATTTCTGCAAGTTCTTATGGAGGTTGAACTGGTGTAGATCCCGCATCATCACCTTCTGTGTGTAACTTAACGTCGTCTTCTGTAGCCAATTCTGCCTGAAAAGTTTGCGACGCTCATCGTGTTAGACTTGTTTCTGGAAGTTCTTTTGGTGTTTGAGCCTATCTATTTGAGTAACTGCGTCTTGTACATCTGTTTCTTCTAGTTCTCAAGGAATTTCAGCTTGGGATGATCAACTAGAAGCATATTCTGTGTTTGTCTTAACTCTGCAGCCTTTTCTGCGACATCCGTTTGCAGAAACTGGTCGTAGGAGATCGATTTCTGCACGTTCTGAAGGAGGTTCAGCTTCTACTGATCCAATGGAAGCATCTGCTGTTTGTGCCTCAGCTGATTCTTCTAGAGACAATTCTGCCTGGTGACTCAACGTGTTATACTTATATCTGCAAGTTCTTTTCGAGGTTGCAACTGGTGCAGAATCTGTATCATCATCTTCTTTTTGTAACTTAACTGCTTCTTCTATAGCTAATTCTGACTGAAAAGTTGCGAGGCTTAACGTGTCAAACTTGTTTCTGCATGTTTTGTTGTTGTTTCAAATGGAGCTGATCCCGTATCATCATTTTCTATTTGTCCGTTAACCACAGCTTCTATATCCATTTAGGCCTGATTATATTGAGAAACACATCGTGGTAGACTTGTTTCAAGAAGTTATTTTGGTGTTTGAGGTTATCTATTTGAGTAACTGCGTCTTGCACATCTGTTTCTTCTAGTTCTCAAAGAATGTCAGCTCGGGCTGATCAACTAGAAGCATATTCTGTGTTTGTCTTAACTCTGCAGCCTTTTCTGCGACATTCGTTTGCAGAAACTGGTCGTAGGAGATCGATTTCTGCACGTTCTAAACGAGGTTTACCTTCTACTGTTCCAAAGGAAGCATCTTCTGCTTGTGCCTCAACTGATTCTTCTATAGACAATTCTGCCTTAAGAGTTTGCGACGCTCATCGTATTAGACTTGTTTCTGGAAGTTCTTTTGGAGTTTGAGCCTATCTATTTGAGAAACTGCGTCTTGCATATCTGTTTCTTCTAGTTCTCAAGGAATTTCAGCTTGGGCTGATCAACTAGAAGCATATTCTGTGTTTGTCTTAACTCTGCAGCCTTTTCTGCGACATTCGTTTGCAGAAACTGGTCGTAGGAGATCGATTTCTGCACGTTCAGCTTCTACTGAACCATAGGAAGCATCTTCTGTTTGTGCCTCAACTGATTCTTCTATAGACAATTCTGCCTGGTGATTCAACGTGTTAGACTTATTTCTGCAAGTTCTTATGGAGGTTGAACAGGTGTAGATCCCGCATCATCACCTTCTGTGTGTAACTTAACGTCGTCTTCTGTAGCCAATTCTGCCTTAAAAGTTTACGACGCTCATCGTATTAGACTTGTTTCTGGAAGTTCTTTTGGAGTTTGAGCCTATCTATTTGAGTAAGTGCGTCTTGCACATCTGTTTCTTCTAGTTCTCAAGGAATTTCAGCTCGGGCTGATTAACTAGAAGCATATTCTGTGCTTGTCTTAACTCTGCAGCCTTTTCTGCGACATTCGTTTGCAGAAACTGGTCGTAGGAGATCGATTTTTGCACGTTCTAAAGGAGGTTCACCTTCTACTGATCCAAAGGAAGCATCTTCTGCTTGTGCCTCAACTGATTCTTCTATAGACAATTCTGGCTTAAAAGTTTGCGACGCTCATCGTATTAGACTTGTTTCTGGAAGTTCTTTTGGAGTTTGAGCCTATCTATTTGAGAAACTGCGTCTTGCATATCTGTTTCTTCTAGTTCTCAAGGAATTTCAGCTCGGGCTGATCAAATAGAAGCATATTCTGTGTTTGTCTTAACTCTGCAGCCTTTTCTGCGACATCTGTTTGCAAAAACTGGTCGTAGGAGATCGATTTCTGCACGTTCTGAAGGATGATCAGCTTCTACTGATCCAAAGGAAGCATCTTCTGTTTGTGCCTCAACTGATTCTTCTATAGACAATTCTGCCTGGTGACTCAACGTGTTAGACTTATTTCTGCAAGTTCTTATGGAGGTTGAACTGGTGTAGATCCCGCATCATCACCTTCTGTGTGTAACTTAACGTCGTCTTCTGTAACCAATTCTGCCTTAAAAGTTTGCGACGCTCATCGTATTAGACTTGTTTCTGGAAGTTCTTTTGGAGTTTGAGCCTATCTATTTGAGAAACTGCGTCTTGCACATCTGTTTCTTCTAGTTCTCAAGGAATTTCAGCTTGGGCTGATCAACTAGAAGCATATTCTGTGTTTGTCTTAACTCTGCAGCCTTTTCTGCGACATTCGTTTGCAGAAACTGGTCGTAGGAGATCGATTTCTGCACGTACAGCTTCTACTGATCCAAAGGAAGTATCTTCTGTTTGTGCCTCAACTGATTCTTCTATAGACAATTCTGCCTGGTGATTCAACGTGTTAGACTTATTTCTGCAAGTTCTTATGGAGGTTGAACAGGTGTAGATCCTGCATCATCACCTGCTGTGTGTAACTTAACGTCGTCTTCTGTAGCCAATTCTGCCTTAAAAGTTTACGACGATCATCGTATTAGACTTGTTTCTGGAAGTTCTTTTGGAGTTTGAGCCTATCTATTTGAGAAACTGCGTCTTGCACATCTGTTTCTTCTAGTTCTCAAGGAATTTCAGCTTGGGCTGATCAACTAGAAGCATATTCTGTGTTTGTCTTAACTCTGCAGCCTTTTCTGCGACATTCGTTTGCAGAAACTGGTCGTAGGAGATCGATTTCTGCACGTTCAGCTTCTACTGATCCAAAGGAAGTATCTTCTGTTTGTGCCTCAACTGATTCTTCTATAGACAATTCTGCCTGGTGATTCAACGTGTTAGACTTATTTCTGCAAGTTCTTATGGAGGTTGAACTGGTGTAGATCCCGCATCATCACCTTCTGTGTGTAACTTAACGTCGTCTTCTGTAGCCAATTCTGCCTTAAAAGTTTACGACGCTCATCGTATTAGACTTGTTTCTGGAAGTTCTTTTGGAGTTTGAGCCTATCTATTTGAGAAACTGCGTCTTGCACATCTGGTTCTTCTAGTTCTCAAGGAATTTCAGCTTGGGCTGATCAAATAGAAGCATATTCTGTGTTTGTCTTAACTCTGCAGCCTTTTCTGCGACATCCGTTTGCAAAAACTGGTCGTAGGAGATCGATTTCTGCACGTTCTGAAGGAGGTTCAGCTTCTACTGATCCAATGGAAGCATCTGCTGTTTGTGCCTCAGCTGATTCTTCTAGAGACAATTCTGCCTGGTGACTCAACGTGTTATACTTATATCTGCAAGTTCTTTTCGAGGTTGCAACTGGTGCAGAATCTGTATCATCATCTTCTTTTTGTAACTTAACTGCTTCTTCTATAGCTAATTCTGACTGAAAAGTTGCGAGGCTTAACGTGTCAAACTTGTTTCTGCATGTTTTGTTGTTGTTTCAAATGGAGCTGATCCCGTATCATCATTTTCTATTTGTCCGTTAACCACAGCTTCTATATCCATTTAGGCCTGATTATATTGAGAAACACATCGTGGTAGACTTGTTTCAAGAAGTTATTTTGGTGTTTGAGGTTATCTATTTGAGTAACTGCGTCTTGCACATCTGTTTCTTCTAGTTCTCAAAGAATGTCAGCTCGGGCTGATCAACTAGAAGCATATTCTGTGTTTGTCTTAACTCTGCAGCCTTTTCTGCGACATTCGTTTGCAGAAACTGGTCGTAGGAGATCGATTTCTGCACGTTCTAAACGAGGTTTACCTTCTACTGTTCCAAAGGAAGCATCTTCTGCTTGTGCCTCAACTGATTCTTCTATAGACAATTCTGCCTTAAGAGTTTGCGACGCTCATCGTATTAGACTTGTTTCTGGAAGTTCTTTTGGAGTTTGAGCCTATCTATTTGAGAAACTGCGTCTTGCATATCTGTTTCTTCTAGTTCTCAAGGAATTTCAGCTTGGGCTGATCAACTAGAAGCATATTCTGTGTTTGTCTTAACTCTGCAGCCTTTTCTGCGACATTCGTTTGCAGAAACTGGTCGTAGGAGATCGATTTCTGCACGTTCAGCTTCTACTGAACCATAGGAAGCATCTTCTGTTTGTGCCTCAACTGATTCTTCTATAGACAATTCTGCCTGGTGATTCAACGTGTTAGACTTATTTCTGCAAGTTCTTATGGAGGTTGAACAGGTGTAGATCCCGCATCATCACCTTCTGTGTGTAACTTAACGTCGTCTTCTGTAGCCAATTCTGCCTTAAAAGTTTACGACGCTCATCGTATTAGACTTGTTTCTGGAAGTTCTTTTGGAGTTTGAGCCTATCTATTTGAGTAAGTGCGTCTTGCACATCTGTTTCTTCTAGTTCTCAAGGAATTTCAGCTCGGGCTGATTAACTAGAAGCATATTCTGTGCTTGTCTTAACTCTGCAGCCTTTTCTGCGACATTCGTTTGCAGAAACTGGTCGTAGGAGATCGATTTTTGCACGTTCTAAAGGAGGTTCACCTTCTACTGATCCAAAGGAAGCATCTTCTGCTTGTGCCTCAACTGATTCTTCTATAGACAATTCTGGCTTAAAAGTTTGCGACGCTCATCGTATTAGACTTGTTTCTGGAAGTTCTTTTGGAGTTTGAGCCTATCTATTTGAGAAACTGCGTCTTGCATATCTGTTTCTTCTAGTTCTCAAGGAATTTCAGCTCGGGCTGATCAAATAGAAGCATATTCTGTGTTTGTCTTAACTCTGCAGCCTTTTCTGCGACATCTGTTTGCAAAAACTGGTCGTAGGAGATCGATTTCTGCACGTTCTGAAGGATGATCAGCTTCTACTGATCCAAAGGAAGCATCTTCTGTTTGTGCCTCAACTGATTCTTCTATAGACAATTCTGCCTGGTGACTCAACGTGTTAGACTTATTTCTGCAAGTTCTTATGGAGGTTGAACTGGTGTAGATCCCGCATCATCACCTTCTGTGTGTAACTTAACGTCGTCTTCTGTAACCAATTCTGCCTTAAAAGTTTGCGACGCTCATCGTATTAGACTTGTTTCTGGAAGTTCTTTTGGAGTTTGAGCCTATCTATTTGAGAAACTGCGTCTTGCACATCTGTTTCTTCTAGTTCTCAAGGAATTTCAGCTTGGGCTGATCAACTAGAAGCATATTCTGTGTTTGTCTTAACTCTGCAGCCTTTTCTGCGACATTCGTTTGCAGAAACTGGTCGTAGGAGATCGATTTCTGCACGTACAGCTTCTACTGATCCAAAGGAAGTATCTTCTGTTTGTGCCTCAACTGATTCTTCTATAGACAATTCTGCCTGGTGATTCAACGTGTTAGACTTATTTCTGCAAGTTCTTATGGAGGTTGAACAGGTGTAGATCCTGCATCATCACCTGCTGTGTGTAACTTAACGTCGTCTTCTGTAGCCAATTCTGCCTTAAAAGTTTACGACGATCATCGTATTAGACTTGTTTCTGGAAGTTCTTTTGGAGTTTGAGCCTATCTATTTGAGAAACTGCGTCTTGCACATCTGTTTCTTCTAGTTCTCAAGGAATTTCAGCTTGGGCTGATCAACTAGAAGCATATTCTGTGTTTGTCTTAACTCTGCAGCCTTTTCTGCGACATTCGTTTGCAGAAACTGGTCGTAGGAGATCGATTTCTGCACGTTCAGCTTCTACTGATCCAAAGGAAGTATCTTCTGTTTGTGCCTCAACTGATTCTTCTATAGACAATTCTGCCTGGTGATTCAACGTGTTAGACTTATTTCTGCAAGTTCTTATGGAGGTTGAACTGGTGTAGATCCCGCATCATCACCTTCTGTGTGTAACTTAACGTCGTCTTCTGTAGCCAATTCTGCCTTAAAAGTTTACGACGCTCATCGTATTAGACTTGTTTCTGGAAGTTCTTTTGGAGTTTGAGCCTATCTATTTGAGAAACTGCGTCTTGCACATCTGGTTCTTCTAGTTCTCAAGGAATTTCAGCTTGGGCTGATCAAATAGAAGCATATTCTGTGTTTGTCTTAACTCTGCAGCCTTTTCTGCGACATCCGTTTGCAAAAACTGGTCGTAGGAGATCGATTTCTGCACGTTCTGAAGGAGGTTCAGCTTCTACTGATCCAATGGAAGCATCTTCTGTTTGTGCCTCAGCTGATTCTTCTAGAGACAATTCTGCCTGGTGACTCAACGTGTTATACTTATATCTGCAAGTTCTTTTGGAGGTTGCAACTGGTGCAGAATCTGTATCATCATCTTCTTTTTGTAACTTAACTGCTTCTTCTATAGCTAATTCTGACTGAAAAGTTGCGAGGCTTAACGTGTCAAACTTGTTTCTGCATGTTTTGTTGTTGTTTCAAATGGAGCTGATCCCGTATCATCATTTTCTGTTTGTCCGTTAACCACAGCTTCTATATCCATTTAGGCCTGATTATATTGAGAAACACATCGTGGTAGACTTGTTTCAAGAAGTTATTTTGGTGTTTGAGGTTATCTATTTGAGTAACTGCGTCTTGCACATCTGTTTCTTCTAGTTCTCAAAGAATTTCAGCTCGGGCTGATCAACTAGAAGCATATTCTGTGTTTGTCTTAACTCTGCAGCCTTTTCTGCGACATTCGTTTGCAGAAACTGGTCGTAGGAGATCGATTTCTGCACGTTCTAAACGAGGTTTACCTTCTACTGTTCCAAAGGAAGCATCTTCTGCTTGTGCCTCAACTGATTCTTCTATAGACAATTCTGCCTTAAGAGTTTGCGACGCTCATCGTATTAGACTTGTTTCTGGAAGTTCTTTTGGAGTTTGAGCCTATCTATTTGAGAAACTGCGTCTTGCATATCTGTTTCTTCTAGTTCTCAAGGAATTTCAGCTTGGGCTGATCAACTAGAAGCATATTCTGTGTTTGTCTTAACTCTGCAGCCTTTTCTGCGACATTCGTTTGCAGAAACTGGTCGTAGGAGATCGATTTCTGCACGTTCAGCTTCTACTGAACCATAGGAAGCATCTTCTGTTTGTGCCTCAACTGATTCTTCTATAGACAATTCTGCCTGGTGATTCAACGTGTTAGACTTATTTCTGCAAGTTCTTATGGAGGTTGAACAGGTGTAGATCCCGCATCATCACCTTCTGTGTGTAACTTAACGTCGTCTTCTGTAGCCAATTCTGCCTTAAAAGTTTACGACGCTCATCGTATTAGACTTGTTTCTGGAAGTTCTTTTGGAGTTTGAGCCTATCTATTTGAGAAACTGCGTCTTGCACATCTGGTTCTTCTAGTTCTCAAGGAATTTCAGCTTGGGCTGATCAAATAGAAGCATATTCTGTGTTTGTCTTAACTCTGCAGCCTTTTCTGCGACATCCGTTTGCAAAAACTGGTCGTAGGAGATCGATTTCTGCACGTTCTGAAGGAGGTTCAGCTTCTACTGATCCAATGGAAGCATCTTCTGTTTGTGCCTCAGCTGATTCTTCTAGAGACAATTCTGCCTGGTGACTCAACGTGTTATACTTATATCTGCAAGTTCTTTTGAAGGTTGCAACTGGTGCAGAATCTGTATCATCATCTTCTGTTTGTAACTTAACTGCTTCTTCTATAGCTAATTCTGCCTGAAAAGTTGCGAGGCTTAACGTGTCAAACTTGTTTCTGCAAGTTTTGTTGTTGTTTCAAATGGAGCTGATCCCGTATCATCATTTTCTGTTTGTCCGTTAACCACAGCTTCTATATCCATTTAGGCCTGATTATATTGAGAAACACGTCGTGGTAGACTTGTTTCAAGAAGTTATTTTGGTGTTTGAGGTTATCTATTTGAGTAACTGCTTCTTGCACATCTGTTTCTTCTAGTTCTCAAAGAATGTCAGCTCGGGCTGATAGACTAGAAGCATATTCTGTGTTTGTCTTAACTCTGCAGCCTTTTCTGCGACATTCGATTGCAGAAACTGGTCGTAGGAGATCGATTTCTGCACGTTCTAAAGGAGGTTCACCTTCTACTGTTCCAAAGGAAGCATCTTCTGCTTGTGCCTCAACTGATTCTTCTATAGACAATTCTGCCTTAAAAGTTTGCGACGCTCATCGTATTAGACTTGTTTCTGGAAGTTCTTTTGGAGTTTGAGCCTATCTATTTGAGAAACTGCGTCTTGCATATCTGTTTCTTCTAGTTCTCAAGGAATTTCAGCTCGGGCTGATCAAATAGAAGCATATTCTGTGTTTGTCTTAACTCTGCAGCCTTTTCTGCGACATCTGTTTGCAAAAACTGGTCGTAGGAGATCGATTTCTGCACGTTCTGAAGGATGATCAGCTTCTACTGATCCAAAGGAAGCATCTTCTGTTTGTGCCTCAACTGATTCTTCTATAGACAATTCTGCCTGGTGACTCAACGTGTTAGACTTATTTCTGCAAGTTCTTATGGAGGTTGAACTGGTGTAGATCCCGCATCATCACCTTCTGTGTGTAACTTAACGTCGTCTTCTGTAACCAATTCTGCCTTAAAAGTTTGCGACGCTCATCGTATTAGACTTGTTTCTGGAAGTTCTTTTGGAGTTTGAGCCTATCTATTTGAGAAACTGCGTCTTGCACATCTGTTTCTTCTAGTTCTCAAGGAATTTCAGCTTGGGATGATCAACTAGAAGCATATTCTGTGTTTGTCTTAACTCTGCAGCCTTTTCTGCGACATTCGTTTGCAGAAACTGGTCGTAGGAGATCGATTTCTGCACGTACAGCTTCTACTGATCCAAAGGAAGTATCTTCTGTTTGTGCCTCAACTGATTCTTCTATAGACAATTCTGCCTGGTGATTCAACGTGTTAGACTTATTTCTGCAAGTTCTTATGGAGGTTGAACAGGTGTAGATCATGCATCATCACCTTCTGTGTGTAACTTAACGTCGTCTTCTGTAGCCAATTCTGCCTTAAAAGTTTACGACGATCATCGTATTAGACTTGTTTCTGGAAGTTCTTTTGGAGTTTGAGCCAATCTATTTGAGAAACTGCGTCTTGCACATCTGTTTCTTCTAGTTCTCAAGGAATTTCAGCTTGGGCTGATCAAATAGAAGCATATTCTGTGTTTGTCTTAACTCTGCAGCCTTTTCTGCGACATTCGTTTGCAGAAACGTGTCGTAGGAGATCGATTTCTGCACGTTCAGCTTCTACTGATACAAAGGAAGCATCTTCTGTTTGTGCCTCAACTGATTCTTCTATAGACAATTCTGCCTAGGGATTCAACGTGTTAGACTTATTTCTGCAAGTTCTTATGGAGGTTGAACAGGTGTAGATCATGCATCATCACCTTCTGTGTGTAACTTAACGTCGTCTTCTGTAGCCAATTCTGCCTGAAAAGTTTGCGACGCTCATCGTATTAGACTTGTTTCTGGAAGTTCTTTTGGAGTTTGAGCCTATCTATTTGAGTAAGTACGTCTTGCACATCTGTTTCTTCTAGTTCTCAAGGAATTTCAGCTCGGGCTGATCAACTAGAAGCATATTCTGTGTTTGTCTTAACTCTGCAGCCTTTTCTGCGACATCTGTTTGCAAAAACTGGTCGTAGGAGATCGATTTCTGCACGTTCTGAAGGATGATCAGCTTCTACTGATCCAAAGGAAGCATCTTCTGTTTGTGCCTCAACTGATTCTTCTATAGACAATTCTGCCTGGTGACTCAACGTGTTAGATTTATTTCTGCAAGTTCTTATGGAGGTTGAACTGGTGTAGATCCCGCATCATCACCTTCTGTGTGTAACTTAACGTCGTCTTCTGTAGCCAATTCTGCCTGAAAAGTTTGCGACGCTCATCGTGTTAGACTTGTTTCTGGAAGTTCTTTTGGTGTTTGAGCCTATCTATTTGAGTAACTGCGTCTTGTACATCTGTTTCTTCTAGTTCTCAAGGAATTTCAGCTTGGGATGATCAACTAGAAGCATATTCTGTGTTTGTCTTAACTCTGCAGCCTTTTCTGCGACATCCGTTTGCAGAAACTGGTCGTAGGAGATCGATTTCTGCACGTTCTGAAGGAGGTTCAGCTTCTACTGATCCAATGGAAGCATCTTCTGTTTGTGCCTCAGCTGATTCTTCTAGAGACAATTCTGCCTGGTGACTCAACGTGTTATACTTATATCTGCAAGTTCTTTTGAAGGTTGCAACTGGTGCAGAATCTGTATCATCATCTTCTGTTTGTAACTTAACTGCTTCTTCTATAGCTAATTCTGCCTGAAAAGTTGCGAGGCTTAACGTGTCAAACTTGTTTCTGCAAGTTTTGTTGTTGTTTCAAATGGAGCTGATCCCGTATCATCATTTTCTGTTTGTCCGTTAACCACAGCTTCTATATCCATTTAGGCCTGATTATATTGAGAAACACGTCGTGGTAGACTTGTTTCAAGAAGTTATTTTGGTGTTTGAGGTTATCTATTTGAGTAACTGCTTCTTGCACATCTGTTTCTTCTAGTTCTCAAAGAATGTCAGCTCGGGCTGATAGACTAGAAGCATATTCTGTGTTTGTCTTAACTCTGCAGCCTTTTCTGCGACATTCGATTGCAGAAACTGGTCGTAGGAGATCGATTTCTGCACGTTCTAAAGGAGGTTCACCTTCTACTGTTCCAAAGGAAGCATCTTCTGCTTGTGCCTCAACTGATTCTTCTATAGACAATTCTGCCTTAAAAGTTTGCGACGCTCATCGTATTAGACTTGTTTCTGGAAGTTCTTTTGGAGTTTGAGCCTATCTATTTGAGAAACTGCGTCTTGCATATCTGTTTCTTCTAGTTCTCAAGGAATTTCAGCTCGGGCTGATCAAATAGAAGCATATTCTGTGTTTGTCTTAACTCTGCAGCCTTTTCTGCGACATCTGTTTGCAAAAACTGGTCGTAGGAGATCGATTTCTGCACGTTCTGAAGGATGATCAGCTTCTACTGATCCAAAGGAAGCATCTTCTGTTTGTGCCTCAACTGATTCTTGTATAGACAATTCTGCCTGGTGACTCAACGTGTTAGACTTATTTCTGCAAGTTCTTATGGAGGTTGAACTGGTGTAGATCCCGCATCATCACCTTCTGTGTGTAACTTAACGTCGTCTTCTGTAACCAATTCTGCCTTAAAAGTTTGCGACGCTCATCGTATTAGACTTGTTTCTGGAAGTTCTTTTGGAGTTTGAGCCTATCTATTTGAGAAACTGCGTCTTGCACATCTGTTTCTTCTAGTTCTCAAGGAATTTCAGCTTGGGATGATCAACTAGAAGCATATTCTGTGTTTGTCTTAACTCTGCAGCCTTTTCTGCGACATTCGTTTGCAGAAACTGGTCGTAGGAGATCGATTTCTGCACGTACAGCTTCTACTGATCCAAAGGAAGTATCTTCTGTTTGTGCCTCAACTGATTCTTCTATAGACAATTCTGCCTGGTGATTCAACGTGTTAGACTTATTTCTGCAAGTTCTTATGGAGGTTGAACAGGTGTAGATCATGCATCATCACCTTCTGTGTGTAACTTAACGTCGTCTTCTGTAGCCAATTCTGCCTTAAAAGTTTACGACGATCATCGTATTAGACTTGTTTCTGGAAGTTCTTTTGGAGTTTGAGCCAATCTATTTGAGAAACTGCGTCTTGCACATCTGTTTCTTCTAGTTCTCAAGGAATTTCAGCTTGGGCTGATCAAATAGAAGCATATTCTGTGTTTGTCTTAACTCTGCAGCCTTTTCTGCGACATTCGTTTGCAGAAACGTGTCGTAGGAGATCGATTTCTGCACGTTCAGCTTCTACTGATACAAAGGAAGCATCTTCTGTTTGTGCCTCAACTGATTCTTCTATAGACAATTCTGCCTAGGGATTCAACGTGTTAGACTTATTTCTGCAAGTTCTTATGGAGGTTGAACAGGTGTAGATCATGCATCATCACCTTCTGTGTGTAACTTAACGTCGTCTTCTGTAGCCAATTCTGCCTGAAAAGTTTGCGACGCTCATCGTATTAGACTTGTTTCTGGAAGTTCTTTTGGAGTTTGAGCCTATCTATTTGAGTAAGTACGTCTTGCACATCTGTTTCTTCTAGTTCTCAAGGAATTTCAGCTCGGGCTGATCAACTAGAAGCATATTCTGTGTTTGTCTTAACTCTGCAGCCTTTTCTGCGACATCTGTTTGCAAAAACTGGTCGTAGGAGATCGATTTCTGCACGTTCTGAAGGATGATCAGCTTCTACTGATCCAAAGGAAGCATCTTCTGTTTGTGCCTCAACTGATTCTTCTATAGACAATTCTGCCTGGTGACTCAACGTGTTAGATTTATTTCTGCAAGTTCTTATGGAGGTTGAACTGGTGTAGATCCCGCATCATCACCTTCTGTGTGTAACTTAACGTCGTCTTCTGTAGCCAATTCTGCCTGAAAAGTTTGCGACGCTCATCGTGTTAGACTTGTTTCTGGAAGTTCTTTTGGTGTTTGAGCCTATCTATTTGAGTAACTGCGTCTTGTACATCTGTTTCTTCTAGTTCTCAAGGAATTTCAGCTTGGGATGATCAACTAGAAGCATATTCTGTGTTTGTCTTAACTCTGCAGCCTTTTCTGCGACATCCGTTTGCAGAAACTGGTCGTAGGAGATCGATTTCTGCACGTTCTGAAGGAGGTTCAGCTTCTACTGATCCAATGGAAGCATCTGCTGTTTGTGCCTCAGCTGATTCTTCTAGAGACAATTCTGCCTGGTGACTCAACGTGTTATACTTATATCTGCAAGTTCTTTTCGAGGTTGCAACTGGTGCAGAATCTGTATCATCATCTTCTTTTTGTAACTTAACTGCTTCTTCTATAGCTAATTCTGACTGAAAAGTTGCGAGGCTTAACGTGTCAAACTTGTTTCTGCATGTTTTGTTGTTGTTTCAAATGGAGCTGATCCCGTATCATCATTTTCTATTTGTCCGTTAACCACAGCTTCTATATCCATTTAGGCCTGATTATATTGAGAAACACATCGTGGTAGACTTGTTTCAAGAAGTTATTTTGGTGTTTGAGGTTATCTATTTGAGTAACTGCGTCTTGCACATCTGTTTCTTCTAGTTCTCAAAGAATGTCAGCTCGGGCTGATCAACTAGAAGCATATTCTGTGTTTGTCTTAACTCTGCAGCCTTTTCTGCGACATTCGTTTGCAGAAACTGGTCGTAGGAGATCGATTTCTGCACGTTCTAAACGAGGTTTACCTTCTACTGTTCCAAAGGAAGCATCTTCTGCTTGTGCCTCAACTGATTCTTCTATAGACAATTCTGCCTTAAGAGTTTGCGACGCTCATCGTATTAGACTTGTTTCTGGAAGTTCTTTTGGAGTTTGAGCCTATCTATTTGAGAAACTGCGTCTTGCATATCTGTTTCTTCTAGTTCTCAAGGAATTTCAGCTTGGGCTGATCAACTAGAAGCATATTCTGTGTTTGTCTTAACTCTGCAGCCTTTTCTGCGACATTCGTTTGCAGAAACTGGTCGTAGGAGATCGATTTCTGCACGTTCAGCTTCTACTGAACCATAGGAAGCATCTTCTGTTTGTGCCTCAACTGATTCTTCTATAGACAATTCTGCCTGGTGATTCAACGTGTTAGACTTATTTCTGCAAGTTCTTATGGAGGTTGAACAGGTGTAGATCCCGCATCATCACCTTCTGTGTGTAACTTAACGTCGTCTTCTGTAGCCAATTCTGCCTTAAAAGTTTACGACGCTCATCGTATTAGACTTGTTTCTGGAAGTTCTTTTGGAGTTTGAGCCTATCTATTTGAGTAAGTGCGTCTTGCACATCTGTTTCTTCTAGTTCTCAAGGAATTTCAGCTCGGGCTGATTAACTAGAAGCATATTCTGTGCTTGTCTTAACTCTGCAGCCTTTTCTGCGACATTCGTTTGCAGAAACTGGTCGTAGGAGATCGATTTTTGCACGTTCTAAAGGAGGTTCACCTTCTACTGATCCAAAGGAAGCATCTTCTGCTTGTGCCTCAACTGATTCTTCTATAGACAATTCTGGCTTAAAAGTTTGCGACGCTCATCGTATTAGACTTGTTTCTGGAAGTTCTTTTGGAGTTTGAGCCTATCTATTTGAGAAACTGCGTCTTGCATATCTGTTTCTTCTAGTTCTCAAGGAATTTCAGCTCGGGCTGATCAAATAGAAGCATATTCTGTGTTTGTCTTAACTCTGCAGCCTTTTCTGCGACATCTGTTTGCAAAAACTGGTCGTAGGAGATCGATTTCTGCACGTTCTGAAGGATGATCAGCTTCTACTGATCCAAAGGAAGCATCTTCTGTTTGTGCCTCAACTGATTCTTCTATAGACAATTCTGCCTGGTGACTCAACGTGTTAGACTTATTTCTGCAAGTTCTTATGGAGGTTGAACTGGTGTAGATCCCGCATCATCACCTTCTGTGTGTAACTTAACGTCGTCTTCTGTAACCAATTCTGCCTTAAAAGTTTGCGACGCTCATCGTATTAGACTTGTTTCTGGAAGTTCTTTTGGAGTTTGAGCCTATCTATTTGAGAAACTGCGTCTTGCACATCTGTTTCTTCTAGTTCTCAAGGAATTTCAGCTTGGGCTGATCAACTAGAAGCATATTCTGTGTTTGTCTTAACTCTGCAGCCTTTTCTGCGACATTCGTTTGCAGAAACTGGTCGTAGGAGATCGATTTCTGCACGTACAGCTTCTACTGATCCAAAGGAAGTATCTTCTGTTTGTGCCTCAACTGATTCTTCTATAGACAATTCTGCCTGGTGATTCAACGTGTTAGACTTATTTCTGCAAGTTCTTATGGAGGTTGAACAGGTGTAGATCCTGCATCATCACCTGCTGTGTGTAACTTAACGTCGTCTTCTGTAGCCAATTCTGCCTTAAAAGTTTACGACGATCATCGTATTAGACTTGTTTCTGGAAGTTCTTTTGGAGTTTGAGCCTATCTATTTGAGAAACTGCGTCTTGCACATCTGTTTCTTCTAGTTCTCAAGGAATTTCAGCTTGGGCTGATCAACTAGAAGCATATTCTGTGTTTGTCTTAACTCTGCAGCCTTTTCTGCGACATTCGTTTGCAGAAACTGGTCGTAGGAGATCGATTTCTGCACGTTCAGCTTCTACTGATCCAAAGGAAGTATCTTCTGTTTGTGCCTCAACTGATTCTTCTATAGACAATTCTGCCTGGTGATTCAACGTGTTAGACTTATTTCTGCAAGTTCTTATGGAGGTTGAACTGGTGTAGATCCCGCATCATCACCTTCTGTGTGTAACTTAACGTCGTCTTCTGTAGCCAATTCTGCCTTAAAAGTTTACGACGCTCATCGTATTAGACTTGTTTCTGGAAGTTCTTTTGGAGTTTGAGCCTATCTATTTGAGAAACTGCGTCTTGCACATCTGGTTCTTCTAGTTCTCAAGGAATTTCAGCTTGGGCTGATCAAATAGAAGCATATTCTGTGTTTGTCTTAACTCTGCAGCCTTTTCTGCGACATCCGTTTGCAAAAACTGGTCGTAGGAGATCGATTTCTGCACGTTCTGAAGGAGGTTCAGCTTCTACTGATCCAATGGAAGCATCTTCTGTTTGTGCCTCAGCTGATTCTTCTAGAGACAATTCTGCCTGGTGACTCAACGTGTTATACTTATATCTGCAAGTTCTTTTGGAGGTTGCAACTGGTGCAGAATCTGTATCATCATCTTCTTTTTGTAACTTAACTGCTTCTTCTATAGCTAATTCTGACTGAAAAGTTGCGAGGCTTAACGTGTCAAACTTGTTTCTGCATGTTTTGTTGTTGTTTCAAATGGAGCTGATCCCGTATCATCATTTTCTGTTTGTCCGTTAACCACAGCTTCTATATCCATTTAGGCCTGATTATATTGAGAAACACATCGTGGTAGACTTGTTTCAAGAAGTTATTTTGGTGTTTGAGGTTATCTATTTGAGTAACTGCGTCTTGCACATCTGTTTCTTCTAGTTCTCAAAGAATTTCAGCTCGGGCTGATCAACTAGAAGCAT
The DNA here is from genome assembly GCA_963921405.1 of Cepaea hortensis. Lineage (NCBI taxonomy): Eukaryota > Metazoa > Mollusca > Gastropoda > Stylommatophora > Helicidae > Cepaea > Cepaea hortensis. Next base: position 68,366,314 of record OY992885.1, read on the forward strand.
ATTCTGTGTTTGTCTTAACTCTGCAGCCTTTTCTGCGACATTCGTTTGCAGAAACTGGTCGTAGGAGATCGATTTCTGCACGTTCTAAACGAGGTTTACCTTCTACTGTTCCAAAGGAAGCATCTTCTGCTTGTGCCTCAACTGATTCTTCTATAGACAATTCTGCCTTAAGAGTTTGCGACGCTCATCGTATTAGACTTGTTTCTGGAAGTTCTTTTGGAGTTTGAGCCTATCTATTTGAGAAACTGCGTCTTGCATATCTGTTTCTTCTAGTTCTCAAGGAATTTCAGCTTGGGCTGATCAACTAGAAGCATATTCTGTGTTTGTCTTAACTCTGCAGCCTTTTCTGCGACATTCGTTTGCAGAAACTGGTCGTAGGAGATCGATTTCTGCACGTTCAGCTTCTACTGAACCATAGGAAGCATCTTCTGTTTGTGCCTCAACTGATTCTTCTATAGACAATTCTGCCTGGTGATTCAACGTGTTAGACTTATTTCTGCAAGTTCTTATGGAGGTTGAACAGGTGTAGATCCCGCATCATCACCTTCTGTGTGTAACTTAACGTCGTCTTCTGTAGCCAATTCTGCCTTAAAAGTTTACGACGCTCATCGTATTAGACTTGTTTCTGGAAGTTCTTTTGGAGTTTGAGCCTATCTATTTGAGTAAGTGCGTCTTGCACATCTGTTTCTTCTAGTTCTCAAGGAATTTCAGCTCGGGCTGATTAACTAGAAGCATATTCTGTGTTTGTCTTAACTCTGCAGCCTTTTCTGCGACATTCGTTTGCAGAAACTGGTCGTAGGAGATCGATTTTTGCACGTTCTAAAGGAGGTTCACCTTCTACTGATCCAAAGGAAGCATCTTCTGCTTGTGCCTCAACTGATTCTTCTATAGACAATTCTGCCTTAAAAGTTTGCGACGCTCATCGTATTAGACTTGTTTCTGGAAGTTCTTTTGGAGTTTGAGCCTATCTATTTGAGAAACTGCGTCTTGCATATCTGTTTCTTCTAGTTCTCAAGGAATTTCAGCTCGGGCTGATCAAATAGAAGCATATTCTGTGTTTGTCTTAACTCTGCAGCCTTTTCTGCGACATCTGTTTGCAAAAACTGGTCGTAGGAGATCGATTTCTGCACGTTCTGAAGGATGATCAGCTTCTACTGATCCAAAGGAAGCATCTTCTGTTTGTGCCTCAACTGATTCTTCTATAGACAATTCTGCCTGGTGACTCAACGTGTTAGACTTATTTCTGCAAGTTCTTATGGAGGTTGAACTGGTGTAGATCCCGCATCATCACCTTCTGTGTGTAACTTAACGTTGTCTTCTGTAACCAATTCTGCCTTAAAAGTTTGCGACGCTCATCGTATTAGACTTGTTTCTGGAAGTTCTTTTGGAGTTTGAGCCTATCTATTTGAGAAACTGCGTCTTGCACATCTGTTTCTTCTAGTTCTCAAGGAATTTCAGCTTGGGCTGATCAACTAGAAGCATATTCTGTGTTTGTCTTAACTCTGCAGCCTTTTCTGCGACATTCGTTTGCAGAAACTGGTCGTAGGAGATCGATTTCTGCACGTACAGCTTCTACTGATCCAAAGGAAGTATCTTCTGTTTGTGCCTCAACTGATTCTTCTATAGACAATTCTGCCTGGTGATTCAACGTGTTAGACTTATTTCTGCAAGTTCTTATGGAGGTTGAACAGGTGTAGATCAAGCATCATCACCTGCTGTGTGTAACTTAACGTCGTCTTCTGTAGCCAATTCTGCCTTAAAAGTTTACGACGATCATCGTATTAGACTTGTTTCTGGAAGTTCTTTTGGAGTTTGAGCCTATCTATTTGAGAAACTGCGTCTTGCACATCTGTTTCTTCTAGTTCTCAAGGAATTTCAGCTTGGGCTGATCAACTAGAAGCATATTCTGTGTTTGTCTTAACTCTGCAGCCTTTTCTGCGACATTCGTTTGCAGAAACTGGTCGTAGGAGATCGATTTCTGCACGTTCAGCTTCTACTGATCCAAAGGAAGTATCTTCTGTTTGTGCCTCAACTGATTCTTCTATAGACAATTCTGCCTGGTGATTCAACGTGTTAGACTTATTTCTGCAAGTTCTTATGGAGGTTGAACTGGTGTAGATCCCGCATCATCACCTGCTGTGTGTAACTTAACGTCGTCTTCTGTAGCCAATTCTGCCTTAAAAGTTTACGACGCTCATCGTATTAGACTTGTTTCTGGAAGTTCTTTTGGAGTTTGAGCCTATCTATTTGAGAAACTGCGTCTTGCACATCTGGTTCTTCTAGTTCTCAAGGAATTTCAGCTTGGGCTGATCAAATAGAAGCATATTCTGTGTTTGTCTTAACTCTGCAGCCTTTTCTGCGACATCCGTTTGCAAAAACTGGTCGTAGGAGATCGATTTCTGCACGTTCTGAAGGAGGTTCAGCTTCTACTGATCCAATGGAAGCATCTTCTGTTTGTGCCTCAGCTGATTCTTCTAGAGACAATTCTGCCTGGTGACTCAACGTGTTATACTTATATCTGCAAGTTCTTTTGGAGGTTGCAACTGGTGCAGAATCTGTATCATCATCTTCTGTTTGTAACTTAACTGCTTCTTCTATAGCTAATTCTGCCTGAAAAGTTGCGAGGCTTAACGTGTCAAACTTGTTTCTGCAAGTTTTGTTGTTGTTTCAAATGGAGCTGATCCCGTATCATCATTTTCTGTTTGTCCGTTAACCACAGCTTCTATATCCATTTAGGCCTGATTATATTGAGAAACACGTCGTGGTAGACTTGTTTCAAGAAGTTATTTTGGTGTTTGAGGTTATCTATTTGAGTAACTGCTTCTTGCACATCTGTTTCTTCTAGTTCTCAAAGAATGTCAGCTCGGGCTGATAGACTAGAAGCATATTCTGTGTTTGTCTTAACTCTGCAGCCTTTTCTGCGACATTCGATTGCAGAAACTGGTCGTAGGAGATCGATTTCTGCACGTTCTAAAGGAGGTTCACCTTCTACTGTTCCAAAGGAAGCATCTTCTGCTTGTGCCTCAACTGATTCTTCTATAGACAATTCTGCCTTAAAAGTTTGCGACGCTCATCGTATTAGACTTGTTTCTGGAAGTTCTTTTGGAGTTTGAGCCTATCTATTTGAGAAACTGCGTCTTGCATATCTGTTTCTTCTAGTTCTCAAGGAATTTCAGCTCGGGCTGATCAAATAGAAGCATATTCTGTGTTTGTCTTAACTCTGCAGCCTTTTCTGCGACATCTGTTTGCAAAAACTGGTCGTAGGAGATCGATTTCTGCACGTTCTGAAGGATGATCAGCTTCTACTGATCCAAAGGAAGCATCTTCTGTTTGTGCCTCAACTGATTCTTCTATAGACAATTCTGCCTGGTGACTCAACGTGTTAGACTTATTTCTGCAAGTTCTTATGGAGGTTGAACTGGTGTAGATCCCGCATCATCACCTTCTGTGTGTAACTTAACGTCGTCTTCTGTAACCAATTCTGCCTTAAAAGTTTGCGACGCTCATCGTATTAGACTTGTTTCTGGAAGTTCTTTTGGAGTTTGAGCCTATCTATTTGAGAAACTGCGTCTTGCACATCTGTTTCTTCTAGTTCTCAAGGAATTTCAGCTTGGGATGATCAACTAGAAGCATATTCTGTGTTTGTCTTAACTCTGCAGCCTTTTCTGCGACATTCGTTTGCAGAAACTGGTCGTAGGAGATCGATTTCTGCACGTACAGCTTCTACTGATCCAAAGGAAGTATCTTCTGTTTGTGCCTCAACTGATTCTTCTATAGACAATTCTGCCTGGTGATTCAACGTGTTATACTTATATCTGCAAGTTCTTTTGGAGGTTGCAACTGGTGCAGAATCTGTATCATCATCTTCTGTTTGTAACTTAACTGCTTCTTCTATAGCTAATTCTGCCTGAAAAGTTGCGAGGCTTAACGTGTCAAACTTGTTTCTGCAAGTTTTGTTGTTGTTTCAAATGGAGCTGATCCCGTATCATCATTTTCTGTTTGTCCGTTAACCACAGCTTCTATATCCATTTAGGCCTGATTATATTGAGAAACACGTCGTGGTAGACTTGTTTCAAGGAGTTATTTTGGTGTTTGAGGTTATCTATTTGAGTAACTGCTTCTTGCACATCTGTTTCTTCTAGTTCTCAAAGAATGTCAGCTCGGGCTGATAGACTAGAAGCATATTCTGTGTTTGTCTTAACTCTGCAGCCTTTTCTGCGACATTCGATTGCAGAAACTGGTCGTAGGAGATCGATTTCTGCACGTTCTAAAGGAGGTTCACCTTCTACTGTTCCAAAGGAAGCATCTTCTGCTTGTGCCTCAACTGATTCTTCTATAGACAATTCTGCCTTAAAAGTTTGCGGCGCTCATCGTATTAGACTTGTTTCTGGAAGTTCTTTTGGAGTTTGAGCCTATCTATTTGAGAAACTGCGTCTTGCATATCTGTTTCTTCTAGTTCTCAAGGAATTTCAGCTCGGGCTGATCAAATAGAAGCATATTCTGTGTTTGTCTTAACTCTGCAGCCTTTTCTGCGACATCTGTTTGCAAAAACTGGTCGTAGGAGATCGATTTCTGCACGTTCTGAAGGATGATCAGCTTCTACTGATCCAAAGGAAGCATCTTCTGTTTGTGCCTCAACTGATGCTTCTATAGACAATTCTGCCTGGTGATTCAACGTGTTAGACTTATTTCTGCAAGTTCTTATGGAGGTTGAACTGGTGTAGATCCCGCATCATCACCTTCTGTGTGTAACTTAACGTCGTCTTCTGTAACCAATTCTGCCTTAAAAGTTTGCGACGCTCATCGTATTAGACTTGTTTCTGGAAGTTCTTTTGGAGTTTGAGCCTATCTATTTGAGAAACTGCGTCTTGCACATCTGTTTCTTCTAGTTCTCAAGGAATTTCAGCTTGGGATGATCAACTAGAAGCATATTCTGTGTTTGTCTTAACTCTGCAGCCTTTTCTGCGACATTCGTTTGCAGAAACTGGTCGTAGGAGATCGATTTCTGCACGTACAGCTTCTACTGATCCAAAGGAAGTATCTTCTGTTTGTGCCTCAACTGATTCTTCTATAGACAATTCTGCCTGGTGATTCAACGTGTTAGACTTATTTCTGCAAGTTCTTATGGAGGTTGAACAGGTGTAGATCATGCATCATCACCTTCTGTGTGTAACTTAACGTCGTCTTCTGTAGCCAATTCTGCCTTAAAAGTTTACGACGATCATCGTATTAGACTTGTTTCTGGAAGTTCTTTTGGAGTTTGAGCCTATCTATTTGAGAAACTGCGTCTTGCACATCTGTTTCTTCTAGTTCTCAAGGAATTTCAGCTCGGGCTGATCAACTAGAAGCATATTCTGTGTTTTTCTTAACTCTGCAGCCTTTTCTGCGACATCTGTTTGCAAAAACTGGTCGTAGGAGATCGATTTCTGCACGTTCTGAAGGATGATCAGCTTCTACTGATCCAAAGGAAGCATCTTCTGTTTGTGCCTCAACTGATTCTTCTATAGAAAATTCTGCCTGGTGACTCAACGTGTTAGACTTATTTCTGCAAGTTCTTATGGAGGTTGAACTGGTGTAGATCCCGCATCATCACCTTCTGTGTGTAACTTAACGTCGTCTTCTGTAGCCAATTCTGCCTTAAAAGTTTGCGACGCTCATCGTATTAGACTTGTTTCTGGAAGTTCTTTTGGAGTTTGAGCCTATCTATTTGAGAAACTGCGTCTTGCACATCTGTTTCTTCTAGTTCTCAAGGAATTTCAGCTTGGGCTGATCAACTAGAAGCATATTCTGTGTTTGTCTTAACTCTGCAGCCTTTTCTGCGACATTCTTTTGCAGAAACTGGTCGTAGGAGATCGATTTCTGCACGTTCAGCTTCTACTGATCCAAAGGAAGTATCTTCTGTTTGTGCCTCAACTGATTCTTCTATAGACAATTCTGCCTGGTGATTCAACGTGTTAGACTTATTTCTGCAAGTTCTTATGGAGGTTGAACTGGTGTAGATCCCGCATCATCACCTTCTGTGTGTAACTTAACGTCGTCTTCTGTAGCCAATTCTGCCTTAAAAGTTTACGACGCTCATCGTATTAGACTTGTTTCTGGAAGTTCTTTTGGAGTTTGAGCCTATCTATTTGAGAAACTGCGTCTTGCACATCTGGTTCTTCTAGTTCTCAAGGAATTTCAGCTTGGGCTGATCAAATAGAAGCATATTCTGTGTTTGTCTTAACTCTGCAGCCTTTTCTGCGACATCCGTTTGCAAAAACTGGTCGTAGGAGATTGATTTCTGCACGTTCTGAAGGAGGTTCAGCTTCTACTGATCCAATGGAAGCATCTTCTGTTTGTGCCTCAGCTGATTCTTCTAGAGACAATTCTGCCTGGTGACTCAACGTGTTATACTTATATCTGCAAGTTCTTTTGGAGGTTGCAACTGGTGCAGAATCTGTATCATCATCTTCTGTTTGTAACTTAACTGCTTCTTCTATAGCTAATTCTGCCTGAAAAGTTGCGAGGTTTAACGTGTCAAACTTGTTTCTGCAAGTTTTGTTGTTGTTTCAAATGGAGCTGATCCCGTATCATCATTTTCTGTTTGTCCGTTAACCACAGCTTCTATATCCATTTAGGCCTGATTATATTGAGAAACACATCGTGGTAGACTTGTTTCAAGGAGTTATTTTGGTGTTTGAGGTTATCTATTTGAGTAAAAGCGTCTTGCACATCTGTTTCTTCTAGTTCTCAAAGAATGTCAGCTCGGGCTGATCAACTAGAAGCATATTCTGTGTTTGTCTTAACTCTGCTGCCTTTTCTGCGACATTCGTTTGCAGAAACTGGTCGTAGGAGATCGATTTCTGCACGTTCTAAACGAGGTTCACCTTCTACTGTTCCAAAGGAAGCATCTTCTGCTTGTGCCTCAACTGATTCTTCTATAGACAATTCTGCCTTAAGAGTTTGCGACGCTCATCGTATTAGACTTGTTTCTGGAAGTTCTTTTGGAGTTTGAGCCTATCTATTTGAGAAACTGCGTCTTGCATATCTGTTTCCTCTAGTTCTCAAGGAATTTCAGCTCGGGCTGATCAACTAGAAGCATATTCTGTGTTTGTCTTAACTCTGCAGCCTTTTCTGCGACATCTGTTTGCAAAAACTGGTCGTAGGAGATCGATTTCTGCACGTTCTGAAGGATGATCAGCTTCTACTGATCCAAAGGAAGCATCTTCTGTTTGTGCCTCAACTGATTCTTCTATAGACAATTCTGCCTGGTGATTCAACGTGTTAGACTTATTTATGCAAGTTCTTATGGAGGTTGAACTGGTGTAGATCACGCATCATCACCTTCTCTGTGTAACTTAACGTCGTCTTCTGTAGCCAATTCTGCCTGAAAAGCTTGCGACGCTCATCGTATTAGACTTGTTTCTGGAAGTTCTTTTGGAATTTGAGCCTATCTATTTGAGAAACTGCGTCTTGCACATCTGTTTCTTCTAGTTCTCAAGGAATTTCAGCTTGGGCTGATCAAATAGAAGCATATTCTGTGTTTGTCTTAACTCTGCAGCCTTTTCTGCGACATTCGTTTGCAGAAACGTGTCGTAGGAGATCGATTTCTGCACGTTCAGCTTCTACTGATACAAAGGAAGCATCTTCTGTTTGTGCCTCAACTGATTCTTCTATAGACAATTCTGCCTGGTGACTCAACGTGTTAGACTTATATCTGCAAGTTCTTATGGAGGTTGAACAGGTGTAGATCACGCATCATCACCTTATGTGTGTAACTTAACGTCGTCTTCTGTAGCCAATTCTGCCTGAAAAGTTTGCGACGCTCATCGTATTAGACTTGTTTCTGGAAGTTCTTTTGGAGTTTAAGCCTATCTATTTGAGTAAGTACGTCTTGCACATCTGTTTCTTCTAGTTCTCAAGGAATTTCAGCTCGGGCTGATCAACTAGAAGCATATTCTGTGTTTGTCTTAACTCTGCAGCCTTTTCTGCGACATTCGTTTGCAAAAACTGGTCGTAGGAGATCGATTTCTGCACGTTCTGAAGGATGATCAGCTTCTACTGATCCAAAGGAAGCATCTTCTGTTTGTGCCTCAACTGATTCTTCTATAGACAGTTCTGCCTGGTGACTCAACGTGTTAGATTTATTTCTGCAAGTTCTTATGGAGGTTGAACTGGTGTAGATCCCGCATCATCACCTTCTGTGTGTAACTTAACGTCGTCTTCTGTAGCCAATTCTGCCTGAAAAGTTTGCGACGCTCATCGTGTTAGACTTGTTTCTGGAAGTTCTTTTGGTGTTTGAGCCTATCTATTTGAGTAACTGCGTCTTGTACATCTGTTTCTTCTAGTTCTCAAGGAATTTCAGCTTGGGCTGATCAACTAGAAGCATATTCTGTGTTTGTCTTAACTCTGCAGCCTTTTCTGCGACATCCGTTTGCAGAAACTGTTCGTAGGAGATCGATTTCTGCACGTTCTGAAGGAGGTTCAGCTTCTACTGATCTAATGGAAGCATCTTCTGTTTGTGCCTCAGCTGATTCTTCTATAGACAATTCTGCCTTAAAAGTTTGCGACGCTCATCGTATTAGACTTGTTTCTGGAAGTTCTTTTGGAGTTTGAGCCTATCTATTTGAGAAACTGCGTCTTGCATATCTGTTTCTTCTAGTTCTCAAGATATTTCAGCTCGGGCTGATCAACTAGAAGCATATTCTGTGTTTGTCTTAACTCTACAGCCTTTTCTGCGACATTCGTTTGCAGAAACTGGTCGTAGGAGATCGATTTCTGCACGTTCTAAAGGAGGTTCACCTTCTACTGATCCAATGGAAGCATCTTCTGTTTGTGCCTCAGCTGATTCTTCTAGAGACAATTCTGCCTGGTGACTCAACGTGTTATACTTATATCTGCAAGTTCTTTTGGAGGTTGCAACTGGTGCAGAATCTGTATCATCATCTTCTGTTTGTAACTTAACTGCTTCTTCTATAGCTAATTCTGCCTGAAAAGTTGCGAGGCTTAACGTGTCAAACTTGTTTCTGCAAGTTTTGTTGTTGTTTCAAATGGAGCTGATCCCGTATCATCATTTTCTGTTTGTCCGTTAACCACAGCTTCTATATCCATTTAGGCCTGATTATATTGAGAAACACATCGTGGTAGACTTGTTTCAAGAAGTTATTTTGGTGTTTGAGGTTATCTATTTGAGTAACTGCGTCTTGCACATCTGTTTCTTCTAGTTCTCAAAGAATGTCAGCTCGGGCTGATCAACTAGAAGCATATTCTGTGTTTGTCTTAACTCTGCAGCCTTTTCTGCGACATTCGTTTGCAGAAACTGGTCGTAGGAGATCGATTTCTGCACGTTCTAAAGGAGGTTCACCTTCTACTGTTCCAAAGGAAGCATCTTCTGCTTGTGCCTCAACTGATTCTTCTATAGACAATTCTGCCTTAAGAGTTTGCGACGCTCATCATATTAGACTTGTTTCTGGAAGTTCTTTTGGAGTTTGAGCCTATCTATTTGAGAAACTGCGTCTTGCATTTCTGTTTCTTCTAGTTCTCAAGGAATTTCAGCTCGGGCTGATCAACTAGAAGCATATTCTGTGTTTGTCTTAACTCTGCAGCCTTTTCTGCGACATCTGTTTGCAAAAACTGGTCGTAGGAGATCGATTTCTACACGTTCTGAAGGATGATCAGCTTCTACTGATCCAAAGGAAGCATCTTCTGTTTGTGCCTCAACTGATTCTTCTATAGACAATTATGCCTGGTGACTGAACGTGTTAGACTTATTTCTGCAAGTTCTTATGGAGGTTGAACAGGTGTAGATCCCGCATCATCACCTTCTGTGTGTAACTTAACGTCGTCTTCTGTAGCCAATTCTGCCTTAAAAGTTTACGACGCTCATCGTATTAGACTTGTTTCTGGAAGTTCTTTTGGAGTTTGAGCCTATCTATTTGAGAAACTGCGTCTTGCACATCTGTTTCTTCTAGTTCTCAAGGAATTTCAGCTTGGGCTGATCAAATAGAAGCATATTCTGTGTTTGTCTTAACTCTGCAGCCTTTTCTGCGACATTCGTTTGCAGAAACGTGTCGTAGGAGATCGATTTCTGCACGTTCAGCTTCTACTGATACAAAGGAAGCATCTTCTGTTTGTGCCTCAACTGATTCTTCTATAGACAATTCTGCCTAGGGATTCAACGTGTTAGACTTATATCTGCAAGTTCTTATGGAGGTTGAACAGGTGTAGATCATGCATCATCACCTTATGTGTGTAACTTAACGTCGTCTTCTGTAGCCAATTCTGCCTGAAAAGTTTGCGACGCTCATCGTATTAGACTTGTTTCTGGAAGTTCTTTTGGAGTTTGAGCCTATCTATTTGAGTAAGTACGTCTTGCACATCTGTTTCTTCTAGTTCTCAAGGAATTTCAGCTCGGGCTGATCAACTAGAAGCATATTCTGTGTTTGTCTTAACTCTGCAGCCTTTTCTGCGACATCTGTTTGCAAAAACTGGTCGTAGGAGATCGATTTCTGCACGTTCTGAAGGATGATCAGCTTCTACTGATCCAAAGGAAGCATCTTCTGTTTGTGCCTCAACTGATTCTTCTATAGACAATTCTGCCTGGTGACTCAACGTGTTAGATTTATTTCTGCAAGTTCTTATGGAGGTTGAACTGGTGTAGATCCCGCATCATCACCTTCTGTGTGTAACTTAACGTCGTCTTCTGTAGCCAATTCTGCCTGAAAAGTTTGCGACGCTCATCGTGTTAGACTTGTTTCTGGAAGTTCTTTTGGTGTTTGAGCCTATCTATTTGAGTAACTGCGTCTTGTACATCTGTTTCTTCTAGTTCTCAAGGAATTTCAGCTTGGGATGATCAACTAGAAGCATATTCTGTGTTTGTCTTAACTCTGCAGCCTTTTCTGCGACATCCGTTTGCAGAAACTGGTCGTAGGAGATCGATTTCTGCACGTTCTGAAGGAGGTTCAGCTTCTACTGATCCAATGGAAGCATCTGCTGTTTGTGCCTCAGCTGATTCTTCTAGAGACAATTCTGCCTGGTGACTCAACGTGTTATACTTATATCTGCAAGTTCTTTTCGAGGTTGCAACTGGTGCAGAATCTGTATCATCATCTTCTTTTTGTAACTTAACTGCTTCTTCTATAGCTAATTCTGACTGAAAAGTTGCGAGGCTTAACGTGTCAAACTTGTTTCTGCATGTTTTGTTGTTGTTTCAAATGGAGCTGATCCCGTATCATCATTTTCTATTTGTCCGTTAACCACAGCTTCTATATCCATTTAGGCCTGATTATATTGAGAAACACATCGTGGTAGACTTGTTTCAAGAAGTTATTTTGGTGTTTGAGGTTATCTATTTGAGTAACTGCGTCTTGCACATCTGTTTCTTCTAGTTCTCAAAGAATGTCAGCTCGGGCTGATCAACTAGAAGCATATTCTGTGTTTGTCTTAACTCTGCAGCCTTTTCTGCGACATTCGTTTGCAGAAACTGGTCGTAGGAGATCGATTTCTGCACGTTCTAAACGAGGTTTACCTTCTACTGTTCCAAAGGAAGCATCTTCTGCTTGTGCCTCAACTGATTCTTCTATAGACAATTCTGCCTTAAGAGTTTGCGACGCTCATCGTATTAGACTTGTTTCTGGAAGTTCTTTTGGAGTTTGAGCCTATCTATTTGAGAAACTGCGTCTTGCATATCTGTTTCTTCTAGTTCTCAAGGAATTTCAGCTTGGGCTGATCAACTAGAAGCATATTCTGTGTTTGTCTTAACTCTGCAGCCTTTTCTGCGACATTCGTTTGCATAAACTGGTCGTAGGAGATCGATTTCTGCACGTTCAGCTTCTACTGAACCATAGGAAGCATCTTCTGTTTGTGCCTCAACTGATTCTTCTATAGACAATTCTGCCTGGTGATTCAACGTGTTAGACTTATTTCTGCAAGTTCTTATGGAGGTTGAACAGGTGTAGATCCCGCATCATCACCTTCTGTGTGTAACTTAACGTCGTCTTCTGTAGCCAAATCTGCCTTAAAAGTTTACGACGCTCATCGTATTAGACTTGTTTCTGGAAGTTCTTTTGGAGTTTGAGCCTATCTATTTGAGTAAGTGCGTCTTGCACATCTGTTTCTTCTAGTTCTCAAGGAATTTCAGCTCGGGCTGATTAACTAGAAGCATATTCTGTGTTTGTCTTAACTCTGCAGCCTTTTTTCTGCGACATTCGTTTGCAGAAACTGGTCGTAGGAGATCGATTTTTGCACGTTCTAAAGGAGGTTCACCTTCTACTGATCCAAAGGAAGCATCTTCTGCTTGTGCCTCAACTGATTCTTCTATAGACAATTCTGGCTTAAAAGTTTGCGACGCTCATCGTATTAGACTTGTTTCTGGAAGTTCTTTTGGAGTTTGAGCCTATCTATTTGAGAAACTGCGTCTTGCATATCTGTTTCTTCTAGTTCTCAAGGAATTTCAGCTCGGGCTGATCAAATAGAAGCATATTCTGTGTTTGTCTTAACTCTGCAGCCTTTTCTGCGACATCTGTTTGCAAAAACTGGTCGTAGGAGATCGATTTCTGCACGTTCTGAAGGATGATCAGCTTCTACTGATCCAAAGGAAGCATCTTCTGTTTGTGCCTCAACTGATTCTTCTATAGACAATTCTGCCTGGTGACTCAACGTGTTAGACTTATTTCTGCAAGTTCTTATGGAGGTTGAACTGGTGTAGATCCCGCATCATCACCTTCTGTGTGTAACTTAACGTCGTCTTCTGTAACCAATTCTGCCTTAAAAGTTTGCGACGCTCATCGTATTAGACTTGTTTCTGGAAGTTCTTTTGGAGTTTGAGCCTATCTATTTGAGAAACTGCGTCTTGCACATCTGTTTCTTCTAGTTCTCAAGGAATTTCAGCTTGGGCTGATCAACTAGAAGCATATTCTGTGTTTGTCTTAACTCTGCAGCCTTTTCTGCGACATTCGTTTGCAGAAACTGGTCGTAGGAGATCGATTTCTGCACGTACAGCTTCTACTGATCCAAAGGAAGTATCTTCTGTTTGTGCCTCAACTGATTCTTCTATAGACAATTCTGCCTGGTGATTCAACGTGTTAGACTTATTTCTGCAAGTTCTTATGGAGGTTGAACAGGTGTAGATCCTGCATCATCACCTGCTGTGTGTAACTTAACGTCGTCTTCTGTAGCCAATTCTGCCTTAAAAGTTTACGACGATCATCGTATTAGACTTGTTTCTGGAAGTTCTTTTGGAGTTTGAGCCTATTTATTTGAGAAACTGCGTCTTGCACATCTGTTTCTTCTAGTTCTCAAGGAATTTCAGCTTGGGCTGATCAACTAGAAGCATATTCTGTGTTTGTCTTAACTCTGCAGCCTTTTCTGCGACATTCGTTTGCAGAAACTGGTCGTAGGAGATCGATTTCTGCACGTTCAGCTTCTACTGATCCAAAGGAAGTATCTTCTGTTTGTGCCTCAACTGATTCTTCTATAGACAATTCTGCCTGGTGATTCAACGTGTTAGACTTATTTCTGCAAGTTCTTATGGAGGTTGAACTGGTGTAGATCCCGCATCATCACCTTCTGTGTGTAACTTAACGTCGTCTTCTGTAGCCAATTCTGCCTTAAAAGTTTACGACGCTCATCGTATTAGACTTGTTTCTGGAAGTTCTTTTGGAGTTTGAGCCTATCTATTTGAGAAACTGCGTCTTGCACATCTGGTTCTTCTAGTTCTCAAGGAATTTCAGCTTGGGCTGATCAAATAGAAGCATATTCTGTGTTTGTCTTAACTCTGCAGCCTTTTCTGCGACATCCGTTTGCAAAAACTGGTCGTAGGAGATCGATTTCTGCACGTTCTGAAGGAGGTTCAGCTTCTACTGATCCAATGGAAGCATCTTCTGTTTGTGCCTCAGCTGATTCTTCTAAAGACAATTCTGCCTGGTGACTCAACGTGTTATACTTATATCTGCAAGTTCTTTTGGAGGTTGCAACTGGTGCAGAATCTGTATCATCATCTTCTTTTTGTAACTTAACTGCTTCTTCTATAGCTAATTCTGACTGAAAAGTTGCGAGGCTTAACGTGTCAAACTTGTTTCTGCATGTTTTGTTGTTGTTTCAAATGGAGCTGATCCCGTATCATCATTTTCTGTTTGTCCGTTAACCACAGCTTCTATATCCATTTAGGCCTGATTATATTGAGAAACACACCGTGGTAGACTTGTTTCAAGAAGTTATTTTGGTGTTTGAGGTTATCTATTTGAGTAACTGCGTCTTGCACATCTGTTTCTTCTAGTTCTCAAAGAATGTCAGCTCGGGCTGATCAACTAGAAGCATATTCTGTGTTTGTCTTAACTCTGCAGCCTTTTCTGCGACATTCGTTTGCAGAAACTGGTCGTAGGAGATCGATTTCTGCACGTTCTAAACGAGGTTTACCTTCTACTGTTCCAAAGGAAGCATCTTCTGCTTGTGCCTCAACTGATTCTTCTATAGACAATTCTGCCTTAAGAGTTTGCGACGCTCATCGTATTAGACTTGTTTCTGGAAGTTCTTTTGGAGTTTGAGCCTATCTATTTGAGAAACTGCGTCTTGCATATCTGTTTCTTCTAGTTCTCAAGGAATTTCAGCTTGGGCTGATCAACTAGAAGCATATTCTGTGTTTGTCTTAACTCTGCAGCCTTTTCTGCGACATTCGTTTGCAGAAACTGGTCGTAGGAGATCGATTTCTGCACGTTCAGCTTCTACTGAACCATAGGAAGCATCTTCTGTTTGTGCCTCAACTGATTCTTCTATAGACAATTCTGCCTGGTGATTCAACGTGTTAGACTTATTTCTGCAAGTTCTTATGGAGGTTGAACAGGTGTAGATCCCGCATCATCACCTTCTGTGTGTAACTTAACGTCGTCTTCTGTAGCCAATTCTGCCTTAAAAGTTTACGACGCTCATCGTATTAGACTTGTTTCTGGAAGTTCTTTTGGAGTTTGAGCCTATCTATTTGAGTAAGTGCGTCTTGCACATCTGTTTCTTCTAGTTCTCAAGGAATTTCAGCTCGGGCTGATTAACTAGAAGCATATTCTGTGTTTGTCTTAACTCTGCAGCCTTTTCTGCGACATTCGTTTGCAGAAACTGGTCGTAGGAGATCGATTTTTGCACGTTCTAAAGGAGGTTCACCTTCTACTGATCCAAAGGAAGCATCTTCTGCTTGTGCCTCAACTGATTCTTCTATAGACAATTCTGGCTTAAAAGTTTGCGACGCTCATCGTATTAGACTTGTTTCTGGAAGTTCTTTTGGAGTTTGAGCCTATCTATTTGAGAAACTGCGTCTTGCATATCTGTTTCTTCTAGTTCTCAAGGAATTTCAGCTCGGGCTGATCAAATAGAAGCATATTCTGTGTTTGTCTTAACTCTGCAGCCTTTTCTGCGACATCTGTTTGCAAAAACTGGTCGTAGGAGATCGATTTCTGCACGTTCTGAAGGATGATCAGCTTCTACTGATCCAAAGGAAGCATCTTCTGTTTGTGCCTCAACTGATTCTTCTATAGACAATTCTGCCTGGTGACTCAACGTGTTAGACTTATTTCTGCAAGTTCTTATGGAGGTTGAACTGGTGTAGATCCCGCATCATCACCTTCTGTGTGTAACTTAACGTCGTCTTCTGTAACCAATTCTGCCTTAAAAGTTTGCGACGCTCATCGTATTAGACTTGTTTCTGGAAGTTCTTTTGGAGTTTGAGCCTATCTATTTGAGAAACTGCGTCTTGCACATCTGTTTCTTCTAGTTCTCAAGGAATTTCAGCTTGGGCTGATCAACTAGAAGCATATTCTGTGTTTGTCTTAACTCTGCAGCCTTTTCTGCGACATTCGTTTGCAGAAACTGGTCGTAGGAGATCGATTTCTGCACGTACAGCTTCTACTGATCCAAAGGAAGTATCTTCTGTTTGTGCCTCAACTGATTCTTCTATAGACAATTCTGCCTGGTGATTCAACGTGTTAGACTTATTTCTGCAAGTTCTTATGGAGGTTGAACAGGTGTAGATCATGCATCATCACCTGCTGTGTGTAACTTAACGTCGTCTTCTGTAGCCAATTCTGCCTTAAAAGTTTACGACGATCATCGTATTAGACTTGTTTCTGGAAGTTCTTTTGGAGTTTGAGCCTATCTATTTGAGAAACTGCGTCTTGCACATCTGTTTCTTCTAGTTCTCAAGGAATTTCAGCTTGGGCTGATCAACTAGAAGCATATTCTGTGTTTGTCTTAACTCTGCAGCCTTTTCTGCGACATTCGTTTGCAGAAACTGGTCGTAGGAGATCGATTTCTGCACGTTCAGCTTCTACTGATCCAAAGGAAGTATCTTCTGTTTGTGCCTCAACTGATTCTTCTATAGACAATTCTGCCTGGTGATTCAACGTGTTAGACTTATTTCTGCAAGTTCTTATGGAGGTTGAACTGGTGTAGATCCCGCATCATCACCTTCTGTGTGTAACTTAACGTCGTCTTCTGTAGCCAATTCTGCCTTAAAAGTTTACGACGCTCATCGTATTAGACTTGTTTCTGGAAGTTCTTTTGGAGTTTGAGCCTATCTATTTGAGAAACTGCGTCTTGCACATCTGGTTCTTCTAGTTCTCAAGGAATTTCAGCTTGGGCTGATCAAATAGAAGCATATTCTGTGTTTGTCTTAACTCTGCAGCCTTTTCTGCGACATCCGTTTGCAAAAACTGGTCGTAGGAGATTGATTTCTGCACGTTCTGAAGGAGGTTCAGCTTCTACTGATCCAATGGAAGCATCTTCTGTTTGTGCCTCAGCTGATTCTTCTAGAGACAATTCTGCCTGGTGACTCAACGTGTTATACTTATATCTGCAAGTTCTTTTGGAGGTTGCAACTGGTGCAGAATCTGTATCATCATCTTCTGTTTGTAACTTAACTGCTTCTTCTATAGCTAATTCTGCCTGAAAAGTTGCGAGGCTTAACGTGTCAAACTTGTTTCTGCAAGTTTTGTTGTTGTTTCAAATGGAGCTGATCCCGTATCATCATTTTCTGTTTGTCCGTTAACCACAGCTTCTATATCCATTTAGGCCTGATTATATTGAGAAACACGTCGTGGTAGACTTGTTTCAAGAAGTTATTTTGGTGTTTGAGGTTATCTATTTGAGTAACTGCTTCTTGCACATCTGTTTCTTCTAGTTCTCAAAGAATGTCAGCTCGGGCTGATCAACTAGAAGCATATTCTGTGTTTGTCTTAACTCTGCAGCCTTTTCTGCGACATTCGATTGCAGAAACTGGTCGTAGGAGATCGATTTCTGCACGTTCTAAAGGAGGTTCACCTTCTACTGTTCCAAAGGAAGCATCTTCTGCTTGTGCCTCAACTGATTCTTCTATAGACAATTCTGCCTTAAAAGTTTGCGACGCTCATCGTATTAGACTTGTTTCTGGAAGTTCTTTTGGAGTTTGAGCCTATCTATTTGAGAAACTGCGTCTTGCATATCTGTTTCTTCTAGTTCTCAAGGAATTTCAGCTCGGGCTGATCAAATAGAAGCATATTCTGTGTTTGTCTTAACTCTGCAGCCTTTTCTGCGACATCTGTTTGCAAAAACTGGTCGTAGGAGATCGATTTCTGCACGTTCTGAAGGATGATCAGCTTCCAAAGGAAGCATCTTCTGTTTGTGCCTCAACTGATTCTTCTATAGACAATTCTGCCTGGTGACTCAACGTGTTAGACTTATTTCTGCAAGTTCTTATGGAGGTTGAACTGGTGTAGATCCCGCATCATCACCTTCTGTGTGTAACTTAACGTCGTCTTCTGTAACCAATTCTGCCTTAAAAGTTTGCGACGCTCATCGTATTAGACTTGTTTCTGGAAGTTCTTTTGGAGTTTGAGCCTATCTATTTGAGAAACTGCGTCTTGCACATCTGTTTCTTCTAGTTCTCAAGGAATTTCAGCTTGGGATGATCAACTAGAAGCATATTCTGTGTTTGTCTTAACTCTGCAGCCTTTTCTGCGACATTCGTTTGCAGAAACTGGTCGTAGGAGATCGATTTCTGCACGTACAGCTTCTACTGATCCAAAGGAAGTATCTTCTGTTTGTGCCTCAACTGATTCTTCTATAGACAATTCTGCCTGGTGATTCAACGTGTTAGACTTATTTCTGCAAGTTCTTATGGAGGTTGAACAGGTGTAGATCATGCATCATCACCTTCTGTGTGTAACTTAACGTCGTCTTCTGTAGCCAATTCTGCCTTAAAAGTTTACGACGCTCATCGTATTAGACTTGATTCTGGAAGTTCTTTTGGAGTTTGAGCCTATCTATTTGAGAAACTGCGTCTTGCACATCTGTTTCTTCTAGTTCTCAAGGAATTTCAGCTTGGGCTGATCAAATAGAAGCATATTCTGTGTTTGTCTTAACTCTGCAGCCTTTTCTGCGACATTCGTTTGCAGAAACGTGTCGGAGGAGATAGATTTCTGCACGTTCAGCTTCTACTGATACAAAGGAAGCATCTTCTGTTTGTGCCTCAACTGATTCTTCTATAGACAATTCTGCCTGGTGACTCAACGTGTTAGACTTATTTCTGCAAGTTCTTATGGAGGTTGAACAGGTGTAGATCCCGCATCATCACCTTATGTGTGTAACTTAACGTCGTCTTCTGTAGCCAATTCTGCCTGAAAAGTTTGCTACGCTCATCGTATTAGACTTGTTTCTGGAAGTTCTTTTGGAGTTTGAGCCTATCTATTTGAGTAAGTACGTCTTGCACATCTGTTTCTTCTAGTTCTCAAGGAATTTCAGCTCGGGCTGATCAACTAGAAGCATATTCTGTGTTTGTCTTAACTCTGCAGCCTTTTCTGCGACATCTGTTTGCACAAACTGGTCGTAGGAGATCGATTTCTGCACGTTCTGAAGGATGATCAGCTTCTACTGATCCAAAGGAAGCATCTTCTGTTTGTGCCTCAACTGATTCTTCTATAGACAATTCTGCCTGGTGACTCAACGTGTTAGATTTATTTCTGCAAGTTCTTATGGAGGTTGAACTGGTGTAGATCCCGCATCATCACCTTCTGTGTGTAACTTAACGTCGTCTTCTGTAGCCAATTCTGCCTGAAAAGTTTGCGACGCTCATCGTGTTAGACTTGTTTCTGGAAGTTCTTTTGGTGTTTGAGCCTATCTATTTGAGTAACTGCGTCTTGTACATCTGTTTCTTCTAGTTCTCAAGGAATTTCAGCTTGGGATGATCAACTAGAAGCATATTCTGTGTTTGTCTTAACTCTGCAGCCTTTTCTGCGACATCCGTTTGCAGAAACTGGTCGTAGGAGATCGATTTCTGCACGTTCTGAAGGAGGTTCAGCTTCTACTGATCCAATGGAAGCATCTTCTGTTTGTGCCTCAGCTGATTCTTCTAGAGACAATTCTGTCTGGTGACTCAACGTGTTATACTTATATCTGCAAGTTCTTTTCGAGGTTGCAACTGGTGCAGAATCTGTATCATCATCTTCTTTTTGTAACTTAACTGCTTCTTCTATAGCTAATTCTGCCTGAAAAGTTGCGAGGCTTAACGTGTCAAACTTGTTTCTGCAAGTTTTGTTGTTGTTTCAAATGGAGCTGATCCCGTATCATCATTTTCTGTTTGTCCGTTAACCACAGCTTCTATATCCATTTAGGCCTGATTATATTGAGAAACACATCGTGGTAGACTTGTTTCAAGAAGTTATTTTGGTGTTTGAGGTTATCTATTTGAGTAAAAGCGTCTTGCACATCTGTTTCTTCTAGTTCTCAAAGAATGTCAGCTCGGGCTGATCAACTAGAAGCATATTCTGTGTTTGTCTTAACTCTGCAGCCTTTTCTGCGACATTCGTTTGCAGAAACTGGTCGTAGGAGATCGATTTCTGCACGTTCTAAACGAGGTTCACCTTCTACTGTTCCAAAGGAAGCATCTTCTGCTTGTGCCTCAACTGATTCTTCTATAGACAATTCTGCCTTAAGAGTTTGCGACGCTCATCGTATTAGACTTGTTTCTGGAAGTTCTTTTGGAGTTTGAGCCTATCTATTTGAGAAACTGCGTCTTGCATATCTGTTTCTTCTAGTTCTCAAGGAATTTCAGCTCGGGTTGATCAACTAGAAGCATATTCTGTGTTTGTCTTAACTCTGCAGCCTTTTCTGCGACATCTGTTTGCAAAAACTGGTCGTAGGAGATCGATTTCTGCACGTTCTGAAGGATGATCAGCTTCTACTGATCCAAAGGAAGCATCTTCTGTTTGTGCCTCAACTGATTCTTCTATAGACAATTCTGCCTGGTGATTCAACGTGTTAGACTTATTTCTGCAAGTTCTTATGGAGGTTGAACTGGTGTAGATCCCGCATTATCACCTTCTGTGTGTAACTTAACGTCGTCTTCTGTAGCCAATTCTGCCTTAAAAGTTTACGACGCTCATCGTATTAGACTTGTTTCTGGAAGTTCTTTTGGAGTTTGAGCCTATCTATTTGAGAAACTGCGTCTTGCACATCTGTTTCTTCTAGTTCTCAAGGAATTTCAGCTTGGGCTGATCAAATAGAAGCATATTCTGTGTTTGTCTTAACTCTGCAGCCTTTTCTGCGACATCTGTTTGCAAAAACTGGTCGTAGGAGATCGATTTCTGCACGTTCAGCTTCTACTGAACCAAAGGAAGTATCTTCTGTTTGTGCCTCAACTGATTCTTCTATAGACAATTCTGCCTGGTGACTCAACGTGTTAGACTTATTTCTGCAAGTTCTTATGGAGGTTGAACAGGTGTAGATCCCGCATCATCACCTTCTGTGTGTAACGTAACGTCGTCTTCTGTAGCCAATTCTGCCTTAAAAGTTTACGACGCTCATCGTATTAGACTTGTTTCTGGAAGTTCTTTTGGAGTTTGAGCCTATCTATTTGAGAAACTGCGTCTTGCACATCTGTTTCTTCTAGTTCTCAAGGAATTTCAGCTCGGGCTGATCAAATAGAAGCATATTCTGTGTTTGTCTTAACTCTGCAGCCTTTTCTGCGACATTCGTTTGCAGAAACGTGTCGTAGGAGATCGATTTCTGCACGTTCAGCTTCTACTGATACAAAGGAAGCATCTTCTGTTTGTGCCTCAACTGATTCTTCTATAGACAATTCTGCCTGGTGACTCAACGTGTTAGACTTATTTCTGCAAGTTCTTATGGAGGTTGAACAGGTGTAGATCACACATCATCACCTTATGTGTGTAACTTAACGTCGTCTTCTGTAGCCAATTCTGCCTGAAAAGTTTGCGACGCTCATCGTATTAGACTTGTTTCTGGAAGTTCTTTTGGAGTTTGAGCCTATCTATTTGAGAAACTGCGTCTTGCATATCTGTTTCTTCTAGTTCTCAAGGAATTTCAGCTCGGGCTGATCAACTAGAAGCATATTCTGTGTTTGTCTTAACTCTGCAGCCTTTTCTGCGACATCTGTTTGCAAAAACTGGTCGTAGGAGATCGATTTCTGCACGTTCTGAAGGATGATCAGCTTCTACTGATCCAAAGGAAGCATCTTCTGTTTGTGCCTCAACTGATTCTTCTATAGACAATTCTGCCTGGTGATTCAACGTGTTAGACTTATTTCTGCAAGTTCTTATGGAGGTTGAACTGGTGTAGATCCCGCATTATCACCTTCTGTGTGTAACTTAACGTCGTCTTCTGTAGCCAATTCTGCCTTAAAAGTTTACGACGCTCATCGTATTAGACTTGTTTCTGGAAGTTCTTTTGGAGTTTGAGCCTATCTATTTGAGAAACTGCGTCTTGCACATCTGTTTCTTCTAGTTCTCAAGGAATTTCAGCTTGGGCTGATCAAATAGAAGCATATTCTGTGTTTGTCTTAACTCTGCAGCCTTTTCTGCGACATTCGTTTGCAGAAACGTGTCGTAGGAGATCGATTTCTGCACGTTCAGCTTCTACTGAACCAAAGGAAGTATCTTCTGTTTGTGCCTCAACTGATTCTTCTATAGACAATTCTGCCTGGTGACTCAACGTGTTAGACTTATTTCTGCAAGTTCTTATGGAGGTTGAACAGGTGTAGATCCCGCATCATCACCTTCTGTGTGTAACTTAACGTCGTCTTCTGTAGCCAATTCTGCCTTAAAAGTTTACGACGCTCATCGTATTAGACTTGTTTCTGGAAGTTCTTTTGGAGTTTGAGCCTATCTATTTGAGAAACTGCGTCTTGCACATCTGTTTCTTCTAGTTCTCAAGGAATTTCAGCTCGGGCTGATCAAATAGAAGCATATTCTGTGTTTGTCTTAACTCTGCAGCCTTTTCTGCGACATTCGTTTGCAGAAACGTGTCGTAGGAGATCGATTTCTGCACGTTCAGCTTCTACTGATACAAAGGAAGCATCTTCTGTTTGTGCCTCAACTGATTCTTCTATAGACAATTCTGCCTGGTGACTCAACGTGTTAGACTTATTTCTGCAAGTTCTTATGGAGGTTGAACAGGTGTAGATCACGCATCATCACCTTATGTGTGTAACTTAACGTCGTCTTCTGTAGCCAATTCTGCCTGAAAAGTTTGCGACGCTCATCGTATTAGACTTGTTTCTGGAACTTTCCTTTGGAGTTTGAGCCTATCTATTTGAGTAAGTACGTCTTGCACATCTGTTTCTTCTAGTTCTCAAGGAATTTCAGCTCGGGCTGATCAACTAGAAGCATATTCTGTGTTTGTCTTAACTCTGCAGCCTTTTCTGCGACATCTGTTTGCAAAAACTGGTCGTAGTAGATCGATTTCTGCACGTTCTGAAGGATGATCAGCTTCTACTGATCCAAAGGAAGCATCTTCTGTTTGTGCCTCAACTGATTCTTCTATAGACAATTCTGCCTGGTGACTCAACGTGTTAGACTTATTTCTGCAAGTTCTTATGGAGGTTGAACAGGTGTAGATCCCGCATCATCACCTTATGTGTGTAACTTAACGTCGTCTTCTGTAGCCAATTCTGCCTGAAAAGTTTGCTACGCTCATCGTATTAGACTTGTTTCTGGAAGTTCTTTTGGAGTTTGAGCCTATCTATTTGAGTAAGTACGTCTTGCACATCTGTTTCTTCTAGTTCTCAAGGAATTTCAGCTCGGGCTGATCAACTAGAAGCATATTCTGTGTTTGTCTTAACTCTGCAGCCTTTTCTGCGACATCTGTTTGCACAAACTGGTCGTAGGAGATCGATTTCTGCACGTTCTGAAGGATGATCAGCTTCTACTGATCCAAAGGAAGCATCTTCTGTTTGTGCCTCAACTGATTCTTCTATAGACAATTCTGCCTGGTGACTCAACGTGTTAGATTTATTTCTGCAAGTTCTTATGGAGGTTGAACTGGTGTAGATCCCGCATCATCACCTTCTGTGTGTAACTTAACGTCGTCTTCTGTAGCCAATTCTGCCTGAAAAGTTTGCGACGCTCATCGTGTTAGACTTGTTTCTGGAAGTTCTTTTGGTGTTTGAGCCTATCTATTTGAGTAACTGCGTCTTGTACATCTGTTTCTTCTAGTTCTCAATGAATTTCAGCTTGGGATGATCAACTAGAAGCATATTCTGTGTTTGTCTTAACTCTGCAGCCTTTTCTGCGACATCCGTTTGCAGAAACTGGTCGTAGGAGATCGATTTCTGCACGTTCTGAAGGAGGTTCAGCTTCTACTGATCCAATGGAAGCATCTTCTGTTTGTGCCTCAGCTGATTCTTCTAGAGACAATTCTGTCTGGTGACTCAACGTGTTATACTTATATCTGCAAGTTCTTTTCGAGGTTGCAACTGGTGCAGAATCTGTATCATCATCTTCTTTTTGTAACTTAACTGCTTCTTCTATAGCTAATTCTGCCTGAAAAGTTGCGAGGCTTAACGTGTCAAACTTGTTTCTGCAAGTTTTGTTGTTGTTTCAAATGGAGCTGATCCCGTATCATCATTTTCTGTTTGTCCGTTAACCACAGCTTCTATATCCATTTAGGCCTGATTATATTGAGAAACACATCGTGGTAGACTTGTTTCAAGAAGTTATTTTGGTGTTTGAGGTTATCTATTTGAGTAAAAGCGTCTTGCACATCTGTTTCTTCTAGTTCTCAAAGAATGTCAGCTCGGGCTGATCAACTAGAAGCATATTCTGTGTTTGTCTTAACTCTGCAGCTTTTTCTGCGACATCTGTTTGCAAAAACTGGTCGTAGGAGATCGATTTCTGCACGTTCTGAAGGATGATCAGCTTCTACTGATCCAAAGGAAGCATCTTCTGTTTGTGCCTCAACTGATTCTTCTATAGACAATTCTGCCTGGTGATTCAACGTGTTAGACTTATTTCTGCAAGTTCTTATGGAGGTTGAACTGGTGTAGATCCCGCATTATCACCTTCTGTGTGTAACTTAACGTCGTCTTCTGTAGCCAATTCTGCCTTAAAAGTTTACGACGCTCATCGTAGTAGACTTGTTTCTGGAAGTTCTTTTGGAGTTTAAGCCTATCTATTTGAGAAACTGCGTCTTGCACATCTGTTTCTTCTAGTTCTCAAGGAATTTCAGCTTGGGCTGATCAAATAGAAGCATATTCTGTGTTTGTCTTAACTCTGCAGCCTTTTCTGCGACATCTGTTTGCAAAAACTGGTCGTAGGAGATCGATTTCTGCACGTTCAGCTTCTACTGAACCAAAGGAAGTATCTTCTGTTTGTGCCTCAACTGATTCTTCTATAGACAATTCTGCCTGGTGACTCAACGTGTTAGACTTATTTCTGCAAGTTCTTATGGAGGTTGAACAGGTGTAGATCCCGCATCATCACCTTCTGTGTGTAACTTAACGTCGTCTTCTGTAGCCAATTCTGCCTTAAAAGTTTACGACGCTCATCGTATTAGACTTGTTTCTGGAAGTTCTTTTGGAGTTTGAGCCTATCTATTTGAGAAACTGCGTCTTGCACATCTGTTTCTTCTAGTTCTCAAGGAATTTCAGCTCGGGCTGATCAAATAGAAGCATATTCTGTGTTTGTCTTAACTCTGCAGCCTTTTCTGCGACATTCGTTTGCAGAAACGTGTCGTAGGAGATCGATTTCTGCACGTTCAGCTTCTACTGATACAAAGGAAGCATCTTCTGTTTGTGCCTCAACTGATTCTTCTATAGACAATTCTGCCTGGTGACTCAACGTGTTAGACTTATTTCTGCAAGTTCTTATGGAGGTTGAACAGGTGTAGATCACACATCATCACCTTATGTGTGTAACTTAACGTCGTCTTCTGTAGCCAATTCTGCCTGAAAAGTTTGCGACGCTCATCGTATTAGACTTGTTTCTGGAAGTTCTTTTGGAGTTTGAGCCTATCTATTTGAGTAAGTGCGTCTTGCACATCTGTTTCTTCTAGTTCTCAAGGAATTTCAGCTCGGGCTGATCAACTAGAAGCATATTCTGTGTTTGTCTTAACTCTGCAGCCTTTTCTGCGACATCTGTTTGCAAAAACTGGTCGTAGGAGATCGATTTCTGCACGTTCTGAAGGATGATCAGCTTCTACTGATCCAAAGGAAGCATCTTCTGTTTGTGCCTCAACTGATTCTTCTATAGACAATTCTGCCTGGTGACTCAACGTGTTAGATTTATTTCTGCAAGTTCTTATGGAGGTTGAACTGGTGTAGATCCCGCATCATCACCTTCTGTGTGTAACTTAACGTCGTCTTCTGTAGCCAATTCTGCCTGAAAAGTTTGCGACGCTCATCGTGTTAGACTTGTTTCTGGAAGTTCTTTTGGTGTTTGAGCCTATCTATTTGAGTAACTGCGTCTTGTACATCTGTTTCTTCTAGTTCTCAAGGAATTTCAGCTTGGGATGATCAACTAGAAGCATATTCTGTGTTTGTCTTAACTCTGCAGCCTTTTCTGCGACATCCGTTTGCAGAAAGTGGTCGTAGGAGATCGATTTCTGCACGTTCTGAAGGAGGTTCAGCTTCTACTGATCCAATGGAAGCATCTTCTGTTTGTGCCTCAGCTGATTCATCTAGAGACAATTCTGCCTGGTGACTCAACGTGTTATACTTATATCTGCAAATTCTTTTCGAGGTTGCAACTGGTCCAGAATCTGTATCATCATCTTCTTTTTGTAACTTAACTGCTTCTTCTATAGCCAATTCTGCCTGAAAAGTTGCGAGGCTTAACTTGTCAAACTTGTTTCTGCAAGTTTTGTTGTTGTTTCAAATGGAGCTGATCCCGTATCATCATTTTCTGTTTGTCCGTTAACCACAGCTTCTATATCCATTTAGGCCTGATTATATTGAGAAACACATCGTGGTAGACTTGTTTCAAGAAGTTATTTTGGTGTTTGAGGTTATCTATTTGAGTAACTGCGACTTGCACATCTGTTTCTTCTAGTTCTCAAAGAATGTGAGCTCTGGCTGATCAACTAGAAGCATATTCTGTGTTTGTCTTAACTCTGCAGCCTTTTCTGCGACATTCGTTTGCAGAAACTGGTCGTAGGAGATCGATTTCTGCACGTTCTAAAGGAGGTTCACCTTCTACTGTTCCAAAGGAAGCATCTTCTGCTTGTGCCTCAACTGATTCTTCTATAGACAATTCTGCCTTAAAAGTTTGCGACGCTCATCGTATTAGACTTGTTTCTGGAAGTTCTTTTGGAGTTTGAGACTATCTATTTGAGAAACTGCGTCTTGCACATCTGTTTCTTCTAGTTCTCAGGGAATTTCAGCTTGGGCTGATCAACTAGAAGCATATTCTGTGTTTGTCTTAAATCTGCAGCCTTTTCTACGACATTCGTTTGCAGAAACGTGTCGTTGGAGATCGATTTCTGCACGTTCAGCTTCTACTGATCCAAAGGAAATATCTTCTGTTTGTGCCTCAACTGATTCTTCTATAGACAATTCTGCCTGGTGACTCAACGTGTTAGACTTATTTCTGCAAGTTCTTTTGGAGGTTGAACAGGTTTAGATCACACATCATCACCTTCTGTGTGTAACTTAACGTCGTCTTCTGTAGCCAATTCTGCCTGAAAAGTTTGCTACGCTCATCGTATTAGACTTGTTTCTGGCAGTTATTTTGGAGTTTGAGCCTATTTATTTGAGTAACTGCGTCTTGCACATCTGTTTCTTCTAGTTCTCAAGGAATTTCAGCTTGGGATGATCAACTAGAAGCATATTCTGTGTTTGTCTTAACTGTGCAGCCTTTTCTGCGACATCCGTTTGCAGAAACTGGTCGTAGGAGATCGATTTCTGCACGTTCTGAAGGAGGTTCAGCTTCTACTGATCCAATGGAAGCATCTTCTGTTTGTGCCTCAGCTGATTCTTCTAGAGACAATTCTGCCTAGTGACTCAACGTGTTATACTTATATCTGCAAATTCTTTTCGAGGTTGCAACTGGTCCAGAATCTGTATCATCATCTTCTTTTTGTAACTTAACTGCTTCTTCTATAGCCAATTCTGCCTGAAAAGTTGCGAGGCTTAACTTGTCAAACTTGTTTCTGCAAGTTTTGTTGTTGTTTCAAATGGAGCTGATCCCGTATCATCATTTTCTGTTTGTTCGTTAACCACAGCTTCTATATCCATTTAGGCCTGATTATATTGAGAAACACATCGTGGTAGACTTGTTTCAAGAAGTTATTTTGGTGTTTGAGGTTATCTATTTGAGTAACTGCGACTTGCACATCTGTTTCTTCTAGTTCTCAAAGAATGTGAGCTCGGGCTGATCAACTAGAAGCATATTCTGTGTTTGTCTTAACTCTGCAGCCTTTTCTGCGACATTCGTTTGCAGAAACAGGTCGTAGGAGATCGATTTCTGCACGTTCTAAAGGAGGTTCACCTTCTACTGTTCCAAAGGAATCATCTTCTGCTTGTGCCTCAACTGATTCTTCTATAGACAATTCTGCCTTAAAAGTTTGCGACGCTCATCGTATTAGACTTGTTTCTGGAAGTTCTTTTGGAGTTTGAGCCTATCTATTTGAGTAAGTGCGTCTTGCACATCTGTTTCTTCTAGTTCTCAAGGAATTTCAGCTCGGGCTGATCAACTAGAAGCATATTCTGTGTTTGTCTTAACTCTGCAGCCTTTTCTGCGACATCTGTTTGCAAAAACTGGTCGTAGGAGATCGATTTCTGCACGTTCTGAAGGATGATCAGCTTCTACTGATCCAAAGGAAGCATCTTCTGTTTGTGCCTCAACTGATTCTTCTATAGACAATTCTGCCTGGTGACTCAACGTGTTAGATTTATTTCTGCAAGTTCTTATGGAGGTTGAACTGGTGTAGATCCCGCATCATCACCTTCTGTGTGTAACTTAACGTCGTCTTCTGTAGCCAATTCTGCCTGAAAAGTTTGCGACGCTCATCGTGTTAGACTTGTTTCTGGAAGTTCTTTTGGTGTTTGAGCCTATCTATTTGAGTAACTGCGTCTTGTACATCTGTTTCTTCTAGTTCTCAAGGAATTTCAGCTTGGGATGATCAACTAGAAGCATATTCTGTGTTTGTCTTAACTCTGCAGCCTTTTCTGCGACATCCGTTTGCAGAAAGTGGTCGTAGGAGATCGATTTCTGCACGTTCTGAAGGAGGTTCAGCTTCTACTGATCCAATGGAAGCATCTTCTGTTTGTGCCTCAGCTGATTCATCTAGAGACAATTCTGCCTGGTGACTCAACGTGTTATACTTATATCTGCAAATTCTTTTCGAGGTTGCAACTGGTCCAGAATCTGTATCATCATCTTCTTTTTGTAACTTAACTGCTTCTTCTATAGCCAATTCTGCCTGAAAAGTTGCGAGGCTTAACTTGTCAAACTTGTTTCTGCAAGTTTTGTTGTTGTTTCAAATGGAGCTGATCCCGTATCATCATTTTCTGTTTGTCCGTTAACCACAGCTTCTATATCCATTTAGGCCTGATTATATTGAGAAACACATCGTGGTAGACTTGTTTCAAGAAGTTATTTTGGTGTTTGAGGTTATCTATTTGAGTAACTGCGACTTGCACATCTGTTTCTTCTAGTTCTCAAAGAATGTGAGCTCTGGCTGATCAACTAGAAGCATATTCTGTGTTTGTCTTAACTCTGCAGCCTTTTCTGCGACATTCGTTTGCAGAAACTGGTCGTAGGAGATCGATTTCTGCACGTTCTAAAGGAGGTTCACCTTCTACTGTTCCAAAGGAAGCATCTTCTGCTTGTGCCTCAACTGATTCTTCTATAGACAATTCTGCCTTAAAAGTTTGCGACGCTCATCGTATTAGACTTGTTTCTGGAAGTTCTTTTGGAGTTTGAGACTATCTATTTGAGAAACTGCGTCTTGCACATCTGTTTCTTCTAGTTCTCAGGGAATTTCAGCTTGGGCTGATCAACTAGAAGCATATTCTGTGTTTGTCTTAAATCTGCAGCCTTTTCTACGACATTCGTTTGCAGAAACGTGTCGTTGGAGATCGATTTCTGCACGTTCAGCTTCTACTGATCCAAAGGAAATATCTTCTGTTTGTGCCTCAACTGATTCTTCTATAGACAATTCTGCCTGGTGACTCAACGTGTTAGACTTATTTCTGCAAGTTCTTTTGGAGGTTGAACAGGTTTAGATCACACATCATCACCTTCTGTGTGTAACTTAACGTCGTCTTCTGTAGCCAATTCTGCCTGAAAAGTTTGCTACGCTCATCGTATTAGACTTGTTTCTGGCAGTTATTTTGGAGTTTGAGCCTATTTATTTGAGTAACTGCGTCTTGCACATCTGTTTCTTCTAGTTCTCAAGGAATTTCAGCTTGGGATGATCAACTAGAAGCATATTCTGTGTTTGTCTTAACTGTGCAGCCTTTTCTGCGACATCCGTTTGCAGAAACTGGTCGTAGGAGATCGATTTCTGCACGTTCTGAAGGAGGTTCAGCTTCTACTGATCCAATGGAAGCATCTTCTGTTTGTGCCTCAGCTGATTCTTCTAGAGACAATTCTGCCTAGTGACTCAACGTGTTATACTTATATCTGCAAATTCTTTTCGAGGTTGCAACTGGTCCAGAATCTGTATCATCATCTTCTTTTTGTAACTTAACTGCTTCTTCTATAGCCAATTCTGCCTGAAAAGTTGCGAGGCTTAACTTGTCAAACTTGTTTCTGCAAGTTTTGTTGTTGTTTCAAATGGAGCTGATCCCGTATCATCATTTTCTGTTTGTTCGTTAACCACAGCTTCTATATCCATTTAGGCCTGATTATATTGAGAAACACATCGTGGTAGACTTGTTTCAAGAAGTTATTTTGGTGTTTGAGGTTATCTATTTGAGTAACTGCGACTTGCACATCTGTTTCTTCTAGTTCTCAAAGAATGTGAGCTCGGGCTGATCAACTAGAAGCATATTCTGTGTTTGTCTTAACTCTGCAGCCTTTTCTGCGACATTCGTTTGCAGAAACAGGTCGTAGGAGATCGATTTCTGCACGTTCTAAAGGAGGTTCACCTTCTACTGTTCCAAAGGAATCATCTTCTGCTTGTGCCTCAACTGATTCTTCTATAGACAATTCTGCCTTAAAAGTTTGCGACGCTCATCGTATTAGACTTGTTTCTGGAAGTTCTTTTGGAGTTTGAGACTATCTATTTGAGAAACTGCGTCTTGCACATCTGTTTCTTCTAGTTCTCAAGGAATTTCAGCTTGGGCTGATCAACTAGAAGCATATTCTGTGTTTGTCTTAACTCTGCAGCCTTTTCTACGACATTCGTTTGCAGAAACGTGTCGTTGGAGATCGATTTCTGCACGTTCAGCTTCTACTGATCCAAAGGAAATATCTTCTGTTTGTGCCTCAACTGATTCTTCTATAGACAATTCTGCCTGGTGACTCAACGTGTTAGACTTATTTCTGCAAGTTCTTTTGGAGGTTGAACAGGTTTAGATCACACATCATCACCTTCTGTGTGTAACTTAACGTCGTCTTCTGTAGCCAGTTCTGCCTGAAAAGTTTGCTACGCTCATCGTATTAGACTTGTTTCTGGCAGTTATTTTGGAGTTTGAGCCTATTTATTTGAGTAACTGCGTCTTGCACATCTGTTTCTTCTAGTTCTCAAAGAATTTCAGCTCGGGCTGATCAACTAGAAGCATATTCTGTGTTTGTCTTAACTCTGCAGCCTTTTCTGCGACATTCGTTTGCAGAAACGGGTCGTAGGAGATCGATTTCTGCACGTTCTAAAGGAGGTTCAGCTACTACTGATCCAAAGGAAGCATCTTCTGCTTGTGCCTCAACTGATTCTTCTATAGACAATTCTGCCTTAAAAGTTTGCGACGCTCATCGTATTAGACTTGTTTCTGGAAGTTCTTTTGGCGTTTGAGCCTATATATTTGAGAAACTGCGTCTTGCACATCTGTTTCTTCTAGTTCTCAAGGAATTTCAGCTTGAGCTGATCAAGTAGAAGCATATTCTGTGTTTGTCTTAACTCTGCAGCCTTTTCTGCGACATTCGTTTACAGAAACTTGTCGTAGGAGATCGATTTCAGCACGTTCAGCTTCTACTGATCCAAAGGAAGCATCTTCTGTTTGTGCCTCAACTGATTCTTCTATAGACAATTCTGCCTGGTGACTCAGCGTGTTAGACTTATTTCTGCAAGTTCTTATGGAGGTTGAATAGGTGTAGATCACGCATCATCACCTTCTGTGTGTAACTTAACGTCGTCTTCTGTAGCCAATTCTGCCTGCAAAATTTGCGGCGCTCATCGTATTAGACTTGTTTCTGTAAGTTCTTTTGGAGTTTGAGCCTATCTGTTTGAGTAACTGCGTCTTGCACATCTGTTTCTTCTAGTTCTCAAGGAATTTCAGCTCGTGCTGATCAACTGTAAGCATATTCTCTGTTTGTCTTAACTCTGCAGTATATTCTGCGACATCTGTTTGCAAAATGTGTTCGTAGGGTAGGAGTTCGATTTCTGCAATTTTTGAAGGAGGTTTAGCTTCTACTGATCCAATGGAAGCATCTTCTGTTTGTGCCTCTCTTGTAGAGACAATTCTGCCTGGTGACTCAACGTGGTAGACTTATTTCTGCAAGTTCTTATGGAGGTTGAACTGGTGTAGATCCCGCAAAAAAGTTTGCGACGGTCATCGTGTTAGACTTGTTTCTGGAAGTTCTTTTGGAGTTTGAGCCTATCTATTTGAGTAACTGCGTCTTGCACATCTGTTTCTTCTAGTTCTCAAGAAATTTCAGTTCGGGCTGATCAACTAGAAGCATATTCTGTGTTTGTCTTAACTCTGCAGCCTTTTCTGCGACATTCGTTTGCAGAAACGTGTCGTAGGAGATCGATTTCTGCACGTTCAACTTCTACTGATACAAAGGAAGCATCTTCTGTTTGTGCCTCAACTGATTCTTCTATAGACAATTTTGCCTGGTGACTCAACGTGTTAGACTTATTTCTGCAAGTTCTTATGGAGGTTGAACAGGTGTAGATCACACATCATCACCCCTTATGTGTGTAACTTAACGTCGTCTTCTGTAGCCAATTCTGCCTGAAAAGTTTGCGACGCTCATCGTATTAGACTTGTTTCTGGAAGTTCTTTTGGAGTTTGAGCCTATCTATTTGAGTAAGTGCGTCTTGCACATCTGTTTCTTCTAGTTCTCAAGGAATTTCAGCACGGGCTGATCAACTAGAAGCATATTCTGTGTTTGTCTTAACTCTGCAGCCTTTTCTGCGACATCTGTTTGCAAAAACTGGTCCTAGGAGATCGATTTCTGCACGTTCTGAAGGATGATCAGCTTCTACTGATCCAAAGGAAGCATCTTCTGTTTGTACCTCAACTGATTCTTCTATAGACAATTCTGCCTGGTGACTCAACGTGTTAGACTTATTTCTGCAAGTTCCTATGGAGGTTGAACTGGTGTAGATCCCGCATCATCACCTTCTGTGTGTAACTTAACGTCGTCTTCTGTAGCCAATTCTGCCTGAAAAGTTTGCGACGCTCATCGTGTTAGACTTGTTACTGGAAGTTCTTTTGGAGTTTGAGCCTATCTATTTGAGTAACTGCGTCTTGTACATCTGTTTCTTCTAGTTCTCAAGGAATTTCAGCTTGAGATGATCAACTAGAAGCATATTCTGTGTTTGTCTTAACTCTGCAGCCTTTTCTGCGACATTCTTTTGCAGAAACAGGTCGTAGGAGATCGATTTCTGCACGTTCTAAAGGAGGTTCACCTTCTACTGTTCCAAAGGAATCATCTTCTGCTTGTGCCTCAACTGATTCTTCTATAGACAATTCTGCCTTAAAAGTTTGCGACGCTCATCGTATTAGACTTGTTTCTGGAAGTTCTTTTGGAGTTTGAGACTATCTATTTGAGAAACTGCGTCTTGCACATCTGTTTCTTCTAGTTCTCAAGGAATTTCAGCTTGGGCTGATCAACTAGAAGCATATTCTGTGTTTGTCTTAACTCTGCAGCCTTTTCTACGACATTCGTTTGCAGAAACGTGTCGTTGGAGATCGATTTCTGCACGTTCAGCTTCTACTGATCCAAAGGAAATATCTTCTGTTTGTGCCTCAACTGATTCTTCTATAGACAATTCTGCCTGGTGACTCAACGTGTTAGACTTATTTCTGCAAGTTCTTTTGGAGGTTGAACAGGTTTAGATCACACATCATCACCTTCTGTGTGTAACTTAACGTCGTCTTCTGTAGCCAATTCTGCCTGAAAAGTTTGCTACGCTCATCGTATTAGACTTGTTTCTGGCAGTTATTTTGGAGTTTGAGCCTATTTATTTGAGTAACTGCGTCTTGCACATCTGTTTCTTCTAGTTCTCAAAGAATTTCAGCTCGGGCTGATCAACTAGAAGCATATTCTGTGTTTGTCTTAACTCTGCAGCCTTTTCTGCGACATTCGTTTGCAGAAACTGGTCGTAGGAGATCGATTTCTGCACGTTCTAAAGGAGGTTCAGCTACTACTGATCCAAAGGAAGCATCTTCTGCTTGTGCCTCAACTGATTCTTCTATAGACAATTCTGCCTTAAAAGTTTGCGACGCTCATCGTATTAGACTTGTTTCTGGAAGTTCTTTTGGCGTTTGAGCCTATATATTTGAGAAACTGCGTCTTGCACATCTGTTTCTTCTAG
Source organism: Cepaea hortensis (assembly GCA_963921405.1). NCBI lineage: Eukaryota > Metazoa > Mollusca > Gastropoda > Stylommatophora > Helicidae > Cepaea > Cepaea hortensis. The sequence goes on from OY992885.1 coordinate 68,400,250, forward strand.
TTCTCAAGGAATTTCAGCTTGAGCTGATCAAGTAGAAGCATATTCTGTGTTTGTCTTAACTCTGCGGCCTTTTCTGCGACATTCGTTTACAGAAACTTGTCGTAGGAGATCGATTTCAGCACGTTCAGCTTCTACTGATCCAAAGGAAGCATCTTCTGTTTGTGCCTCAACTGATTCTTCTATAGACAATTCTGCCTGGTGACTCAGCGTGTTAGACTTATTTCTGCAAGTTCTTATGGAGGTTGAACAGGTGTAGATCACGCATCATCACCTTCTGTGTGTAACTTAACGTCGTCTTCTGTAGCCAATTCTGCCTGCAAAATTTGCGGCGCTCATCGTATTAGACTTGTTTCTGTAAGTTCTTTTGGAGTTTGAGCCTATCTGTTTGAGTAACTGCGTCTTGCACATCTGTTTCTTCTAGTTCTCAAGGAATTTCAGCTCGTGCTGATCAACTGTAAGCATATTCTCTGTTTGTCTTAACTCTGCAGTATATTCTGCGACATCTGTTTGCAAAATGTGTTCGTAGGGTAGGAGTTCGATTTCTGCAATTTTTGAAGGAGGTTTAGCTTCTACTGATCCAATGGAAGCATCTTCTGTTTGTGCCTCTCTTGTAGAGACAATTCTGCCTGGTGACTCAACGTGGTAGACTTATTTCTGCAAGTTCTTATGGAGGTTGAACTGGTGTAGATCCCGCAAAAAAGTTTGCGACGGTCATCGTGTTAGACTTGTTTCTGGAAGTTCTTTTGGAGTTTGAGCCTATCTATTTGAGTAACTGCGTCTTGCACATTTGTTTCTTCTAGTTCTCAAGGAATTTCAGCTTGGGATGATCAACTAGAAGCATATTCTGTGTTTGTCTTAACTGTGCAGCCTTTTCTGCGACATCCGTTTGCAGAAACTGGTCGTAGGAGATCGATTTCTGCACGTTCTGAAGGAGGTTCAGCTTCTACTGATCCAATGGAAGCATCTTCTGTTTGTGCCTCAGCTGATTCTTCTAGAGACAATTCTGCCTAGTGACTCAACGTGTTATACTTATATCTGCAAGTTCTTTTGGAGGTTGCAACTGGTGCAGAATCCGTATCATCATCTTCTGTTTGTAACTTAACTGCTTCTTCTATAGCCAATTCTGCATGAAAAGTTGCGAGGCTTAACGTGTCAAACTTGTTTCTGCAAGTTTTGTTGTTGTTTGAAATGGAGCTTATCCCGTATCATCAGTTTCTGTTTGTCCGTTAACCACAGCTTCTATATCCATTTAGGCCGGATTATATTGAGAAACACATCGTATTAGACTTATTTCTGGAAGTTCTTTTGGAGTTTGAGCCTATCTATTTGAGAAACTGCGTCTTGCACATCTGTTTCTTCTAGTTCTCAAGGAATTTCAGCTTGGGCTGATCAACTAGAAGCATATTCTGTGTTTGTCTTAACTCTGCAGCCTTTTCTGCGACATTCGTTTGCAGAAACTGGTCGTAGGAGATCGATTTCTGCACGTTCTAAAGGAGGTTCAGCTACTACTGATCCAAAGGAAGCATCTTCTGCTTGTGCCTCAACTGATTCTTCTATAGACAATTCTGCCTTAAAAGTTTGCGACGCTCATCGTATTAGACTTGTTTCTGGAAGTTCTTTTGGCGTTTGATCCTATATATTTGAGAAACTGCGTCTTGCACATCTGTTTCTTCTAGTTCTCAAGGAATTTCAGCTTGAGCTGATCAAGTAGAAGCATATTCTGTGTTTGTCTTAACTCTGCAGCCTTTTCTGCGACATTCGTTTACAGAAACTTGTCGTAGGAGATCGATTTCAGCACGTTCAGCTTCTACTGATCCAAAGGAAGCATCTTCTGTTTGTGCCTCAACTGATTCTTCTATAGACAATTCTGCCTGGTGACTCAGCGTGTTAGACTTATTTCTGCAAGTTCTTATGGAGGTTGAACTGGTGTAGATCCCGCATCATCACCTTGTGTGTGTAACTTAACGTCGTCTTCTGTAGCCAATTCTGCCTTAAAAGTTTGCGACGCTCATCGTATTAGACTTGTTTCTGGAAGTTCTTTTGGAGTTTGAGACTATCTATTTGAGAAACTGCGTCTTGCACATCTGTTTCTTCTAGTTCTCAAGGAATTTCAGCTTGGGCTGATCAACTAGAAGTATATTCTGTGTTTGTCTTAACTCTGCAGCCTTTTCTACGACATTCGTTTGCAGAAACGTGTCGTTGGAGATCGATTTCTGCACGTTCAGCTTCTACTCATCCAAAGGAAATATCTTCTGTTTGTGCCTCAACTTATTCTTCTATAGACAATTCTGCCTGGTGACTCAACGTGTTAGACTTATTTCTGCAAGTTCTTATGGAGGTTGAACTGGTGTAGATCCCGCATCATCACCTTGTGTGTGTAACTTAACGTCGTCTTCTGTAGCCAATTCTGCCTTAAAAGTTTGCGACGCTCATCGTATTAGACTTGTTTCTGGAAGTTCTTTTGGAGTTTGAGACTATCTATTTGAGAAACTGCGTCTTGCACATATGTTTCTTCTAGTTCTCAAGGAATTTCAGCTTGGGCTGATCAACTAGAAGCATATTCTGTGTTTGTCTTAACTCTGCAGCCTTTTCTACGACATTCGTTTGCAGAAACGTGTCGTTGGAGATCGATTTCTGCACGTTCAGCTTCTACTGATCCAAAGGAAATATCTTCTGTTTGTGCCTCAACTGATTCTTCTATAGACAATTCTGCCTGGTGACTCAACGTGTTAGACTTATTTCTGCAAGTTCTTTTGGAGGTTGAACAGGTTTAGATCACACATCATCACCTTCTGTGTGTAACTTAACGTCGTCTTCTGTAGCCAATTCCGCCTGAAAAGTTGCGAGGCTCAACGTCTTAAACCTGTTTCTGCAAGTTTTGTTGTTGTTTGAAATGGAGCAGATCCCGTATCATCATTTTCTGTTTGTCCGTTAACCACTGATTCTATATCCATTTAGGCCTGATTAAATTGAGAAACACGTCGTGTTAGACTTGTTTCTAGAAGTTATTTTGGAATTTGAGCCTATCTATTTGAGTAACTGCGTCTTGCACATCTGTTTCTTCTAGTTCTCAAGGAATTTCAGCTCGTGCTGATCAACTGTAAGCATATTCTGTGTTTGTCTTAACTCTGCAGCATATTCTGCGACATCTGTTTGCAAAATGTGTTCGTAGGGTAGGAGTTCGATTTCTGCAATTTTTGAAGGAGGTTTAGCTTCTACTGATCCAATGGAAACATCTTCTGTTTGTGCCTCTCTTCTAGAGACAATTCTGCCTGGTGACTCAACGTGGTAGACTTATTTCTGCAAGTTCTTATGGAGGTTGAACTGGGGTAGATCCCGCAAAAAAGTTTGCGACGATCATCGTGTTAGACTTGTTTCTGGAAGTTCTTTTGGAGTTTGAGCCTATCTATTTGAGTAACTGCGTCTTGCACATTTGTTTCTTCTAGTTCTCAAGGAATTTCAGCTTGGGGTTATCAACTAGAAGCATATTCTGTGTTTGTCTTAACTGTGCAGCCTTTTCTGCGACATCCGTTTGCAGAAACTGGTCGTAGGAGATCGATTTCTGCACGTTCTGAAGGAGGTTCAGCTTCTACTGATCCAATGGAAGCATCTTCTGTTTGTGCCTCAGCTGATTCTTCTAGAGACAATTCTGCCTAGTGACTCAACGTGTTATACTTATATCTGCAAGTTCTTTTGGAGGTTGCAACTGGTGCAGAATCCGTATCATCATCTTCTGTTTGTAACTTAACTGCTTCTTCTATAGCCAATTCTGCATGAAAAGTTGCGAGGCTTAACGTGTCAAACCTGTTTCTGCAAGTTTTGTTGTTGTTTGAAATGGAGCTTATCCCGTATCATCAGTTTCTGTTTGTCCGTTAACCACAGCTTCTATATCCATTTAGGCCGGATTATATTGAGAAACACATCGTATTAGACTTATTTCTGGAAGTTCTTTTGGAGTTTGAGCCTATCTATTTGAGAAACTGCGTCTTGCACATCTGTTTCTTCTAGTTCTCAAGGAATTTCAGCTTGGGCTGATCAACTAGAAGCATATTCTGTGTTTGTCTTAACTCTGCAGCCTTTTCTGCGACATTCGTTTGCAGAAACTGGTCGTAGGAGATCGATTTCTGCACGTTCTAAAGGAGGTTCAGCTACTACTGATCCAAAGGAAGCATCTTCTGCTTGTGCCTCAACTGATTCTTCTATAGACAATTCTGCCTTAAAAGTTTGCGACGCTCATCGTATTAGACTTGTTTCTGGAAGTTCTTTTGGCGTTTGATCCTATATATTTGAGAAACTGCGTCTTGCACATCTGTTTCTTCTAGTTCGCAAGGAATTTCAGCTCGTGCTGATCAACTGTAAGCATATTCTGTGTTTGTCTTAACTCTGCAGCCTTTTCTGCGACATTCGTTTGCAGAAACGTGTCGTAGGAGATCGATTTCTGCACGTTCAGCTTCTACTGATACAAAGGAAGCATCTTCTGTTTGTGCCTCAACTGATTCTTCTATAGACAATTTTGCCTGGTGACTCAACGTGTTAGACTTATTTCTGCAAGTTCTTATGGAGGTTGAACAGGTGTAGATCACACATCATCACCCCTTATGTGTGTAACTTAACGTCGTCTTCTGTAGCCTATTCTGCCTGAAAAGTTTGCGACGCTCATCGTATTAGACTTGTTTCTGGAAGTTCTTTTGGAGTTTGAGCCTATCTATTTGAGTAAGTGCGTCTTGCACATCTGTTTCGTCTAGTTCTCAAGGAATTTCAGCACGGGCTGATCAACTAGAAGCATATTCTGTGTTTGTCTTAACTCTGCAGCCTTTTCTGCGACATCTGTTTGCAAAAACTGGTCCTAGGAGATCGATTTCTGCACGTTCTGAAGGATGATCAGCTTCTACTGATCCAAAGGAAGCATCTTCTGTTTGTGCCTCAACTGATTCTTCTATAGACAATTCTGCCTGGTGACTCAACGTGTTAGATTTATTTCTGCAAGTTCCTATGGAGGTTGAACTGGTGTAGATCCCGCATCATCACCTTCTGTGTGTAACTTAACGTCGTCTTCTGTAGCCAATTCTGCCTGAAAAGTTTGCTACGCTCATCGTGTTAGACTTGTTACTGGAAGTTCTTTTGGAGTATGAGCCTATCTATTTGAGTAACTGCGTCTTGTACATCTGTTTCTTCTAGTTCTCAAGGAATTTCAGCTTGGGATGATCAACTAGAAGCATATTCTGTGTTTGTCTTAACTCTGCAGCCTTTTCTGCGACATCTGTTTGCAGAAACTGGTCGTAGGAGATCGATTTCTGCACGTTCTGAAGGAGGTTCAGCTTCTACTGATCCAATGGAAGCATCTTCTGTTTGTGCCTCAGCTGATTCATCTAGAGACAATTCTGCCTGGTGACTCAACGTGTTATACTTATATCTGCAAATTCTTTTCGAGGTTGCAACTGGTCCAGAATCTGTATCATCATCTTCTTTTTGTAACTTAACTGCTTCTTCTATAGCCAATTCTGCCTGAAAAGTTGCGAGGCTTAACTTGTCAAACTTGTTTCTGCAAGTTTTGTTGTTGTTTCAAATGGAGCTGATCCCATATCATCATTTTCTGTTTGTCCGTTAACCACAGCTTCTATATCCATTTAGGCCTGATTATATTGAGAAACACATCGTGGTAGACTTGTTTCAAGAAGTTATTTTGGTGTTTGAGGTTATCTATTTGAGTAACTGCGACTTGCACATCTGTTTCTTCTAGTTCTCAAAGAATGTGAGCTCGGGCTGATCAACTAGAAGCATATTCTGTGTTTGTCTTAACTCTGCAGCCTTTTCTGCGACATTCGTTTGCAGAAACAGGTCGTAGGAGATCGATTTCTGCACGTTCTAAAGGAGGTTCACCTTCTACTGTTCCAAAGGAATCATCTTCTGCTTGTGCCTCAACTGATTCTTCTATAGACAATTCTGCCTTAAAAGTTTGCTACGCTCATCGTATTAGACTTGTTTCTGGAAGTTCTTTTGGAGTTTGAGCCTATTTATTTGAGAAACTGCGTCTTGCACATCTGTTTCTTCTAGTTCTCAAGGAATTTCAGCTTGGGATGATCAACTAGAAGCATATTCTGTGTTTGTCTTAACTGTGCAGCCTTTTCTGCGACATCCGTTTGCAGAAACTGGTCGTAGGAGATCGATTTCTGCACGTTCTGAAGGAGGTTCAGCTTCTACTGATCCAATGGAAGCATCTTCTGTTTGTGCCTCAGCTGATTCTTCTAGAGACAATTCTGCCTAGTGACTCAACGTGTTATACTTATATCTGCAAGTTCTTTTGGAGGTTGCAACTGGTGCAGAATCCGTATCATCATCTTCTGTTTGTAACTTAACTGCTTCTTCTATAGCCAATTCTGCATGAAAAGTTGCGAGGCTTAACGTGTCAAACTTGTTTCTGCAAGTTTTGTTGTTGTTTGAAATGGAGCTTATCCCGTATCATCAATTTCTGTTTGTCCGTTAACCACAGCTTCTATATCCATTTAGGCCTGATTATATTGAGAAACACATCGTGTTAGACATGTTTCAAGAAGTTATTTTGGAGTTTGAGCTTATCTATTTGAGTAACTGCGTCTTGCACATCTGTTTCTTCTAGTTCTCAAAGAATTTCAGCTCGGGCTGATCAACTAGAAGCATATTCTGTGTTTGTCTTAACTCTGCAGCCTTTTCTGCGACATTCGTTTGCAGAAACTGGTCGTAGGAGATCGATTTCTGCACGTTCTAAAGGAGGTTCAGCTACTACTGATCCAAAGGAAGCATCTTCTGCTTGTGCCTCAACTGATTCTTCTATAGACAATTCTGCCGTAAAAGTTTGCGACGCTCATCGTATTAGACTTGTTTCTGGAAGTTCTTTTGGCGTTTGAGCCTATATATTTGAGAAACTGCGTCTTGCACATCTGTTTCTTCTAGTTCTCAAGGAATTTCAGCTTGAGCTGATCAAGTAGAAGCATATTCTGTGTTTGTCTTAACTCTGCAGCCTTTTCTGCGACATTCGTTTACAGAAACTTGTCGTAGGAGATCGATTTCAGCACGTTCAGCTTCTACTGATCCAAAGGAAGCATCTTCTGTTTGTGCCTCAACTGATTCTTCTATAGACAATTCTGCCTGGTGACTCAGCGTGTTAGACTTATTTCTGCAAGTTCTTATGGAGGTTGAACAGGTGTAGATCACGCATCATCACCTTCTGTGTGTAACTTAACGTCGTCTTCTGTAGCCAATTCTGCCTGCAAAATTTGCGGCGCTCATCGTATTAGACTTGTTTCTGTAAGTTCTTTTGGAGTTTGAGCCTATCTGTTTGAGTAACTGCGTCTTGCACATCTGTTTCTTCTAGTTCTCAAGGAATTTCAGCTCGTGCTGATCAACTGTAAGCATATTCTCTGTTTGTCTTAACTCTGCAGTATATTCTGCGACATCTGTTTGCAAAATGTGTTCGTAGGGTAGGAGTTCGATTTCTGCAATTTTTGAAGGAGGTTTAGCTTCTACTGATCCAATGGAAGCATCTTCTGTTTGTGCCTCTCTTGTAGAGACAATTCTGCCTGGTGACTCAACGTGGTAGACTTATTTCTGCAAGTTCTTATGGAGGTTGAACTGGTGTAGATCCCGCAAAAAAGTTTGCGACGGTCATCGTGTTAGACTTGTTTCTGGAAGTTCTTTTGGAGTTTGAGCCTATCTATTTGAGTAACTGCGTCTTGCACATCTGTTTCTTCTAGTTCTCAAGAAATTTCAGTTCGGGCTGATCAACTAGAAGCATATTCTGTGTTTGTCTTAACTCTGCAGCCTTTTCTGCGACATCCGTTTGCAGAAACTGGTCGTAGGAGATCGATTTCTGCACGTTAAGCTTCTACTGATCCAAAGGAATTATCTTCTGTTTGTGCCTCAACTGATTCTTCTATAGACAATTCTGCCTGGTGACTCAACGTGTTAGACTTATTTCTGCAAGTTCTTATGGAGGTTGAACTGGTGTAGATCCCGCATCATCACCTTGTGTGTGTAACTTAACGTCGTCTTCTGTAGCCAATTCTGCCTTAAAAGTTTGCGACGCTCATCGTATTAGACTTGTTTCTGGAAGTTCTTTTGGAGTTTGAGACTATCTATTTGAGAAACTGCGTCTTGCACATCTTTTTCTTCTAGTTCTCAAGGAATTTCAGCTTGGGCTGATCAACTAGAAGTATATTCTGTGTTTGTCTAAACTCTGCAGCCTTTTCTACGACATTCGTTTGCAGAAACGTGTCGTTGGAGATCGATTTCTGCACGTTCAGCTTCTACTCATCCAAAGGAAATATCTTCTGTTTGTGCCTCAACTTATTCTTCTATAGACAATTCTGCCTGGTGACTCAACGTGTTAGACTTATTTCTGCAAGTTCTTATGGAGGTTGAACTGATCCCGCATCATCACCTTGTGTGTGTAACTTAACGTCGTCATCTGTAGCCAATTCTGCCTTAAAAGTTTGCGACGCTCATCGTATTAGACTTGTTTCTGGAAGTTCTTTTGGAGTTTGAGCCTATCTGTTTGAGTAACTGCGTCTTGCACATCTGTTTCTTCTAGTTCTCAAGGAATTTCAGCTTGAGCTGATCAAGTAGAAGCATATTCTGTGTTTGTCTTAACTCTGCAGCCTTTTCTGCGACATTCGTTTACAGAAACTTGTCGTAGGAGATCGATTTCAGCACGTTCAGCTTCTACTGATCCAAAGGAAGCATCTTCTGTTTGTGCCTCAACTGATTCTTCTATAGACAATTCTGCCTGGTGACTCAGCGTGTTAGACTTATTTCTGCAAGTTCTTATGGAGGTTGAACAGGTGTAGATCACGCATCATCACCTTCTGTGTGTAACTTAACGTCGTCTTCTGTAGCCAATTCTGCCTGAAAAATTTGCGACGCTCATCGTATTAGACTTGTTTCTGTAAGTTCTTTTGGAGTTTGAGCCTATCTGTTTGAGTAACTGCGTCTTGCACATCTGTTTCTTCTAGTTCGCAAGGAATTTCAGCTCGTGCTGATCAACTGTAAGCATATTCTGTGTTTGTCTTAACTCTGCAGCATATTCTGGGACATCTGTTTGCAAAATGTGTTCGTAGTGTAGAAGTTCGATTTCTGCAATTTTTGAAGGAGGTTTAGCTTCTACTGATCCAATGGAAGCATCTTCTGTTTGTGCCTCTCTTCTAGAGATAATTCTGCCTGGTGACTCAACGTGGTAGACTTATTTCTGCAAGTTCTTATAGAGGTTGAACTGGTGTAGATCCGCAAAAAAGTTTGCGACGGTCATCGTGTTAGACTTGTTTCTGGAAGTTCTTTTGGAGTTTGAGCCTATCTATTTGAGTAACTGCGTCTTGCACATCTGTTTCCTCTAGTTCTCAAGGAATTTCAGCTCGGGCTGATCAACTAGAAGCATATTCTGTGTTTGTCTTAACTATGCAGCCTTTTCTGCGACATTCGTTTGCAGAAACGTGTCGTAGGAGATCGATTTCTGCACGTTCAGCTTCTACTGATACAAAGGAAGCATCTTCTGTTTGTGCCTCAACTGATTCTTCTATAGACAATTTTGCCTGGTGACTCAACGTGTTAGACTTATTTCTGCAAGTTCTTATGGAGGTTGAACAGGTGTAGATCACACATCATCACCCCTTATGTGTGTAACTTAACGTCGTCTTCTGTAGCCTATTCTGCCTGAAAAGTTTGCGACGCTCATCGTATTAGACTTGTTTCTGGAAGTTCTTTTGGAGTTTGAGCCTATCTATTTGAGTAAGTGCGTCTTGCACATCTGTTTCGTCTAGTTCTCAAGGAATTTCAGCTCGGGCTGATCAACTAGAAGCATATTCTGTGTTTGTCTTAACTCTGCAGCCTTTTCTGCGACATCTGTTTGCAAAAACTGGTCCTAGGAGATCGATTTCTGCACGTTCTGAAGGATGATCAGCTTCTACTGATCCAAAGGAAGCATCTTCTGTTTGTGCCTCAACTGATTCTTCTATAGACAATTCTGCCTGGTGACTCAACGTGTTAGACTTATTTCTGCAAGTTCCTATGGAAGTTGAACTGGTGTAGATCCCGCATCATCACCTTCTGTGTGTAACTTAACGTCGTCTTCTGTAGCCAATTCTGCCTGAAAAGTTTGCTACGCTCATCGTGTTAGACTTGTTACTGGAAGTTCTTTTGGAGTATGAGCCTATCTATTTGAGTAACTGCGTCTTGTACATCTGTTTCTTCTAGTTCTCAAGGAATTTCAGCTTGGGATGATCAACTAGAAGCATATTCTGTGTTTGTCTTAACTCTGCAGCCTTTTCTGCGACATCCGTTTGCAGAAACTGGTCGTAGGAGATCGATTTCTGCACGTTCTGAAGGAGGTTCAGCTTCTACTGATCCAATGGAAGCATCTTCTGTTTGTGCCTCAGCTGATTCATCTAGAGACAATTCTGCCTGGTGACTCAACGTGTTATACTTATATCTGCAAATTCTTTTCGAGGTTGCAACTGGTCCAGAATCTGTATCATCATCTTCTTTTTGTAACTTAACTGCTTCTTCTATAGCCAATTCTGCCTGAAAAGTTGCGAGGCTTAACTTGTCAAACTTGTTTCTGCAAGTTTTGTTGTTGTTTCAAATGGAGCTGATCCCATATCATCATTTTCTGTTTGTCCGTTAACCACAGCTTCTATATCCATTTAGGCCTGATTATATTGAGAAACACATCGTGGTAGACTTGTTTCAAGAAGTTATTTTGGTGTTTGAGGTTATCTATTTGAGTAACTGCGACTTGCACATCTGTTTCTTCTAGTTCTCAAAGAATGTGAGCTCGGGCTGATCAACTAGAAGCATATTCTGTGTTTGTCTTAACTCTGCAGTCTTTTCTGCGACATTCGTTTGCAGAAACAGGTCGTAGGAGATCGATTTCTGCACGTTCTAAAGGAGGTTCACCTTCTACTGTTCCAAAGGAATCATCTTCTGCTTGTGCCTCAACTGATTCTTCTATAGACAATTCTGCCTTAAAAGTTTGCTACGCTCATCGTATTAGACTTGTTTCTGGAAGTTCTTTTGGAGTTTGAGCCTATTTATTTGAGAAACTGCGTCTTGCACATCTGTTTCTTCTAGTTCTCAAGGAATTTCAGCTTGGGATGATCAACTAGAAGCATATTCTGTGTTTGTCTTAACTGTGCAGCCTTTTCTGCGACATCCGTTTGCAGAAACTGGTCGTAGGAGATCGATTTCTGCACGTTCTGAAGGAGGTTCAGCTTCTACTGATCCAATGGAAGCATCTTCTGTTTGTGCCTCAGCTGATTCTTCTAGAGACAATTCTGCCTAGTGACTCAACGTGTTATACTTATATCTGCAAGTTCTTTTGGAGGTTGCAACTGGTGCAGAATCCGTATCATCATCTTCTGTTTGTAACTTAACTGCTTCTTCTATAGCCAATTCTGCATGAAAAGTTGCGAGGCTTAACGTGTCAAACTTGTTTCTGCAAGTTTTGTTGTTGTTTGAAATGGAGCTTATCCCGTATCATCAATTTCTGTTTGTCCGTTAACCACAGCTTCTATATCCATTTAGGCCTGATTATATTGAGAAACACATCGTGTTAGACATGTTTCAAGAAGTTATTTTGGAGTTTGAGCTTATCTATTTGAGTAACTGCGTCTTGCACATCTGTTTCTTCTAGTTCTCAAAGAATTTCAGCTCGGGCTGATCAACTAGAAGCATATTCTGTGTTTGTCTTAACTCTGCAGCCTTTTCTGCGACATTCGTTTGCAGAAACTGGTCGTAGGAGATCGATTTCTGCACGTTCTAAAGGAGGTTCAGCTACTACTGATCCAAAGAAAGCATCTTCTGCTTGTGCCTCAACTGATTCTTCTATAGACAATTCTGCCGTAAAAGTTTGCGACGCTCATCGTATTAGACTTGTTTCTGGAAGTTCTTTTGGCGTTTGAGCCTATATATTTGAGAAACTGCGTCTTGCACATCTGTTTCTTCTAGTTCTCAAGAAATTTCAGTTCGGGCTGATCAACTAGAAGCATATTCTGTGTTTGTCTTAACTCTGCAGCCTTTTCTGCGACATCCGTTTGCAGAAACTGGTCGTAGGAGATCGATTTCTGCACGTTAAGCTTCTACTGATCCAAAGGAATTATCTTCTGTTTGTGCCTCAACTGATTCTTCTATAGACAATTCTGCCTGGTGACTCAACGTGTTAGACTTATTTCTGCAAGTTCTTATGGAGGTTGAACTGGTGTAGATCCCGCATCATCACCTTGTGTGTGTAACTTAACGTCGTCTTCTGTAGCCAATTCTGCCTTAAAAGTTTGCGACGCTCATCGTATTAGACTTGTTTCTGGAAGTTCTTTTGGAGTTTGAGACTATCTATTTGAGAAACTGCGTCTTGCACATCTTTTTCTTCTAGTTCTCAAGGAATTTCAGCTTGGGCTGATCAACTAGAAGTATATTCTGTGTTTGTCTAAACTCTGCAGCCTTTTCTACGACATTCGTTTGCAGAAACGTGTCGTTGGAGATCGATTTCTGCACGTTCAGCTTCTACTCATCCAAAGGAAATATCTTCTGTTTGTGCCTCAACTTATTCTTCTATAGACAATTCTGCCTGGTGACTCAACGTGTTAGACTTATTTCTGCAAGTTCTTATGGAGGTTGAACTGATCCCGCATCATCACCTTGTGTGTGTAACTTAACGTCGTCATCTGTAGCCAATTCTGCCTTAAAAGTTTGCGACGCTCATCGTATTAGACTTGTTTCTGGAAGTTCTTTTGGAGTTTGAGCCTATCTGTTTGAGTAACTGCGTCTTGCACATCTGTTTCTTCTAGTTCTCAAGGAATTTCAGCTTGAGCTGATCAAGTAGAAGCATATTCTGTGTTTGTCTTAACTCTGCAGCCTTTTCTGCGACATTCGTTTACAGAAACTTGTCGTAGGAGATCGATTTCAGCACGTTCAGCTTCTACTGATCCAAAGGAAGCATCTTCTGTTTGTGCCTCAACTGATTCTTCTATAGACAATTCTGCCTGGTGACTCAGCGTGTTAGACTTATTTCTGCAAGTTCTTATGGAGGTTGAACAGGTGTAGATCACGCATCATCACCTTCTGTGTGTAACTTAACGTCGTCTTCTGTAGCCAATTCTGCCTGAAAAATTTGCGACGCTCATCGTATTAGACTTGTTTCTGTAAGTTCTTTTGGAGTTTGAGCCTATCTGTTTGAGTAACTGCGTCTTGCACATCTGTTTCTTCTAGTTCGCAAGGAATTTCAGCTCGTGCTGATCAACTGTAAGCATATTCTGTGTTTGTCTTAACTCTGCAGCATATTCTGGGACATCTGTTTGCAAAATGTGTTCGTAGTGTAGAAGTTCGATTTCTGCAATTTTTGAAGGAGGTTTAGCTTCTACTGATCCAATGGAAGCATCTTCTGTTTGTGCCTCTCTTCTAGAGATAATTCTGCCTGGTGACTCAACGTGGTAGACTTATTTCTGCAAGTTCTTATAGAGGTTGAACTGGTGTAGATCCGCAAAAAAGTTTGCGACGGTCATCGTGTTAGACTTGTTTCTGGAAGTTCTTTTGGAGTTTGAGCCTATCTATTTGAGTAACTGCGTCTTGCACATCTGTTTCCTCTAGTTCTCAAGGAATTTCAGCTCGGGCTGATCAACTAGAAGCATATTCTGTGTTTGTCTTAACTATGCAGCCTTTTCTGCGACATTCGTTTGCAGAAACGTGTCGTAGGAGATCGATTTCTGCACGTTCAGCTTCTACTGATACAAAGGAAGCATCTTCTGTTTGTGCCTCAACTGATTCTTCTATAGACAATTTTGCCTGGTGACTCAACGTGTTAGACTTATTTCTGCAAGTTCTTATGGAGGTTGAACAGGTGTAGATCACACATCATCACCCCTTATGTGTGTAACTTAACGTCGTCTTCTGTAGCCTATTCTGCCTGAAAAGTTTGCGACGCTCATCGTATTAGACTTGTTTCTGGAAGTTCTTTTGGAGTTTGAGCCTATCTATTTGAGTAAGTGCGTCTTGCACATCTGTTTCGTCTAGTTCTCAAGGAATTTCAGCTCGGGCTGATCAACTAGAAGCATATTCTGTGTTTGTCTTAACTCTGCAGCCTTTTCTGCGACATCTGTTTGCAAAAACTGGTCCTAGGAGATCGATTTCTGCACGTTCTGAAGGATGATCAGCTTCTACTGATCCAAAGGAAGCATCTTCTGTTTGTGCCTCAACTGATTCTTCTATAGACAATTCTGCCTGGTGACTCAACGTGTTAGACTTATTTCTGCAAGTTCCTATGGAAGTTGAACTGGTGTAGATCCCGCATCATCACCTTCTGTGTGTAACTTAACGTCGTCTTCTGTAGCCAATTCTGCCTGAAAAGTTTGCTACGCTCATCGTGTTAGACTTGTTACTGGAAGTTCTTTTGGAGTATGAGCCTATCTATTTGAGTAACTGCGTCTTGTACATCTGTTTCTTCTAGTTCTCAAGGAATTTCAGCTTGGGATGATCAACTAGAAGCATATTCTGTGTTTGTCTTAACTCTGCAGCCTTTTCTGCGACATCCGTTTGCAGAAACTGGTCGTAGGAGATCGATTTCTGCACGTTCTGAAGGAGGTTCAGCTTCTACTGATCCAATGGAAGCATCTTCTGTTTGTGCCTCAGCTGATTCATCTAGAGACAATTCTGCCTGGTGACTCAACGTGTTATACTTATATCTGCAAATTCTTTTCGAGGTTGCAACTGGTCCAGAATCTGTATCATCATCTTCTTTTTGTAACTTAACTGCTTCTTCTATAGCCAATTCTGCCTGAAAAGTTGCGAGGCTTAACTTGTCAAACTTGTTTCTGCAAGTTTTGTTGTTGTTTCAAATGGAGCTGATCCCATATCATCATTTTCTGTTTGTCCGTTAACCACAGCTTCTATATCCATTTAGGCCTGATTATATTGAGAAACACATCGTGGTAGACTTGTTTCAAGAAGTTATTTTGGTGTTTGAGGTTATCTATTTGAGTAACTGCGACTTGCACATCTGTTTCTTCTAGTTCTCAAAGAATGTGAGCTCGGGCTGATCAACTAGAAGCATATTCTGTGTTTGTCTTAACTCTGCAGTCTTTTCTGCGACATTCGTTTGCAGAAACAGGTCGTAGGAGATCGATTTCTGCACGTTCTAAAGGAGGTTCACCTTCTACTGTTCCAAAGGAATCATCTTCTGCTTGTGCCTCAACTGATTCTTCTATAGACAATTCTGCCTTAAAAGTTTGCTACGCTCATCGTATTAGACTTGTTTCTGGAAGTTCTTTTGGAGTTTGAGCCTATTTATTTGAGAAACTGCGTCTTGCACATCTGTTTCTTCTAGTTCTCAAGGAATTTCAGCTTGGGATGATCAACTAGAAGCATATTCTGTGTTTGTCTTAACTGTGCAGCCTTTTCTGCGACATCCGTTTGCAGAAACTGGTCGTAGGAGATCGATTTCTGCACGTTCTGAAGGAGGTTCAGCTTCTACTGATCCAATGGAAGCATCTTCTGTTTGTGCCTCAGCTGATTCTTCTAGAGACAATTCTGCCTAGTGACTCAACGTGTTATACTTATATCTGCAAGTTCTTTTGGAGGTTGCAACTGGTGCAGAATCCGTATCATCATCTTCTGTTTGTAACTTAACTGCTTCTTCTATAGCCAATTCTGCATGAAAAGTTGCGAGGCTTAACGTGTCAAACTTGTTTCTGCAAGTTTTGTTGTTGTTTGAAATGGAGCTTATCCCGTATCATCAATTTCTGTTTGTCCGTTAACCACAGCTTCTATATCCATTTAGGCCTGATTATATTGAGAAACACATCGTGTTAGACATGTTTCAAGAAGTTATTTTGGAGTTTGAGCTTATCTATTTGAGTAACTGCGTCTTGCACATCTGTTTCTTCTAGTTCTCAAAGAATTTCAGCTCGGGCTGATCAACTAGAAGCATATTCTGTGTTTGTCTTAACTCTGCAGCCTTTTCTGCGACATTCGTTTGCAGAAACTGGTCGTAGGAGATCGATTTCTGCACGTTCTAAAGGAGGTTCAGCTACTACTGATCCAAAGAAAGCATCTTCTGCTTGTGCCTCAACTGATTCTTCTATAGACAATTCTGCCGTAAAAGTTTGCGACGCTCATCGTATTAGACTTGTTTCTGGAAGTTCTTTTGGCGTTTGAGCCTATATATTTGAGAAACTGCGTCTTGCACATCTGTTTCTTCTAGTTCTCAAGGAATTTCAGCTTGAGCTGATCAAGTAGAAGCATATTCTGTGTTTGTCTTAACTCTGCAGCCTTTTCTGCGACATTCGTTTGCAGAAACTGGTCGTAGGAGATCGATTTCTGCACGTTCTAAAGGAGGTTCAGCTACTACTGATCCAAAGGAAGCATCTTCTGCTTGTGCCTCAACTGATTCTTCTATAGACAATTCTGCCTTAAAAGTTTGCGACGCTCATCGTATTAGACTTGTTTCTGGAAGTTCTTTTGGCGTTTGATCCTATATATTTGAGAAACTGCGTCTTGCACATCTGTTTCTTCTAGTTCTCAAGGAATTTCAGCTTGAGCTGATCAAGTAGAAGCATATTCTGTGTTTGTCTTAACTCTGCAGCCTTTTCTGCGACATTCGTTTACAGAAACTTGTCGTAGGAGATCGATTTCAGCACGTTCAGCTTCTACTGATCCAAAGGAAGCATCTTCTGTTTGTGCCTCAACTGATTCTTCTATAGACAATTCTGCCTGGTGACTCAGCGTGTTAGACTTATTTCTGCAAGTTCTTATGGAGGTTGAACAGGTGTAGATCACGCATCATCACCTTCTGTGTGTAACTTAACGTCGTCTTCTGTAGCCAATTCTGCCTGAAAAATTTGCGACGCTCATCGTATTAGACTTGTTTCTGTAAGTTCTTTTGGAGTTTGAGCCTATCTGTTTGAGTAACTGCGTCTTGCACATCTGTTTCTTCTAGTTCGCAAGGAATTTCAGCTCGTGCTGATCAACTGTAAGCATATTCTGTGTTTGTCTTAACTCTGCAGCATATTCTGGGACATCTGTTTGCAAAATGTGTTCGTAGTGTAGAAGTTCGATTTCTGCAATTTTTGAAGGAGGTTTAGCTTCTACTGATCCAATGGAAGCATCTTCTGTTTGTGCCTCTCTTCTAGAGATAATTCTGCCTGGTGACTCAACGTGGTAGACTTATTTCTGCAAGTTCTTATAGAGGTTGAACTGGTGTAGATCCGCAAAAAAGTTTGCGACGGTCATCGTGTTAGACTTGTTTCTGGAAGTTCTTTTGGAGTTTGAGCCTATCTATTTGAGTAACTGCGTCTTGCACATCTGTTTCCTCTAGTTCTCAAGGAATTTCAGCTCGGGCTGATCAACTAGAAGCATATTCTGTGTTTGTCTTAACTATGCAGCCTTTTCTGCGACATTCGTTTGCAGAAACGTGTCGTAGGAGATCGATTTCTGCACGTTCAGCTTCTACTGATACAAAGGAAGCATCTTCTGTTTGTGCCTCAACTGATTCTTCTATAGACAATTTTGCCTGGTGACTCAACGTGTTAGACTTATTTCTGCAAGTTCTTATGGAGGTTGAACAGGTGTAGATCACACATCATCACCCCTTATGTGTGTAACTTAACGTCGTCTTCTGTAGCCTATTCTGCCTGAAAAGTTTGCGACGCTCATCGTATTAGACTTGTTTCTGGAAGTTCTTTTGGAGTTTGAGCCTATCTATTTGAGTAAGTGCGTCTTGCACATCTGTTTCGTCTAGTTCTCAAGGAATTTCAGCTCGGGCTGATCAACTAGAAGCATATTCTGTGTTTGTCTTAACTCTGCAGCCTTTTCTGCGACATCTGTTTGCAAAAACTGGTCCTAGGAGATCGATTTCTGCACGTTCTGAAGGATGATCAGCTTCTACTGATCCAAAGGAAGCATCTTCTGTTTGTGCCTCAACTGATTCTTCTATAGACAATTCTGCCTGGTGACTCAACGTGTTAGACTTATTTCTGCAAGTTCCTATGGAGGTTGAACTGGTGTAGATCCCGCATCATCACCTTCTGTGTGTAACTTAACGTCGTCTTCTGTAGCCAATTCTGCCTGAAAAGTTTGCTACGCTCATCGTGTTAGACTTGTTACTCTAAGTTCTTTTGGAGTATGAGCCTATCTATTTGAGTAACTGCGTCTTGTACATCTGTTTCTTCTAGTTCTCAAGGAATTTCAGCTTGGGATGATCAACTAGAAGCATATTCTGTGTTTGTCTTAACTCTGCAGCCTTTTCTGCGACATCCGTTTGCAGAAACTGGTCGTAGGAGATCGATTTCTGCACGTTCTGAAGGAGGTTCAGCTTCTACTGATCCAATGGAAGCATCTTCTGTTTGTGCCTCAGCTGATTCATCTAGAGACAATTCTGCCTGGTGACTCAACGTGTTATACTTATATCTGCAAATTCTTTTCGAGGTTGCAACTGGTCCAGAATCTGTATCATCATCTTCTTTTTGTAACTTAACTGCTTCTTCTATAGCCAATTCTGCCTGAAAAGTTGCGAGGCTTAACTTGTCAAACTTGTTTCTGCAAGTTTTGTTGTTGTTTCAAATGGAGCTGATCCCATATCATCATTTTCTGTTTGTCCGTTAACCACAGCTTCTATATCCATTTAGGCCTGATTATATTGAGAAACACATCGTGGTAGACTTATTTCAAGAAGTTATTTTGGTGTTTGAGGTTATCTATTTGAGTAACTGCGACTTGCACATCTGTTTCTTCTAGTTCTCAAAGAATGTGAGCTCGGGCTGATCAACTAGAAGCATATTCTGTGTTTGTCTTAACTCTGCAGCCTTTTCTGCGACATTCGTTTGCAGAAACAGGTCGTAGGAGATCGATTTCTGCACGTTCTAAAGGAGGTTCACCTTCTACTGTTCCAAAGGAATCATCTTCTGCTTGTGCCTCAACTGATTCTTCTATAGACAATTCTGCCTTAAAAGTTTGCTACGCTCATCGTATTAGACTTGTTTCTGGAAGTTCTTTTGGAGTTTGAGCCTATTTATTTGAGAAACTGCGTCTTGCACATCTGTTTCTTCTAGTTCTCAAGGAATTTCAGCTTGGGATGATCAACTAGAAGCATATTCTGTGTTTGTCTTAACTGTGCAGCCTTTTCTGCGACATCCGTTTGCAGAAACTGGTCGTAGGAGATCGATTTCTGCACGTTCTGAAGGAGGTTCAGCTTCTACTGATCCAATGGAAGCATCTTCTGTTTGTGCCTCAGCTGATTCTTCTAGAGACAATTCTGCCTAGTGACTCAACGTGTTATACTTATATCTGCAAGTTCTTTTGGAGGTTGCAACTGGTGCAGAATCCGTATCATCATCTTCTGTTTGTAACTTAACTGCTTCTTCTATAGCCAATTCTGCATGAAAAGTTGCGAGGCTTAACGTGTCAAACTTGTTTCTGCAAGTTTTGTTGTTGTTTGAAATGGAGCTTATCCCGTATCATCAATTTCTGTTTGTCCGTTAACCACAGCTTCTATATCCATTTAGGCCTGATTATATTGAGAAACACATCGTGTTAGACATGTTTCAAGAAGTTATTTTGGAGTTTGAGCTTATCTATTTGAGTAACTGCGTCTTGCACATCTGTTTCTTCTAGTTCTCAAAGAATTTCAGCTCGGGCTGATCAACTAGAAGCATATTCTGTGTTTGTCTTAACTCTGCAGCCTTTTCTGCGACATTCGTTTGCAGAAACTGGTCGTAGGAGATCGATTTCTGCACGTTCTAAAGGAGGTTCAGCTACTACTGATCCAAAGGAAGCATCTTCTGCTTGTGCCTCAACTGATTCTTCTATAGACAATTCTGCCGTAAAAGTTTGCGACGCTCATCGTATTAGACTTGTTTCTGGAAGTTCTTTTGGCGTTTGAGCCTATATATTTGAGAAACTGCGTCTTGCACATCTGTTTCTTCTAGTTCTCAAGGAATTTCAGCTTGAGCTGATCAAGTAGAAGCATATTCTGTGTTTGTCTTAACTCTGCAGCCTTTTCTGCGACATTCGTTTACAGAAACTTGTCGTAGGAGATCGATTTCAGCACGTTCAGCTTCTACTGATCCAAAGGAAGCATCTTCTGTTTGTGCCTCAACTGATTCTTCTATAGACAATTCTGCCTGGTGACTCAGCGTGTTAGACTTATTTCTGCAAGTTCTTATGGAGGTTGAACAGGTGTAGATCACGCATCATCACCTTCTGTGTGTAACTTAACGTCGTCTTCTGTAGCCAATTCTGCCTGCAAAATTTGCGGCGCTCATCGTATTAGACTTGTTTCTGTAAGTTCTTTTGGAGTTTGAGCCTATCTGTTTGAGTAACTGCGTCTTGCACATCTGTTTCTTCTAGTTCTCAAGGAATTTCAGCTCGTGCTGATCAACTGTAAGCATATTCTCTGTTTGTCTTAACTCTGCAGTATATTCTGCGACATCTGTTTGCAAAATGTGTTCGTAGGGTAGGAGTTCGATTTCTGCAATTTTTGAAGGAGGTTTAGCTTCTACTGATCCAATGGAAGCATCTTCTGTTTGTGCCTCTCTTGTAGAGACAATTCTGCCTGGTGACTCAACGTGGTAGACTTATTTCTGCAAGTTCTTATGGAGGTTGAACTGGTGTAGATCCCGCAAAAAAGTTTGCGACGGTCATCGTGTTAGACTAGTTTCTGGAAGTTCTTTTGGAGTTTGAGCCTATCTATTTGAGTAACTGCGTCTTGCACATCTGTTTCTTCTAGTTCTCAAGAAATTTCAGTTCGGGCTGATCAACTAGAAGCATATTCTGTGTTTGTCTTAACTCTGCAGCCTTTTCTGCGACATCCGTTTGCAGAAACTGGTCGTAGGAGATCGATTTCTGCACGTTAAGCTTCTACTGATCCAAAGGAATTATCTTCTGTTTGTGCCTCAACTGATTCTTCTATAGACAATTCTGCCTGGTGACTCAACGTGTTAGACTTATTTCTGCAAGTTCTTATGGAGGTTGAACTGGTGTAGATCCCGCATCATCACCTTGTGTGTGTAACTTAACGTCGTCTTCTGTAGCCAATTCTGCCTTAAAAGTTTGCGACGCTCATCGTATTAGACTTGTTTCTGGAAGTTCTTTTGGAGTTTGAGACTATCTATTTGAGAAACTGCGTCTTGCACATCTTTTTCTTCTAGTTCTCAAGGAATTTCAGCTTGGGCTGATCAACTAGAAGTATATTCTGTGTTTGTCTAAACTCTGCAGCCTTTTCTACGACATTCGTTTGCAGAAACGTGTCGTTGGAGATCGATTTCTGCACGTTCAGCTTCTACTCATCCAAAGGAAATATCTTCTGTTTGTGCCTCAACTTATTCTTCTATAGACAATTCTGCCTGGTGACTCAACGTGTTAGACTTATTTCTGCAAGTTCTTATGGAGGTTGAACTGGTGTAGATCCCGCATCATCACCTTGTGTGTGTAACTTAACGTCGTCTTCTGTAGCCAATTCTGCCTTAAAAGTTTGCGACGCTCATCGTATTAGACTTGTTTCTGGAAGTTCTTTTGGAGTTTGAGCCTATCTGTTTGAGTAACTGCGTCTTGCACATATGTTTCTTCTAGTTCTCAAGGAATTTCAGCTTGGGCTGATCAACTAGAAGCATATTCTGTGTTTGTCTTAACTCTGCAGCCTTTTCTACGACATTCGTTTGCAGAAACGTGTCGTTGGAGATCGATTTCTGCACGTTCAGCTTCTACTGATCCAAAGGAAATATCTTCTGTTTGTGCCTCAACTGATTCTTCTATAGACAATTCTGCCTGGTGACTCAACGTGTTAGACTTATTTCTGCAAGTTCTTTTGGAGGTTGAACAGGTTTAGATCACACATCATCACCTTCTGTGTGTAACTTAACGTCGTCTTCTGTAGCCAATTCTGCCTGAAAAGTTGCGAGGCTCAACGTCTTAAACCTGTTTCTGCAAGTTTTGTTGTTGTTTGAAATGGAGCAGATCCCGTATCATCATTTTCTGTTTGTCCGTTAACCACTGATTCTATATCCATTTAGGCCTGATTAAATTGAGAAACACGTCGTGTTAGACTTGTTTCTAGAAGTTATTTTGGAATTTGAGCCTATCTATTTGAGTAACTGCGTCTTGCACATCTGTTTCTTCTAGTTCTCAAGGAATTTCAGCTCGTGCTGATCAACTGTAAGCATATTCTGTGTTTGTCTTAACTCTGCAGCATATTCTGCGACATCTGTTTGCAAAATGTGTTCGTAGGGTAGGAGTTCGATTTCTGCAATTTTTGAAGGAGGTTTAGCTTCTACTGATCCAATGGAAACATCTTCTGTTTGTGCCTCTCTTCTAGAGACAATTCTGCCTGGTGACTCAACGTGGTAGACTTATTTCTGCAAGTTCTTATGGAGGTTGAACTGGGGTAGATCCCGCAAAAAAGTTTGCGACGATCATCGTGTTAGACTTGTTTCTGGAAGTTCTTTTGGAGTTTGAGCCTATCTATTTGAGTAACTGCGTCTTGCACATTTGTTTCTTCTAGTACTCAAGGAATTTCAGCTCGGGCTGATCAACTAGAAGCATATTCTGTGTTTGTCTTAACTCTGCAGCCTTTTCTGCGACATTCGTTTGCAGAAACTGGTCGTAGGAGATCGATTTCTGCACGTTCTAAAGGAGGTTCAGCTTCTACTGATCCAAAGGAAGCATCTTCTGCTTGTCCCTCAACTGATTCTTCTATAGACAATTCTGCCTGATGACTCCACGTGTTAGACTTATTTCTGCAAGTTCTTATGGAGGTTGAACTGGTGTAGATCCCGCATCATCACCTTCTGTGTGTAACTTAACGTCGTCTTCTGTAGCTAATTCTGCCTGAAAAGTTTGCGACGCTCATCGTATTAGACTTGTTTCTGGCAGTTATTTTGGAGTTTGAGCCTATTTATTTGAGAAACTGCGTCTTGCACATCTGTTTCTTCTAGTTCTCAAGGAATTTCAGCTCGGACTGATCAACTAGAAGCATATTCTGTGTTTGTCTTAACTCTGCAGCCTTTTCTGCGACATCCGTTTGCAGAAACTGGTCGTAGGAGATCGATTTCTGCACGTTCTGAAGGAGGTTCAGCTTCTACTGATCCAATGGAAGCATCTTCTGTTTGTGCCTCAGCTGACTCTTCTAGAGACAATTCTGCCTGGTGACTCAACGTGTTAGACTTATATCTGCAAGTTCATTTGGAGGTTGCAACTGGTGCAGAATCCGTATCATCATCTTCTGTTTGTAACTTAACTGCTTCTTCTATAGCCAACTCTGCCTGAAAAGTTGCGTGGCTCAACGTCTTAAACCTGTTTCTGCAAGTGTTGTTGTTGTTTGAAATGGAGCAGATCCCGTATTGTCATTTTCTGTTTGTCCGTTAACCACTGATTCTATATCCATTTAGGCCTGATTAGATTGAGAAACACGTCGTGTTAGACTTGTTTCTAGAAGTTATTTTGGAGTTTGAGCTTATCTATTTGAGTAACTGCGTCATGCACATCTGTTTCTTCTAGTTCTCAAGGAATTTCAGATCGGGCTGATCAACTAGAAGCATATTATGTGTTTGTTCTAACTCTGCAGCCTTTTCTGCGACATCTGTTTGCAAAAAGTGTTCGTATGGTAGGAGTTCGATTTCTGCAATTTCTGAAGGAGGTTTAGCTTCTACTGATCCAATGGAAGCATCTTCTATTTGCGCCTCTCTTCTAGAGACAATTCTGCATGGTGATTCAACGTGTTATAGTTATTTCTGCAAGTTCTTATGGAGGTTGAACTGGTGTAGATCACGCATCATCACCTTCTGTGTGTAACTTAACGTCGTCTTCTGTAGCCAATTCTGCCTGAAAAGCTTGCGATGCTCATCGTATTAGACTTGTTTCTGGAAGTTCTTTTGGAAATTGAGCCTATCTATTTGAGAAACTGCGTCTTGCACATCTGTTTCTTCTAGTTCTCAAGGAATTTCAGCTCGGGCTGATCAACTAGAAGCATATTCTGTGTTTGTCTTAACTCTGCAGCCTTTTCTGCGACATTCGTTTGCAGAAACTTGTCGTAGAAGATCGATTTCTGCACGTTGTGAAGATGGTTCAGCTTCTACTGATCCAATGGAAGCATCTTCTGTTTGTGCCTCAGCTGATTCTTCTAGAGACAATTCTGCCTGGTGACTCAACGTGTTATACTTATATCTGCAAGTTCTTTTGGAGGTTGCAACTGGTGCAAAATCCGTATCATAATCTTCTGTTTGTAACTTAACTGCTTCTTCTATAGCCAATTCTGCCTGAAAAGTTGCGAGGCTTAACGTGTCAAACTTGTTTCTGCAAGTTTTGTTGTTGTTTAAAATGGAGCTGATCCCGTATCATCATTTTCTGTTTGTCCGTTAACCACAGCTTCTATATCCATTTAGGCCTTAGTGTATTGAGAAACACATCGTGTTAGACTTGTTTATAGAAGTTATTTTGGAGTTTGAGCTTATCTATTTGAGTAACTGCGTCTTGCACATCTGTTTCTTCTAGTTCTCAAGGAATTTCAGCTCGGGCTGATTGTCATGGTCTTATATGACATGTGTAAGGAAGAATGTAAGTGCCGGTATGTAAGCGAGAGTCAGTGTAAGCATAGCTGAGGTCAAGGGGCAGTAAGAGACACCACGGCTTGGCTAGCGGACGGTCAGGCAAGAAGCCCGTGAACAGAGCCACGTGATGTGGGAAGGTCAACGAGGAGAGAGAGTCAGTGTGTGTGCGGCAGCGAATAGAGACGGACGTGTGGAGATCGAGAGAGCGATAGAACGATAGAACGATAGTGTATTGTGACGGATAGATGGAGATGAACGTTGTGTAGTGATATTCGAGGAATGTGCGAACTGTGATATGTGCGGGATGATGTGAAGTTGTGATTGTGAATGATCATGCGGGCGACAGTGTAAAGATCGCCATTGTGAGCTAGCGCGTGTTGGTGTTGAACGAGTGTTTGAGCGTGAAGTGCGACCATGTTGTCAGCCTGTAACATAGTGTAATAAATGATTGTTCAGGAGGTAGCTCCTGCCAGTTTCCGATTGCATTCATGTGTTATTAGTGTATGTTACGTAGATGTTGTAATTTGCCTGTCTAAGTCCAGTGAACTAGACGGAGCCAGTAGTTAGGACTCTGACACTGATCAACTTGAAGAATATTCTGTGTTTGTCTTAACTCTGCAGCCTTTTCTGCGACATTCGTTTGCAGAAACTGGTCGTATGAGATCGATTTCTGCACTTTCTAAAGGAGGTTCAGCTTCTACTGATCCAAAGGAAGCATCTTCTGTTTGTGCCTCAACTGATTCTTCTATAGACAATTCTGCCTGGTGACTCAGCGTGTTAGACTTATTTCTGCAAGTTCTTATGGAGGTTGAACAGGTGTAGATCACGCATCATCACCTTCTGTGTGTAACTTAACGTCGTCTTCTGTAGCCAATTCTGCCTGCAAAATTTGCGGCGCTCATCGTATTAGACTTGTTTCTGTAAGTTCTTTTGGAGTTTGAGCCTATCTGTTTGAGTAACTGCGTCTTGCACATCTGTTTCTTCTAGTTCTCAAGGAATTTCAGCTCGTGCTGATCAACTGTAAGCATATTCTCTGTTTGTCTTAACTCTGCAGTATATTCTGCGACATCTGTTTGCAAAATGTGTTCGTAGGGTAGGAGTTCGATTTCTGCAATTTTTGAAGGAGGTTTAGCTTCTACTGATCCAATGGAAGCATCTTCTGTTTGTGCCTCTCTTGTAGAGACAATTCTGCCTGGTGACTCAACGTGGTAGACTTATTTCTGCAAGTTCTTATGGAGGTTGAACTGGTGTAGATCCCGCAAAAAAGTTTGCGACGGTCATCGTGTTAGACTTGTTTCTGGAAGTTCTTTTGGAGTTTGAGCCTATCTATTTGAGTAACTGCGTCTTGCACATCTGTTTCTTCTAGTTCTCAAGAAATTTCAGTTCGGGCTGATCAACTAGAAGCATATTCTGTGTTTGTCTTAACTCTGCAGCCTTTTCTGCGACATCCGTTTGCAGAAACTGGTCGTAGGAGATCGATTTCTGCACGTTAAGCTTCTACTGATCCAAAGGAATTATCTTCTGTTTGTGCCTCAACTGATTCTTCTATAGACAATTCTGCCTGGTGACTCAACGTGTTAGACTTATTTCTGCAAGTTCTTATGGAGGTTGAACTGGTGTAGATCCCGCATCATCACCTTGTGTGTGTAACTTAACGTCGTCTTCTGTAGCCAATTCTGCCTTAAAAGTTTGCGACGCTCATCGTATTAGACTTGTTTCTGGAAGTTCTTTTGGAGTTTGAGACTATCTATTTGAGAAACTGCGTCTTGCACATCTTTTTCTTCTAGTTCTCAAGGAATTTCAGCTTGGGCTGATCAACTAGAAGTATATTCTGTGTTTGTCTAAACTCTGCAGCCTTTTCTACGACATTCGTTTGCAGAAACGTGTCGTTGGAGATCGATTTCTGCACGTTCAGCTTCTACTCATCCAAAGGAAATATCTTCTGTTTGTGCCTCAACTTATTCTTCTATAGACAATTCTGCCTGGTGACTCAACGTGTTAGACTTATTTCTGCAAGTTCTTATGGAGGTTGAACTGGTGTAGATCCCGCATCATCACCTTGTGTGTGTAACTTAACGTCGTCTTCTGTAGCCAATTCTGCCTTAAAAGTTTGCGACGCTCATCGTATTAGACTTGTTTCTGGAAGTTCTTTTGGAGTTTGAGCCTATCTGTTTGAGTAACTGCGTCTTGCACATATGTTTCTTCTAGTTCTCAAGGAATTTCAGCTTGGGCTGATCAACTAGAAGCATATTCTGTGTTTGTCTTAACTCTGCAGCCTTTTCTACGACATTCGTTTGCAGAAACGTGTCGTTGGAGATCGATTTCTGCACGTTCAGCTTCTACTGATCCAAAGGAAATATCTTCTGTTTGTGCCTCAACTGATTCTTCTATAGACAATTCTGCCTGGTGACTCAACGTGTTAGACTTATTTCTGCAAGTTCTTTTGGAGGTTGAACAGGTTTAGATCACACATCATCACCTTCTGTGTGTAACTTAACGTCGTCTTCTGTAGCCAATTCTGCCTGAAAAGTTGCGAGGCTCAACGTCTTAAACCTGTTTCTGCAAGTTTTGTTGTTGTTTGAAATGGAGCAGATCCCGTATCATCATTTTCTGTTTGTCCGTTAACCACTGATTCTATATCCATTTAGGCCTGATTAAATTGAGAAACACGTCGTGTTAGACTTGTTTCTAGAAGTTATTTTGGAATTTGAGCCTATCTATTTGAGTAACTGCGTCTTGCACATCTGTTTCTTCTAGTTCTCAAGGAATTTCAGCTCGTGCTGATCAACTGTAAGCATATTCTGTGTTTGTCTTAACTCTGCAGCATATTCTGCGACATCTGTTTGCAAAATGTGTTCGTAGGGTAGGAGTTCGATTTCTGCAATTTTTGAAGGAGGTTTAGCTTCTACTGATCCAATGGAAACATCTTCTGTTTGTGCCTCTCTTCTAGAGACAATTCTGCCTGGTGACTCAACGTGGTAGACTTATTTCTGCAAGTTCTTATGGAGGTTGAACTGGGGTAGATCCCGCAAAAAAGTTTGCGACGATCATCGTGTTAGACTTGTTTCTGGAAGTTCTTTTGGAGTTTGAGCCTATCTATTTGAGTAACTGCGTCTTGCACATTTGTTTCTTCTAGTTCTCAAGGAATTTCAGCTCGGGCTGATCAACTAGAAGCATATTCTGTGTTTGTCTTAACTCTGCAGCCTTTTCTGCGACATTCGTTTGCAGAAACTGGTCGTAGGAGATCGATTTCTGCACGTTCTAAAGGAGGTTCAGCTTCTACTGATCCAAAGGAAGCATCTTCTGCTTGTCCCTCAACTGATTCTTCTATAGACAATTCTGCCTGATGACTCCACGTGTTAGACTTATTTCTGCAAGTTCTTATGGAGGTTGAACTGGTGTAGATCCCGCATCATCACCTTCTGTGTGTAACTTAACGTCGTCTTCTGTAGCTAATTCTGCCTGAAAAGTTTGCGACGCTCATCGTATTAGACTTGTTTCTGGCAGTTATTTTGGAGTTTGAGCCTATTTATTTGAGAAACTGCGTCTTGCACATCTGTTTCTTCTAGTTCTCAAGGAATTTCAGCTCGGACTGATCAACTAGAAGCATATTCTGTGTTTGTCTTAACTCTGCAGCCTTTTCTGCGACATCCGTTTGCAGAAACTGGTCGTAGGAGATCGATTTCTGCACGTTCTGAAGGAGGTTCAGCTTCTACTGATCCAATGGAAGCATCTTCTGTTTGTGCCTCAGCTGACTCTTCTAGAGACAATTCTGCCTGGTGACTCAACGTGTTAGACTTATATCTGCAAGTTCATTTGGAGGTTGCAACTGGTGCAGAATCCGTATCATCATCTTCTGTTTGTAACTTAACTGCTTCTTCTATAGCCAACTCTGCCTGAAAAGTTGCGTGGCTCAACGTCTTAAACCTGTTTCTGCAAGTGTTGTTGTTGTTTGAAATGGAGCAGATCCCGTATTGTCATTTTCTGTTTGTCCGTTAACCACTGATTCTATATCCATTTAGGCCTGATTAGATTGAGAAACACGTCGTGTTAGACTTGTTTCTAGAAGTTATTTTGGAGTTTGAGCTTATCTATTTGAGTAACTGCGTCATGCACATCTGTTTCTTCTAGTTCTCAAGGAATTTCAGATCGGGCTGATCAACTAGAAGCATATTATGTGTTTGTTCTAACTCTGCAGCCTTTTCTGCGACATCTGTTTGCAAAAAGTGTTCGTATGGTAGGAGTTCGATTTCTGCAATTTCTGAAGGAGGTTTAGCTTCTACTGATCCAATGGAAGCATCTTCTATTTGCGCCTCTCTTCTAGAGACAATTCTGCATGGTGATTCAACGTGTTATAGTTATTTCTGCAAGTTCTTATGGAGGTTGAACTGGTGTAGATCACGCATCATCACCTTCTGTGTGTAACTTAACGTCGTCTTCTGTAGCCAATTCTGCCTGAAAAGCTTGCGATGCTCATCGTATTAGACTTGTTTCTGGAAGTTCTTTTGGAAATTGAGCCTATCTATTTGAGAAACTGCGTCTTGCACATCTGTTTCTTCTAGTTCTCAAGGAATTTCAGCTCGGGCTGATCAACTAGAAGCATATTCTGTGTTTGTCTTAACTCTGCAGCCTTTTCTGCGACATTCGTTTGCAGAAACTTGTCGTAGAAGATCGATTTCTGCACGTTGTGAAGATGGTTCAGCTTCTACTGATCCAATGGAAGCATCTTCTGTTTGTGCCTCAGCTGATTCTTCTAGAGACAATTCTGCCTGGTGACTCAACGTGTTATACTTATATCTGCAAGTTCTTTTGGAGGTTGCAACTGGTGCAAAATCCGTATCATAATCTTCTGTTTGTAACTTAACTGCTTCTTCTATAGCCAATTCTGCCTGAAAAGTTGCGAGGCTTAACGTGTCAAACTTGTTTCTGCAAGTTTTGTTGTTGTTTAAAATGGAGCTGATCCCGTATCATCATTTTCTGTTTGTCCGTTAACCACAGCTTCTATATCCATTTAGGCCTTAGTGTATTGAGAAACACATCGTGTTAGACTTGTTTATAGAAGTTATTTTGGAGTTTGAGCTTATCTATTTGAGTAACTGCGTCTTGCACATCTGTTTCTTCTAGTTCTCAAGGAATTTCAGCTCGGGCTGATTGTCATGGTCTTATATGACATGTGTAAGGAAGAATGTAAGTGCCGGTATGTAAGCGAGAGTCAGTGTAAGCATAGCTGAGGTCAAGGGGCAGTAAGAGACACCACGGCTTGGCTAGCGGACGGTCAGACAAGAAGCCCGTGAACAGAGCCACGTGATGTGGGAAGGTCAACGAGGAGAGAGAGTCAGTGTGTGTGCGGCAGCGAATAGAGACGGACGTGTGGAGATCGAGAGAGCGATAGAACGATAGAACGATAGTGTATTGTGACGGATAGATGGAGATGAACGTTGTGTAGTGATATTCGAGGAATGTGCGAACTGTGATATGTGCGGGATGATGTGAAGTTGTGATTGTGAATGATCATGCGGGCGACAGTGTAAAGATCGCCATTGTGAGCTAGCGCGTGTTGGTGTTGAACGAGTGTTTGAGCGTGAAGTGCGACCATGTTGTCAGCCTGTAACATAGTGTAATAAATGATTGTTCAGGAGGTAGCTCCTGCCAGTTTCCGATTGCATTCATGTGTTATTAGTGTATGTTACGTAGATGTTGTAATTTGCCTGTCTAAGTCCAGTGAACTAGACGGAGCCAGTAGTTAGGACTCTGACACTGATCAACTTGAAGAATATTCTGTGTTTGTCTTAACTCTGCAGCCTTTTCTGCGACATTCGTTTGCAGAAACTGGTCGTATGAGATCGATTTCTGCACTTTCTAAAGGAGGTTCAGCTTCTACTGATCCAAAGGAAGCATCTTCTGCTTGTGCCTCAACTGATTCTTCTATAGACAATTCTGCCTGATTACTCCACGTGTTAGACTTATTTCTGCAAGTTCTTATGGAGGTTGAACTGATGTAGATCCCGCATCATCACCTTCTGTGTGTAACTTAACGTCGTCTTCTGTAGCCAATTCTGCCTGAAAAGTTTGCGACGCTCATCGTATTAGACTTGTTTCTGGCAGTTATTTTGGAGTTTGAGCCTATTTATTTGAGAAACTGCGTCTTGCACATCTGTTTCTTCTAGTTCTCAAGGAATTTCAGCTTGGGATGATCAACTAGAAGCATATTCTGTGTTTGTCTTAACTCTGCAGCCTTTTCTGCGACATCCGTTTGCAGAAACTGGTCGTAGGAGATCGATTTCTGCACGTTCTGAAGGAGGTTCAGCTTCTACTGATCCAATGGAAGCATCTTCTGTTTGTGCCTCAGCTGATTCTTCTAGAGACAATTCTGCCTGGTGAATCAACGTGTTAGACTTATATCTGCAAGTTCATTTGGAGGTTGCAACTGGTGCAGAATCCGTATCATCATCTTCTGTTTGTAACTTAACTGCTTCTTCTATAGCCAATTCTGCCTGAAAAGTTGCGTGGCTCAACGTCTTAAACCTGTTTCTGCAAGTGTTGTTGTTGTTTGAAATGGAGCAGATCCCGTATTGTCATTTTCTGTTTGTCCGTTAACCACTGATTCTATATCCATTTAGGCTTGATTAGATTGAGAAACACGTCGTGTTAGACTTGTTTCTAGAAGTTATTTTGGAGTTTGAGCTTATCTATTTGAGTAACTGCGTCTTGCACATCTGTTTCTTCTAGTTCTCAAGGAATTTCAGATCGGGCTGATCAACTAGAAGCATATTTTGTGTTTGTTCTAACTCTGCAGCCTTTTCTGCGACATCTATTTGCAAAAAGTGTTCGTATGGTAGGAGTTCGATTTCTGCAATTTCTGAAGGAGGTTTAGCTTCTACTGATCCAATGGAAGCATCTTCTATTTGTGCCTCTCTTCTAGAGACAATTCTGCATGGTGATTCAACGTGTTATAGTTATTTCTGCAAGTTCTTATGGAGGTTGAACTGGTGTAGATCACGCATCATCACCTTCTGTGTGTAACTTAACGTCGTCTTCTGTAGCCAATTCTGCCTGAAAAGCTTGCGATGCTCATCGTATTAGACTTGTTTCTGGAAGTTCTTTTGGAAATTGAGCCTATCTATTTGAGAAACTGCGTCTTGCACATCTGTTTCTTCTAGTTCTCAAGGAATTTCAGCTCGGGCTGATCAACTAGAAGCATATTCTGTGTTTGTCTGAACTCTGCAGCCTTTTCTGCGACATTCGTTTGCAGAAACTTGTCGTAGAAGATCGATTTCTGCACGTTGTGAAGATGGTTCAGCTTCTACTGATCCAATGGAAGCATCTTCTGTTTGTGCCTCAGCTGATTCTTCTAGAGACAATTCTGCCTGGTGACTCAACGTGTTATACTTATATCTGCAAGTTCTTTTGGAGGTTGCAACTGGTGCAAAATCCGTATCATAATCTTCTGTCTGTAACTTAACTGCTTCTTCTATAGCCAATTCTGCCTGAAAAGTTGCGAGGCTTAACGTGTCAAACTTGTTTCTGCAAGTTTTGTTGTTGTTTAAAATGGAGCTGATCCCGTATCACCATTTTCTGTTTGTCCGTTAACCACAGCTTCTATATCCATTTAGGCCTTAG
The DNA here is from genome assembly GCA_963921405.1 of Cepaea hortensis. Classification (NCBI taxonomy): domain Eukaryota; kingdom Metazoa; phylum Mollusca; class Gastropoda; order Stylommatophora; family Helicidae; genus Cepaea; species Cepaea hortensis. The sequence continues at coordinate 68,432,421 of OY992885.1, forward strand.
TGTATTGAGAAACACATCGTGTTAGACTTGTTTATAGAAGTTATTTTGGAGTTTGAGCTTATCTATTTGAGTAACTGCGTCTTGCACATCTGTTTCTTCTAGTTCTCAAGGAATTTCAGCTCGGGCTGATTGTCATGGTCTTATATGACATGTGTAAGGAAGAATGTAAGTGCCGGTATGTAAGCGAGAGTCAGTGTAAGCATAGCTGAGGTCAAGGGGCAGTAAGAGACACCACGGCTTGGCTAGCGGACGGTCAGGCAAGAAGCCCGTGAACAGAGCCACGTGATGTGGGAAGGTCAACGAGGAGAGAGAGTCAGTGTGTGTGCGGCAGCGAATAGAGACGGACGTGTGGAGATCGAGAGAGCGATAGAACGATAGAACGATAGTGTATTGTGACGGATAGATGGAGATGAACGTTGTGTAGTGATATTCGAGGAATGTGCGAACTGTGATATGTGCGGGATGATGTGAAGTTGTGATTGTGAATGATCATGCGGGCGACAGTGTAAAGATCGCCATTGTGAGCTAGCGCGTGTTGGTGTTGAACGAGTGTTTGAGCGTGAAGTGCGACCATGTTGTCAGCCTGTAACATAGTGTAATAAATGATTGTTCAGGAGGTAGCTCCTGCCAGTTTCCGATTGCATTCATGTGTTATTAGTGTATGTTACGTAGATGTTGTAATTTGCCTGTCTAAGTCCAGTGAACTAGACGGAGCCAGCAGTTAGGACTCTGACACTGATCAACTTGAAGAATATTCTGTGTTTGTCTTAACTCTGCAGCCTTTTCTGCGACATTCGTTTGCAGAAACTGGTCGTATGAGATCGATTTCTGCACTTTCTAAAGGAGGTTCAGCTTCTACTGATCCAAAGGAAGCATCTTCTGCTTGTGCCTCAACTGATTCTTCTATAGACAATTCTGCCTGATTACTCCACGTGTTAGACTTATTTCTGCAAGTTCTTATGGAGGTTGAACTGGTGTAGATCCCGCATCATCACCTTCTGTGTGTAACTTAACGTCGTCTTCTGTAGCCAATTCTGCCTGAAAAGTTTGCGACGCTCATAGTATTAGACTTGTTTCTGGCAGTTATTTTGGAGTTTGAGCCTATTTATTTGAGAAACTGCGTCTTGCACATCTGTTTCTTCTAGTTCTCAAGGAATTTCAGCTTGGGATGATCAACTAGAAGCATATTCTGTGTTTGTCTTAACTCTGCAGCCTTTTCTGCGACATCCGTTTGCAGAAACTGGTCGTAGGAGATCGATTTCTGCACGTTCTGAAGGAGGTTCAGCTTCTACTGATCCAATGGAAGCATCTTCTGTTTGTGCCTCAGCTGATTCTTCTAGAGACAATTCTGCCTGGTGACTCAACGTGTTATAATTATATCTGCAAGTTCTTTTGGAGGTTGCAACTGGTGCAGAATCCGTATCATCATCTTCTGTTTGTAACTTAACTGCTTCTTCTATAGCCAATTCTGCCTGAAAAGTTGCGAGGCTTAACGTGTCAAACTTGTTTCTGCAAGTTTTGTTGTTGTTTGAAATGGAGCTGATCCCGTATCATCAATTTCTGTTTGTCCGTTAACCACAGCTTCTATATCCATTTAGGCCTGATTATATTGAGAAACACATCGTATTAGACTTGTTTCAAGAAGTTATTTTGGAGTTTGAGCTTATCTATTTGAGTAACTGCGTCTTGCACATCTGTTTCTTCTAGTTCTCAAGGAATTTCAGATCGGGCTGATCAACTAGAAGCATATTTTGTGTTTGTTCTAACTCTGCAGCCTTTTCTGCGACATCCGTTTGCAAAAAGTATTCGTATGGTAGGAGTTCGATTTCTGCAATTTCTGAAGGAGGTTTAGCTTCTACTGATCCAATGGAAGCATCTTCTATTTGTGCCTCTCTTCTAGAGACAATTCTGCATGGTGATTCAACGTGTTATAGTTATTTCTGCAAGTTCTTATGGAGGTTGAACTGGTTTAGATCACGCATCATCACCTTCTGTGTGTAACTTAACGTCGTCTTCTGTAGCCAATTCTGCCTGAAAAGTTTGCGATGCTCATCGTATTAGACTTGTTTCTGGAAGTTCTTTTGGAGTTTGAGCCTATCTATTTGAGAAACTGCGTCTTGCACATCTGTTTCTTCTAGTTCTCAAGGAATTTCAGCTCGGGCTGATCAACTAGAAGCATATTCTGTGTTTGTCTTAACTCTGCAGCCTTTTCTGCGACATCCGTTTGCAGAAACTGGTCGTAGGAGATCGATTTCTGCACGTTCTGAAGGAGGTTCAGCTTCTACTGATCCATTGGAAGCATCTTCTGTTTGTGCCTCAGCTGATTCTTCTAGAGACAATTCTGCCTGGTGACTCAACGTGTTAGACTTATATCTGCAAGTTCATTTGGAGGTTGCAACTGGTGCAGAATCCGTATCATCATCTTCTGTTTGTAACTTAACTGCTTCTTCTATAGCCAATTCTGCCTGAAAAGTTGCGTGGCTCAACGTCTTAAACCTGTTTCTGCAAGTGTTGTTGTTGTTTGAAATGGAGCAGATCCCGTATTGTCATTTTCTGTTTGTCCGTTAACCACTGATTCTATATCCATTTAGGCTTGATTAGATTGAGAAACACGTCGTGTTAGACTTGTTTCTAGAAGTTATTTTGGAGTTTGAGCTTATCTATTTGAGTAACTGCGTCTTGCACATCTGTTTCTTCTAGTTCTCAAGGAATTTCAGATCGGGCTGATCAACTAGAAGCATATTTTGTGTTTGTTCTAACTCTGCAGCCTTTTCTGCGACATCTGTTTGCAAAAAGTGTTCGTATGGTAGGAGTTCGATTTCTGCAATTTCTGAAGGAGGTTTAGCTTCTACTGATCCAATGGAAGCATCTTCTATTTGTGCCTCTCTTCTAGAGACAATTCTGCATGGTGATTCAACGTGTTATAGTTATTTCTGCAAGTTCTTATGGAGGTTGAACTGGTGTAGATCACGCATCATCACCTTCTGTGTGTAACTTAACGTCGTCTTCTGTAGCCAATTCTGCCTGAAAAGCTTGCGATGCTCATCGTATTAGACTTGTTTCTGGAAGTTCTTTTGGAAATTGAGCCTATCTATTTGAGAAACTGCGTCTTGCACATCTGTTTCTTCTAGTTCTCAAGGAATTTCAGCTCGGGCTGATCAACTAGAAGCATATTCTGTGTTTGTCTGAACTCTGCAGCCTTTTCTGCGACATTCGTTTGCAGAAACTTGTCGTAGAAGATCGATTTCTGCACGTTGTGAAGATGGTTCAGCTTCTACTGATCCAATGGAAGCATCTTCTGTTTGTGCCTCAGCTGATTCTTCTAGAGACAATTCTGCCTGGTGACTCAACGTGTTATACTTATATCTGCAAGTTCTTTTGGAGGTTGCAACTGGTGCAAAATCCGTATCATAATCTTCTGTCTGTAACTTAACTGCTTCTTCTATAGCCAATTCTGCCTGAAAAGTTGCGAGGCTTAACGTGTCAAACTTGTTTCTGCAAGTTTTGTTGTTGTTTAAAATGGAGCTGATCCCGTATCACCATTTTCTGTTTGTCCGTTAACCACAGCTTCTATATCCATTTAGGCCTTAGTGTATTGAGAAACACATCGTGTTAGACTTGTTTATAGAAGTTATTTTGGAGTTTGAGCTTATCTATTTGAGTAACTGCGTCTTGCACATCTGTTTCTTCTAGTTCTCAAGGAATTTCAGCTCGGGCTGATTGTCATGGTCTTATATGACATGTGTAAGGAAGAATGTAAGTGCCGGTATGTAAGCGAGAGTCAGTGTAAGCATAGCTGAGGTCAAGGGGCAGTAAGAGACACCACGGCTTGGCTAGCGGACGGTCAGGCAAGAAGCCCGTGAACAGAGCCACGTGATGTGGGAAGGTCAACGAGGAGAGAGAGTCAGTGTGTGTGCGGCAGCGAATAGAGACGGACGTGTGGAGATCGAGAGAGCGATAGAACGATAGAACGATAGTGTATTGTGACGGATAGATGGAGATGAACGTTGTGTAGTGATATTCGAGGAATGTGCGAACTGTGATATGTGCGGGATGATGTGAAGTTGTGATTGTGAATGATCATGCGGGCGACAGTGTAAAGATCGCCATTGTGAGCTAGCGCGTGTTGGTGTTGAACGAGTGTTTGAGCGTGAAGTGCGACCATGTTGTCAGCCTGTAACATAGTGTAATAAATGATTGTTCAGGAGGTAGCTCCTGCCAGTTTCCGATTGCATTCATGTGTTATTAGTGTATGTTACGTAGATGTTGTAATTTGCCTGTCTAAGTCCAGTGAACTAGACGGAGCCAGCAGTTAGGACTCTGACACTGATCAACTTGAAGAATATTCTGTGTTTGTCTTAACTCTGCAGCCTTTTCTGCGACATTCGTTTGCAGAAACTGGTCGTATGAGATCGATTTCTGCACTTTCTAAAGGAGGTTCAGCTTCTACTGATCCAAAGGAAGCATCTTCTGCTTGTGCCTCAACTGATTCTTCTATAGACAATTCTGCCTGATTACTCCACGTGTTAGACTTATTTCTGCAAGTTCTTATGGAGGTTGAACTGGTGTAGATCCCGCATCATCACCTTCTGTGTGTAACTTAACGTCGTCTTCTGTAGCCAATTCTGCCTGAAAAGTTTGCGACGCTCATAGTATTAGACTTGTTTCTGGCAGTTATTTTGGAGTTTGAGCCTATTTATTTGAGAAACTGCGTCTTGCACATCTGTTTCTTCTAGTTCTCAAGGAATTTCAGCTTGGGATGATCAACTAGAAGCATATTCTGTGTTTGTCTTAACTCTGCAGCCTTTTCTGCGACATCCGTTTGCAGAAACTGGTCGTAGGAGATCGATTTCTGCACGTTCTGAAGGAGGTTCAGCTTCTACTGATCCAATGGAAGCATCTTCTGTTTGTGCCTCAGCTGATTCTTCTAGAGACAATTCTGCCTGGTGACTCAACGTGTTATAATTATATCTGCAAGTTCTTTTGGAGGTTGCAACTGGTGCAGAATCCGTATCATCATCTTCTGTTTGTAACTTAACTGCTTCTTCTATAGCCAATTCTGCCTGAAAAGTTGCGAGGCTTAACGTGTCAAACTTGTTTCTGCAAGTTTTGTTGTTGTTTGAAATGGAGCTGATCCCGTATCATCAATTTCTGTTTGTCCGTTAACCACAGCTTCTATATCCATTTAGGCCTGATTATATTGAGAAACACATCGTATTAGACTTGTTTCAAGAAGTTATTTTGGAGTTTGAGCTTATCTATTTGAGTAACTGCGTCTTGCACATCTGTTTCTTCTAGTTCTCAAGGAATTTCAGATCGGGCTGATCAACTAGAAGCATATTTTGTGTTTGTTCTAACTCTGCAGCCTTTTCTGCGACATCCGTTTGCAAAAAGTATTCGTATGGTAGGAGTTCGATTTCTGCAATTTCTGAAGGAGGTTTAGCTTCTACTGATCCAATGGAAGCATCTTCTATTTGTGCCTCTCTTCTAGAGACAATTCTGCATGGTGATTCAACGTGTTATAGTTATTTCTGCAAGTTCTTATGGAGGTTGAACTGGTTTAGATCACGCATCATCACCTTCTGTGTGTAACTTAACGTCGTCTTCTGTAGCCAATTCTGCCTGAAAAGTTTGCGATGCTCATCGTATTAGACTTGTTTCTGGAAGTTCTTTTGGAGTTTGAGCCTATCTATTTGAGAAACTGCGTCTTGCACATCTGTTTCTTCTAGTTCTCAAGGAATTTCAGCTCGGGCTGATCAACTAGAAGCATATTCTGTGTTTGTCTTAACTCTGCAGCCTTTTCTGCTACATTCGTTTGCAGAAACTTGTCGTAGGAGATCGATTTCTGCACGTTGTGAAGATGGTTCAGCTTCTACTGATCCAATGGAAGCATCTTCTGTTTGTGCCTCAGCTGATTCTTCTAGAGACAATTCTGCCTGGTGACTCAACGTGTTATACTTATATCTGCAAGTTCTTTTGGAGGTTGCAACTGGTGCAAAATCCGTATCATAATCTTCTGTCTGTAACTTAACTGCTTCTTCTATAGCCAATTCTGCATGAAAAGTTGCGAGGCTTAACGTGTCAAACTTGTTTCTGCAAGTTTTGTTGTTGTTTAAAATGGAGCTGATCCCGTATCACCATTTTCTGTTTGTCCGTTAACCACAGCTTCTATATCCATTTAGGCCTTAGTGTATTGAGAAACACATCGTGTTAGACTTGTTTATAGAAGTTATTTTGGAGTTTGAGCTTATCTATTTGAGTAACTGCGTCTTGCACATCTGTTTCTTCTAGTTCTCAAGGAATTTCAGCTCGGGCTGATTGTCATGGTCTTATATGACATGTGTAAGGAAGAATGTAAGTGCCGGTATGTAAGCGAGAGTCAGTGTAAGCATAGCTGAGGTCAAGGGGCAGTAAGAGACACCACGGCTTGGCTAGCGGACGGTCAGGCAAGAAGCCCGTGAACAGAGCCACGTGATGTGGGAAGGTCAACGAGGAGAGAGAGTCAGTGTGTGTGCGGCAGCGAATAGAGACGGACGTGTGGAGATCGAGAGAGCGATAGAACGATAGAACGATAGTGTATTGTGACGGATAGATGGAGATGAACGTTGTGTAGTGATATTCGAGGAATGTGCGAACTGTGATATGTGCGGGATGATGTGAAGTTGTGATTGTGAATGATCATGCGGGCGACAGTGTAAAGATCGCCATTGTGAGCTAGCGCGTGTTGGTGTTGAACGAGTGTTTGAGCGTGAAGTGCGACCATGTTGTCAGCCTGTAACATAGTGTAATAAATGATTGTTCAGGAGGTAGCTCCTGCCAGTTTCCGATTGCATTCATGTGTTATTAGTGTATGTTACGTAGATGTTGTAATTTGCCTGTCTAAGTCCAGTGAACTAGACGGAGCCAGCAGTTAGGACTCTGACACTGATCAACTTGAAGAATATTCTGTGTTTGTCTTAACTCTGCAGCCTTTTCTGCGACATTCGTTTGCAGAAACTGGTCGTATGAGATCGATTTCTGCACTTTCTAAAGGAGGTTCAGCTTCTACTGATCCAAAGGAAGCATCTTCTGCTTGTGCCTCAACTGATTCTTCTATAGACAATTCTGCCTGATTACTCCACGTGTTAGACTTATTTCTGCAAGTTCTTATGGAGGTTGAACTGGTGTAGATCCCGCATCATCACCTTCTGTGTGTAACTTAACGTCGTCTTCTGTAGCCAATTCTGCCTGAAAAGTTTGCGACGCTCATAGTATTAGACTTGTTTCTGGCAGTTATTTTGGAGTTTGAGCCTATTTATTTGAGAAACTGCGTCTTGCACATCTGTTTCTTCTAGTTCTCAAGGAATTTCAGCTTGGGATGATCAACTAGAAGCATATTCTGTGTTTGTCTTAACTCTGCAGCCTTTTCTGCGACATCCGTTTGCAGAAACTGGTCGTAGGAGATCGATTTCTGCACGTTCTGAAGGAGGTTCAGCTTCTACTGATCCAATGGAAGCATCTTCTGTTTGTGCCTCAGCTGATTCTTCTAGAGACAATTCTGCCTGGTGACTCAACGTGTTATAATTATATCTGCAAGTTCTTTTGGAGGTTGCAACTGGTGCAGAATCCGTATCATCATCTTCTGTTTGTAACTTAACTGCTTCTTCTATAGCCAATTCTGCCTGAAAAGTTGCGAGGCTTAACGTGTCAAACTTGTTTCTGCAAGTTTTGTTGTTGTTTGAAATGGAGCTGATCCCGTATCATCAATTTCTGTTTGTCCGTTAACCACAGCTTCTATATCCATTTAGGCCTGATTATATTGAGAAACACATCGTATTAGACTTGTTTCAAGAAGTTATTTTGGAGTTTGAGCTTATCTATTTGAGTAACTGCGTCTTGCACATCTGTTTCTTCTAGTTCTCAAGGAATTTCAGATCGGGCTGATCAACTAGAAGCATATTTTGTGTTTGTTCTAACTCTGCAGCCTTTTCTGCGACATCCGTTTGCAAAAAGTATTCGTATGGTAGGAGTTCGATTTCTGCAATTTCTGAAGGAGGTTTAGCTTCTACTGATCCAATGGAAGCATCTTCTATTTGTGCCTCTCTTCTAGAGACAATTCTGCATGGTGATTCAACGTGTTATAGTTATTTCTGCAAGTTCTTATGGAGGTTGAACTGGTTTAGATCACGCATCATCACCTTCTGTGTGTAACTTAACGTCGTCTTCTGTAGCAAATTCTGCCTGAAAAGTTTGCGATGCTCATCGTATTAGACTTGTTTCTGGAAGTTCTTTTGGAGTTTGAGCCTATCTATTTGAGAAACTGCGTCTTGCACATCTGTTTCTTCTAGTTCTCAAGGAATTTCAGCTCGGGCTGATCAACTAGAAGCATATTCTGTGTTTGTCTTAACTCTGCAGCCTTTTCTGCTACATTCGTTTGCAGAAACTTGTCGTAGGAGATCGATTTCTGCACGTTGTGAAGATGGTTCAGCTTCTACTGATCCAATGGAAGCATCTTCTGTTTGTGCCTCAGCTGATTCTTCTAGAGACAATTCTGCCTGGTGACTCAACGTGTTATACTTATATCTGCAAGTTCTTTTGGAGGTTGCAACTGGTGCAGAATCCGTATCATAATCTTCTGTTTGTAACTTAACTGCTTCTTCTATAGCCAATTTTGCCTGAAAAGTTGCGAGGCTTAACGTGTCAAACTTGTTTCTGCAAGTTTTGTTGTTGTTTAAAAGGGAGCTGATCCCGTATCATCATTTTCTGTTTGTCCGTTAACCACAGCTTCTATATCCATTTAGGCCTTATTATATTGAGAAACACATCGTGTTAGACTTGTTTCTAGAAGTTATTTTGGAGTTTGAGCTTATCTATTTGAGTAACTGCGTCTTGCACATCTGTTTCTTCTAGTTCTCAAGGAATTTCAGCTCGGGCTGATTAACTTGAAGAATATTCTGTGTTTGTCTTAACTCTGCAGCCTTTTCTACGACATTCGTTTGCAGAAACTGGTCGTAGGAGATCGATTTCTGCACGTTCTAAAGGAGGTTCAGCTTCTACTGATCCAAAGGAAGCATCTTCTGCTTGTCCCTCAACTGATTCTTCTATAGACAATTCTGCCTGGTGACTCAACGTGTTAGACTTATATCTGCAAGTTCATTTGGAGGTTGCAACTGGTGCAGAATCCGTATCATAATCTTCTGTTTGTAACTTAACTGCTTCTTCTCGAGCCAATTCTGCCTGAAAAGTTGCGAGGCTTAACGTGTCAAACTTGTTTCTGCAAGTTTTGTTGTTGTTTAAAAGGGAGCTGATCCCGTATCATCATTTTCTGTTTGTCCGTTAACCACAGCTTCTATATCCATTTAGGCCTTATTATATTGAGAAACACATCGTGTTAGACTTGTTTCTAGAAGTTATTTTGGAGTTTGAGCTTATCTATTTGAGTAACTGCGTCTTGCAAATCTGTTTCTTCTAGTTCTCAAGGAATTTCAGCTCGGGCTGATTAACTTGAAGAATATTCTTTGTTTGTCTTAACTCTGCAGCCTTTTCTGCGACATTCGTTTGCAGAAACTGGTCGTAGGATATCGATTTGTGCACGTTCTGAAGGAGGTTCAGCTTCTACTGATCCAATGGAAGCATCTTCTGTTTGTGCCTCAGCTGATTCTTCTAGAGACAATTCTGCCTAGTGACTCAACGTGTTATACTTATATCTGCAAGTTCTTTTGGAGGTTGCAACTGGTGCAGAATCCGTATCATCATCTTCTGTTTGTAACTTAACTGCTTCTTCTATAGCCAATTCTGCCTGAAAAGTTGCGAGGCTTAACGTGTCAAACTTGTTTCTGCAAGTTTTGTTGTTGTTTGAAATGGAGCTGATCCCGTATCATCAATTTCTGTTTGTCCGTTAACCACAGCTTCTATATCCATTTAGGCCTGATTATATTGAGAAACACATCGTGTTAGACTTGTTTCAAGAAGTTATTTTGGAGTTTGAGCTTATCTCTTTGAGTAACTGTGTCTTGCACATCTGTTTCTTCTAGTTCTCAAGGAATTTCAGCTCGGGCTGATCAACTAGAAGCATATTCTGTGTTTGTCTGAACTCTGCAGCCTTTTCTGCGACATTTATTTGCAGAAACTGGTCGTAGGAGATCGATTTCTGCACGTTCTAAAGGAGGTTCAGCTTCTACTGATCCAAAGGAAGCATCTTCTGCTTGTGCCTCAATTGATTCTTCTATAGACAATTCTGCCTTAAAAGTTTGCGACGCTCATCGTATTAGACTTGTTTCTGGAAGTTCTTTTGGCGTTTGAGCCTATATATTTGAGAAACTGCGTCTTGCACATCTGTTTCTTCTAGTTATCAAGGAATTTCAGCTTGAGCTGATCAAGTAGAAGCATATTCTGTGTTTGTCTTAACTCTGCAGCCTTTTCTGCGACATTCGTTTACAGAAACTTGTCGTAGGAGATCGATTTCAGCACGTTCAGCTTCTACTGATCCAAAGGAAGCATCTTCTGTTTGTGCCTCAACTGATTCTTCTATAGACAATTCTGCCTGGTGACTCAGCGTGTTAGACTTATTTCTGCAAGTTCTTATGGAGGTTGAACAGGTGTAGATCACGCATCATCACCTTCTGTGTGTAACTTAACGTCGTCTTCTGTAGCCAATTCTGCCTGAAAAATTTACGACGCTCATCGTATTAGACTTGTTTCTGGAAGTTCTTTTGGAGTTTGAGCCTATCTGTTTGAGTAACTGCGTCTTGCACATCTGTTTCTTCTAGTTCTCAAGGAATTTCAGCTCGTGCTGATCAACTGTAAGCATATTCTGTGTTTGTCTTAACTCTGCAGCATATTCTGCGACATCTGTTTGCAAAATGTGTTCGTAGGGTAGGAGTTCGATTTCTGCAATTTTTGAAGGAGGTTTAGCTTCTACTGATCCAATGGAAGCATCTTCTGTTTGTGCCTCTCTTCTAGAGACAATTCTGCCTGGTGACTCAACGTGGTAGACTTATTTCTGCAAGTTCTTATGGAGGTTGAACTGGTGTAGATCCCGCAAAAAAGTTTGCGACGGTCATCGTGTTAGTCTTGTTTCTGGAAGTTCTTTTGGAGTTTGAGCCTATCTATTTGAGTAACTGCGTCTTGCACATCTGTTTCTTCTAGTTCTCAAGGAATTTCAGTTCGGGCTGATCAACTAGAAGCATATTCTGTGTTTGTCTTAACTCTGCAGCCTTTTCTGCGAGATCCGTTTGCAGAAACTGGTCGTAGGAGATCGATTTCTGCACGTTCTGAAGGAGGTTCAGCTTCTACTGATCCAAAGGAAGTATCTTCTGTTTGTGCCTTAACGGATTCTTCTATAGACAATTCTGCCTACTGACTCAACGTGTTAGACTTATTTTTGCAAGTTCTTATGGCGGTTGCAACTGGTGCAGAATCCGTATCATCATCTTCTGTTTGTAACTTAACTGCTTCTTCTATAGCCAATTCTGCCTGAAAAGTTGCGAGGCTTAACGTGTCAAACTTGTTTCTGCAAGTTTTGTTGTTGTTTGAAATGGAGCAGATCCCGTATCATCATTTTCTGTTTGTCCGTTAACCACTGATTCTATATCCATTTAGGCCTTATTATATTGAGAAACATGTCGTGTTAGACTTGTTTCTAGAAGTTATTTTGGAGTTTGAGCTTATCTATTTGAGTAACTGCGTCTTGCACATCTGTTTCTTCTAGTTCTCAAGGAATTTCAGCTCGGGCTGATTAACTTGAAGAATATTCTTTGTTTGTCTTAACTCTGCAGCCTTTTCTGCGACATTCGTTTGCAGAAACTGGTCGTAGGAGATCGATTTGTGCACGTTCTGAAGGAGGTTCAGCTTCTACTGATCCAATGGAAGCATCTTCTGTTTGTGCCTCAGCTGATTCTTCTAGAGACAATTCTGCCTAGTGACTCAACGTGTTATACTTATATCTGCAAGTTCTTTTGGAGGTTGCAACTGGTGCAGAATCCGTATCATCATCTTCTGTTTGTAACTTAACTGCTTCTTCTATAGCCAATTCTGCCTGAAAAGTTGCGAGGCTTAACGTGTCAAACTTGTTTCTGCAAGTTTTGTTGTTGTTTGAAATGGAGCTGATCCCGTATCATCAATTTCTGTTTGTCCGTTAACCACAGCTTCTATATCCATTTAGGCCTGATTATATTGAGAAACACATCGTGTTAGACTTGTTTCAAGAAGTTATTTTGGAGTTTGAGCTTATCTATTTGAGTAACTGTGTCTTGCACATCTGTTTCTTCTATTTCTCAAGGAATTTCAGCTCGGGCTGATCAACTAGAAGCATATTTTGTGTTTGTCTGAACTCTGCAGCCTTTTCTGCGACATTTATTTGCAGAAACTGGTCGTAGGAGATCGATTTCTGCACGTTCTAAAGGAGGTTCAGCTTCTACTGATCCAAAGGAAGCATCTTCTGCTTGTGCCTCAACTGATTCTTCTATAGACAATTCTGCCTTAAAAGTTTGCGACGCTCATCGTATTAGACTTGTTTCTGGAAGTTCTTTTGGAGTTTGAGCCTATATATTTGAGAAACTGCGTCTTGCACATCTGTTTCTTCTAGTTATCAAGGAATTTCAGCTTGAGCTGATCAAGTAGAAGCATATTCTGTGTTTGTCTTAACTCTGCAGCCTTTTCTGCGACATTCGTTTACAGAAACTTGTCGTAGGAGATCGATTTCAGCACGTTCAGCTTCTACTGATCCAAAGGAAGCATCTTCTGCTTGTGCCTCAACTGATTCTTCTATAGACAATTCTGCCTGGTGACTCAGCGTGTTAGACTTATTTCTGCAAGTTCTTATGGAGGTTGAACAGGTGTAGATCACGCATCATCACCTTCTGTGTGTAACTTAACGTCGTCTTCTGTAGCCAATTCTGCCTGAAAAATTTACGACGCTCATCGTATTAGACTTGTTTCTGGAAGTTCTTTTGGAGTTTGAGCCTATCTGTTTGAGTAACTGCGTCTTGCACATCTGTTTCTTCTAGTTCTCAAGGAATTTCAGCTCGTGCTGATCAACTGTAAGTATATTCTGTGTTTGTCTTAACTCTGCAGCATATTCTGCGACATCTGTTTGCAAAATGTGTTCGTAGGGTAGGAGTTCGATTTCTGCAATTTTTGAAGGAGGTTTAGCTTCTACTGATCCAATGGAAGCATCTTCTGTTTGTGCCTCTCTTCTAGAGACAATTCTGCATGGTGACTCAACGTGGTAGACTTATTTCTGCAAGTTCTTATGGAGGTTGAACTGGTGTAGATCCCGCAAAAAAGTTTGCGACGGTCATCGTGTTAGACTTGTTTCTGGAAGTTCTTATGGAGTTTGAGCCTATCTATTTGAGTAACTGCGTCTTGCACATCTGTTTCTTCTAGTTCTCAAGGAATTTCAGTTCGGGCTGATCAACTAGAAGCATATTCTGTGTTTGTCTTAACTCTGCAGCCTTTTCTGCGAGATCCGTTTGCAGAAACTGGTCGTAGGAGATCGATTTCTGCACGTTCTGAAGGAGGTTCAGCTTCTACTGATCCAAAGGAAGTATCTTCTGTTTGTGCCTTAACGGATTCTTCTATAGACAATTCTGCCTACTGACTCAACGTGTTAGACTTATTTTTGCAAGTTCTTGTGGCGGTTGCAACTGGTGCAGAATCCGTATCATCATCTTCTGTTTGTAACTTAACTGCTTCTTCTATAGCCAATTCTGCCTGAAAAGTTGCGAGGCTTAACGTGTCAAACTTGTTTCTGCAAGTTTTGTTGTTGTTTGAAATGGAGCAGATCCCGTATCATCATTTTCTGTTTGTCCGTTAACCACTGATTCTATATCCATTTAGGCCTTATTATATTGAGAAACATGTCGTGTTAGACTTGTTTCTAGAAGTTATTTTGGAATTTGAGCCTATCTATTTGAGTAACTGCGTCTTACACATCTGTTTCTTCTAGTTCTCAAGGAATTTCAGCTTGGGATGATCAACTAGAAGCATATTCTGTGTTTGTCTTAACTCTGCAGCCTTTTCTGCGACATCCGTTTGCAGAAACTGGTCGTAGGAGATCGATTTGTGCACGTTCTGAAGGAGGTTCAGCTTCTACTGATCCAATGGAAGCATCTTCTGTTTGTGCCTCAGCTGATTCTTCTAGAGACAATTCTGCCTAGTGACTCAACGTGTTATACTTATATCTGCAAGTTCTTTTGGAGGTTGCAACTGGTGCAGAATCCGTATCATCATCTTCTGTTTGTAACTTAACTGCTTCTTCTATAGCCAATTCTGCCTGAAAAGTTGCGAGGCTTAACGTGTCAAACTTGTTTCTGCAAGTTTTGTTGTTGTTTTAAATGGAGCTGATCCCGTATCATCAATTTCTTTTTGTCCGTTAACCACAGCTTATATATCCATTTAGGCCTGATTATATTGAGAAACACATCGTGTTAGACTTGTTTCAAGAAGTTATTTTGGAGTTTGAGCTTATCTATTTGAGTAACTGTGTCTTGCACATCTGTTTCTTCTAGTTCTCAAGGAATTTCAGCTCGGGCTGATCAACTAGAAGCATATTCTGTGTTTGTCTGAACTCTGCAGCCTTTTCTGCGACATTTATTTGCAGAAACTGGTCGTAGGAGATCGATTTCTGCACGTTCTAAAGGAGGTTCAGCTTCTACTGATCCAAAGGAAGCATCTTCTGCTTGTGCCTCAACTGATTCTTCTATAGACAATTCTGCCTTAAAAGTTTGCGACGCTCATCGTATTAGACTTGTTTCTGGAAGTTCTTTTGGCGTTTGAGCCTATATATTTGAGAAACTGCGTCTTGCACATCTGTTTCTTCTAGTTATCAAGGAATTTCAGCTTGAGCTGATCAAGTAGCAGCATATTCTGTGTTTGTCTTAACTCTGCAGCCTTTTCTGCGACATTCGTTTACAGAAACTTGTCGTAGGAGATCGATTTCAGCACGTTCAGCTTCTACTGATCCAAAGGAAGCATCTTCTGTTTGTGCCTCAACTGATTCTTCTATAGACAATTCTGCCTGGTGACTCAGCGTGTTAGACTTATTTCTGCAAGTTCTTATGGAGGTTGAACAGGTGTAGATCACGCATCATCACCTTCTATGTGTAACTTAACGTCGTCTTCTGTAGCCAATTCTGCCTGAAAAATTTACGACGCTCATCGTATTAGACTTGTTTCTGGAAGTTCTTTTGGAGTTTGAGCCTATCTGTTTGAGTAACTGCGTCTTGCACATCTGTTTCTTCTAGTTCTAAAGGAATTTCAGCTCGTGCTGATCAACTGTAAGCATATTCTGTGTTTGTCTTAACTCTGCAGCATATTCTGCGACATCTGTTTGCAAAATGTGTTCGTAGGGTAGGAGTTCGATTTCTGCAATTTTTGAAGGAGGTTTAGCTTCTACTGATCCAATGGAAGCATCTTCTGTTTGTGCCTCTCTTCTAGAGACAATTCTGCCTGGTGACTCAACGTGGTAGACTTATTTCTGCAAGTTCTTATGGAGGTTGAACTGGTGTAGATCCCGCAAAAAAGTTTGCGACGGTCATCGTGTTAGACTTGTTTCTGGAAGTTCTTTTGGAGTTTGAGCCTATCTATTTGAGTAACTGCGTCTTGCACATCTGTTTCTTCTAGTTCTCAAGGAATTTCAGTTCGGGCTGATCAACTAGAAGCATATTCTGTGTTTGTCTTAACTCTGCAGCCTTTTCTGCGAGACCCTTTTGCAGAAACTGGTCGTAGGAGATCGATTTCTGCACGTTCTGAAGGAGGTTCAGCTTCTACTGATCCAAAGGAAGCATCTTCTGTTTGTGCCTTAACTGATTCTTCTATAGACAATTCTGCCTGGTGTCTTAACGTGTTAGACTTATTTCTGCAAGTTGTTATGGAGGTTGCAACTGGTGCAGAATCCGTATCATCATCTTCTGTTTGTAACTTAACTGCTTCTTCTATAGCCAATTCTGCCTGAAAAGTTGCGAGGCTTAACGTGTCAAACTTGTTTCTGCAAGTTTTGTTGTTGTTTGAAATGGAGCAGATCCCGTATCATCATTTTCTAAGTGTCCGTTAACCACTGATTCTATATCCATTTAGGCCTTATTATATTGAGAAACATGTCGTGTTAGACTTGTTTCTAGAAGTTATTTTGGAATTTGAGCCTATCTATTTGAGTAACTGCGTCTTGCACATCTGTTTCTTCTAGTTCTCAAGGAATTTCAGCTTGGGATGATCAACTAGAAGCATATTCTGTGTTTGTCTTAACTCTGCAGCCTTTTCTGCGAGATCCGTTTGCAGAAACTGGTCGTAGGAGATCGATTTCTGCACGTTCTGAAGGAGGTTCAGCTTCTACTGATCCAAAGGAAGTATCTTCTGTTTGTGCCTTAACGGATTCTTCTATAGTCAATTCTGCCTACTGACTCAACGTGTTAGACTTATTTTTGCAAGTTCTTAAGGCGGTTGCAACTGGTGCAGAATCCGTATCATCATCTTCTGTTTGTAACTTAACTGCTTCTTCTATAGCCAATTATGCCTGAAAAGTTGCGAGGCTTAACGTGTCAAACTTGTTTCTGCAAGTTTTGTTGTTGTTTGAAATGGAGCAGATCCCGTATCATCATTTTCTAAGTGTCCGTTAACCACTGATTCTATATCCATTTAGGCCTTATTATATTGAGAAACATGTCGTGTTAGACTTGTTTCTAGAAGTTATTTTGGAATTTGAGCCTATCTATTTGAGTAACTGCGTCTTGCACATCTGTTTCTTCTAGTTCTCAAGGAATTTCAGCTTGGGATGATCAACTAGAAGCATATTCTGTGTTTGTCTTAACTCTGCAGCCTTTTCTGCGACATCCGTTTGCAGAAACTGGTCGTAGGAGATCGATTTGTGCACGTTCTGAAGGAGGTTCAGCTTCTACTGATCCAATGGAAGCATCTTCTGTTTGTGCCTCAACTGATTCTTCTATAGACAATTCTGCCTGGTGACTCAGCGTGTTAGACTTATTTCTGCAAGTTCTTATGGAGGTTGAACAGGTGTAGATCACGCATCATCACCTTCTGTGTGTAACTTAACGTCGTCTTCTGTAGCCAATTCTGCCTGAAAAATTTACGACGCTCATCGTATTAGACTTGTTTCTGGAAGTTCTTTTGGAGTTTGAGCCTATCTGTTTGAGTAACTGCGTCTTGCACATCTGTTTCTTCTAGTTCTCAATGAATTTCAGCTCGTGCTGATCAACTGTAAGCATATTCTGTGTTTGTCTTAACTCTGCAGCATATTCTGCGACATCTGTTTGCAAAATGTGTTCGTAGGGTAGGAGTTCGATTTCTGCAATGTTTGAAGGAGGTTTAGCTTCTACTGATCCAATGGAAGCATCTTCTGTTTGTGCCTCTCTTCTAGAGACAATTCTGCCTGGTGACTCAACGTGTTAGACTTATTTCTGCAAGTTCTTATGGAGGTTGAACTGGTGTAGATCCCGCAAAAAAGTTTGCGACGGTCATCGTGTTAGACTTGCTTCTGGAAGTTCTTTTGGAGTTTAAGCCTATCTATTTGAGTAACTGCGTCTTGCACATCTGTTTCTTCTAGTTCTCAAGGAATTTCAGTTCGGGCTGATCAACTAGAAGCATATTCTGTGTTTGTCTTACCTCTGCAGCCTTTTCTGCGAGATCCGTTTGCAGAAACTGGTCGTAGGAGATCGATTTCTGCACGTTCTGAAGGAGGTTCAGCTTCTACTGATCCAAAGGAAGCATCTTCTGTTTGTGCCTCAACTGATTCTTCTATAGACAATTCTGCCTGGTGTCTTAACGTGTTAGACTTATTTCTGCAAGTTCTTTTGGAGGTTGCAACTGGTGCAGAATCCGTATCATAATCTTCTGTTTGTAACTTAACTGCTTCTTCTATAGCCAATTCTGCCTGAAAAGTTGCGAGGCTTAACGTGTCAAACTTGTTTCTGCAAGTTTTGTTGTTGTTTAAAAGGGAGCTGATCCCGTATCATCATTTTCTGTTTGTCCGTTAACCACAGCTTCTATATCCATTTAGTACTTATTATATTGAGAAACACATCGTGTTAGACTTGTTTCTAGAAGTTATTTTGGAGTTTGAGCTTATCTATTTGAGTAACTGCGTCTTGCACATCTGTTTCTTCTAGTTCTCAAGGAATTTCAGCTCGGGCTGATTAACTTGAAGAATATTCTATGTTTGTCTTAACTCTGCAGCCTTTTCTGCGACATTCGTTTGCAGAAACTGGTCGTAGGAGATCGATTTCTGCACGTTCTAAAGGAGGTTCAGCTTCTACTGATCCAAAGGAAGCATCTTCTGCTTGTCCCTCAACTGATTCTTCTATAGACAATTCTGCCTGATGACTCCACGTGTTAGACTTATTTCTGCAAGTTCTTATGGAGGTTGAACTGGTGTAGATCCCGCATCATCACCTTCTGTGTGTAACTTAACGTCGTCTTCTGTAGCTAATTCTGCCTGAAATGTTTGCGACGCTCATCGTATAAGACTTGTTTCTGGCAGTTATTTTGGAGTTTGAGCCTATTTATTTGAGAAACTGCGTCTTGCACATCTGTTTCTTCTAGTTCTCAAGGAATTTCAGCTCGGGCTGATCAACTAGAAGCATATTCTGTGTTTGTCTTAACTCTGCAGCCTTTTCTGCGACATCCGTTTGCAGAAACTGGTCGTAGGAGATCGATTTCTGCACGTTCTGAAGGAGGTTCAGCTTCTACTGATCCAATGGAAGCATCTTCTGTTTGTGCCTCAGCTGATTCTTCTAGAGACAATTCTGCCTGGTGACTCAACGTGTTAGACTTATATCTGCAAGTTCATTTGGAGGTTGCAACTGGTGCAGAATCCGTATCATCATCTTCTGTTTGTAACTTAACTGCTTCTTCTATAGCCAATTCTGCCTGAAAAGTTGCGTGGCTCAACGTCTTAAACCTGTTTCTGCAAGTTTTGTTGTTGTTTTAAATGGAGCAGATCCCGTATTGTCATTTTCTGTTTGTCCGTTAACCACTGATTCTATATCCATTTAGGCCTGATTAGATTGAGAAACACGTCGTGTTAGACTTGTTTCTTCTAGAAGTTATTTTGTAGTTTGAGCTTATCTATTTGAGTAACTGCGTCATGAACGTCTGTTTCTTCTAGTTCTCAAGGAATTTCAGATCGGGCTGATCAACTAGAAGCATATTATGTGTTTGTTCTAACTCTGCAGCCTTTTCTGCGACATCTGTTTGCAAAAAGTGTTCGTGTGGTAGGAGTTCGATTTCTGCAATTTCTGAAGGAGGTTTAGCTTCTACTGATCCAATGGAAGCATCTTCTATTTGTGCCTCTCTTCTAGAGACAATTCTGCATGGTGATTCAACGTGTTATAGTTATTTCTGCAAGTTCTTATGGAGGTTGAACTGGTGTAGATCACGCATCATCACCTTCTCTGTGTAACTTAACGTCGTCTTCTGTAGCCAATTCTGCCTGAAAAGCTTGCGATGCTCATCGTATTAGACTTGTTTCTGGAAGTTCTTTTGGAATTTGAGCCTATCTATTTGAGAAACTGCGTCTTGCACATCTGTTTCTTCTAGTTATCAAGGAATTTCAGCTTGAGCTGATCAAGTAGCAGCATATTCTGTGTTTGTCTTAACTCTGCAGCCTTTTCTGCGACATTCGTTTACAGAAACTTGTCGTAGGAGATCGATTTCAGCACGTTCAGCTTCTACTGATCCAAAGGAAGCATCTTCTGTTTGTGCCTCAACTGATTCTTCTATAGACAATTCTGCCTGGTGACTAGCGTGTTAGACATATTTCTGCAAGTTCTTTTGGAGGTTGAAAAGGTGTAGATCACGCATCATCACCTTCTGTGTGTAACTTAACTTCGTCTTCTGTAGCCAATTCTGCCTGAAAAATTTACGACGCTCATCGTATTAGACTTGTTTCTGGAAGTTCTTTTGGAGTTTGAGCCTATGTGTTTGAGTAACTGCGTCTTGCACATCTGTTTCTTCTAGTTCTCAAGGAATTTCAGCTCGTGCTGATCAACTGTAAGCAGATTCTGTGTTTGTCTTAACTCTGCAGCATATTCTGCGACATCTGTTTGCAAAATGTGTTCGTAGGGTAGGAGTTCGATTTCTGCAATTTTTGAAGGAGGTTTAGCTTCTACTGATCCAATGGAAGCATCTTCTGTTTGTGCCTCTCTTCTAGAGACAATTCTGCCTGGTGACTCAACGTGGTAGACTTATTTCTGCAAGTTCTTATGGAGGTTGAACTGGTGTAGATCCCGCAAAAAAGTTTGCGACGGTCATCGTGTTAGACTTGTTTCTGGAAGTTCTTTTGGAGTTTGAGCCTATCTATTTGAGTAACTGCGTCTTGCACATCTGTTTCTTCTAGTTCTCAAGGAATTTCAGTTCGGGCTGATCAACTAGAAGCATATTCTGTGTTTGTCTTAACTCTGCAGCCTTTTCTGCGAGATCCGTTTGCAGAAACTGGTCGTAGGAGATCGATTTCTGCACGTTCTGAAGGAGGTTCAGCTTCTACTGATCCAAAGGAAGCATCTTCTGTTTGTGCCTCAACTGATTCTTCTATAGACAATTCTGCCTGGTGTCTTAACGTGTTAGACTTATTTCTGCAAGTTGTTATGGAGGTTGAACTGGTGTATATCCAGCATCATCACCTTCTGTGTGTAACTTAACGTCGTCTTCTGTAGCCAATTCTGCCTGAAAAGTTTGCGACGCTCATCGTGTTATACTTATATCTGCAAGTTCTTTTGGAGGTTGCAACTGGTGCAGAATCCGTATCATCATCTTCTGTTTGTAACTTAACTGCTTCTTCTATAGCCAATTCTGCCTGAAAGAAAAGTTGCGAGGCTTAACGTGTCAAACTTGTTTCTGCAAGTTTTGTTGTTGTTTCAAATGTAGCTGATCCCGTATCATCATTTTCTGTTTGTCCGTTAACCACAGCTTATGTATCCATTTAGGCCTGATTATATTGAGAAACACATCGTGGTAGACTTGTTTCAAGAAGTTATTTTGAAGTTTGAGCTTATCTATTTGAGTAACTGCGTCTTGCACATCTGTTTCTTCTAGTTCTCAAGGAATTTCAGTTCGGGCTGATCAACTAGAAGCATATTCTGTGTTTGTCTTACCTCTGCAGCCTTTTCTGCGAGATCCGTTTGCAGAAACTGGTCGTAGGAGATCGATTTCTGCACGTTCTGAAGGAGGTTCAGCTTCTACTGATCCAAAGGAAGCATCTTCTGTTTGTGCCTCAACTGATTCTTCTATAGACAATTCTGCCTGGTGTCTTAACGTGTTAGACTTATTTCTGCAAGTTGTTATGGAGGTTGAACTGGTGTATATCCAGCATCATCACCTTCTGTGTGTAACTTAACGTCGTCTTCTGTAGCCAATTCTGCCTGAAAAGTTTGCGACGCTCATCGTGTTATACTTATATCTGCAAGTTCTTTTGGAGGTTGCAACTGGTGCAGAATCCGTATCATAATCTTCTGTTTGTAACTTAACTGCTTCTTCTATAGCCAATTCTGCCTGAAAAGTTGCGAGGCTTAACGTGTCAAACTTGTTTCTGCAAGTTTTGTTGTTGTTTAAAAGGGAGCTGATCCCGTATCATAATTTTCTGTTTGTCCGTTAACCACAGCTTCTATATCCATTTAGGCCTTATTATATTGAGAAACACATCGTGTTAGACTTGTTTCTAGAAGTTATTTTGCAGTTTGAGCTTATCTATTTGAGTAACTGCGTCTTGCACATCTGTTTCTTCTAGTTCTCAAGGAATTTCAGCTCGGGCTGATTAACTTGAAGAATATTCTATGTTTGTCTTAACTCTGCAGCCTTTTCTGCGACATTCGTTTGCAGAAACTGGTCGTAGGAGATCGATTTCTGCACGTTCTAAAGGAGGTTCAGCTTCTACTGATCCAAAGGAAGCATCTTCTGCTTGTCCCTCAACTGATTCTTCTATAGACAATTCTGCCTGATGACTCCACGTGTTAGACTTATTTCTGCAAGTTCTTATGGAGGTTGAACTGGTGTAGATCCCGCATCATCACCTTCTGTGTGTAACTTAACCTCGTCTTCTGTAGCTAATTCTGCCTGAAATGTTTGCGACGCTCATCGTATAAGACTTGTTTCTGGCAGTTATTTTGGAGTTTGAGCCTATTTATTTGAGAAACTGCGTCTTGCACATCTGTTTCTTCTAGTTCTCAAGGAATTTCAGCTCGGGCTGATCAACTAGAAGCATATTCTGTGTTTGTCTTAACTCTGCAGCCTTTTCTGCGACATCCGTTTGCAGAAACTGGTCGTAGGAGATCGATTTCTGCACGTTCTGAAGGAGGTTCAGCTTCTACTGATCCAATGGAAGCATCTTCTGTTTGTGCCTCAGCTGATTCTTCTAGAGACAATTCTGCCTGGTGACTCAACGTGTTAGACTTATATCTGCAAGTTCATTTGGAGGTTGCAACTGGTGCAGAATCCGTATCATCATCTTCTGTTTGTAACTTAACTGCTTCTTCTATAGCCAATTCTGCCTGAAAAGTTGCGTGGCTCAACGTCTTAAACCTGTTTCTGCAAGTTTTGTTGTTGTTTTAAATGGAGCAGATCCCGTATTGTCATTTTCTGTTTGTCCGTTAACCACTGATTCTATATCCATTTAGGCCTGATTAGATTGAGAAACACGTCGTGTTAGACTTGTTTCTTCTAGAAGTTATTTTGGAGTTTGAGCTTATCTATTTGAGTAACTGCGTCATGAACGTCTGTTTCTTCTAGTTCTCAAGGAATTTCAGATCGGGCTGATCAACTAGAAGCATATTATGTGTTTGTTCTAACTCTGCAGCCTTTTCTGCGACATCTGTTTGCAAAAAGTGTTCGTGTGGTAGGAGTTCGATTTCTGCAATTTCTGAAGGAGGTTTAGCTTCTACTGATCCAATGGAAGCATCTTCTATTTGTGCCTCTCTTCTAGAGACAATTCTGCATGGTGATTCAACGTGTTATAGTTATTTCTGCAAGTTCTTATGGAGGTTGAACTGGTGTAGATCACGCATCATCACCTTCTCTGTGTAACTTAACGTCGTCTTCTGTAGCCAATTCTGCCTGAAAAGCTTGCGATGCTCATCGTATTAGACTTGTTTCTGGAAGTTCTTTTGGAATTTGAGCCTATCTATTTGAGAAACTGCGTCTTGCACATCTGTTTCTTCTAGTTATCAAGGAATTTCAGCTTGAGCTGATCAAGTAGCAGCATATTCTGTGTTTGTCTTAACTCTGCAGCCTTTTCTGCGACATTCGTTTACAGAAACTTGTCGTAGGAGATCGATTTCAGCACGTTCAGCTTCTACTGATCCAAAGGAAGCATCTTCTGTTTGTGACTCAACTGATTCTTCTATAGACAATTCTGCCTGGTGACTAGCGTGTTAGACATATTTCTGCAAGTTCTTATGGAGGTTGAAAAGGTGTAGATCACGCATCATCACCTTCTGTGTGTAACTTAACTTCGTCTTCTGTAGCCAATTCTGCCTGAAAAATTTACGACGCTCATCGTATTAGACTTGTTTCTGGAAGTTCTTTTGGAGTTTGAGCCTATGTGTTTGAGTAACTGCGTCTTGCACATCTGTTTCTTCTAGTTCTCAAGGAATTTCAGCTCGTGCTGATCAACTGTAAGCAGATTCTGTGTTTGTCTTAACTCTGCAGCATATTCTGCGACATCTGTTTGCAAAATGTGTTCGTAGGGTAGGAGTTCGATTTCTGCAATTTTTGAAGGAGGTTTAGCTTCTACTGATCCAATGGAAGCATCTTCTGTTTGTGCCTCTCTTCTAGAGACAATTCTGCCTGGTGACTCAACGTGGTAGACTTATTTCTGCAAGTTCTTATGGAGGTTGAACTGGTGTAGATCCCGCAAAAAAGTTTGCGACGGTCATCGTGTTAGACTTGTTTCTGGAAGTTCTTTTGGAGTTTGAGCCTATCTATTTGAGTAACTGCGTCTTGCACATCTGTTTCTTCTAGTTCTCAAGGAATTTCAGTTCGGGCTGATCAACTAGAAGCATATTCTGTGTTTGTCTTAACTCTGCAGCCTTTTCTGCGAGATCCGTTTGCAGAAACTGGTCGTAGGAGATCGATTTCTGCACGTTCTGAAGGAGGTTCAGCTTCTACTGATCCAAAGGAAGCATCTTCTGTTTGTGCCTCAACTGATTCTTCTATAGACAATTCTGCCTGGTGTCTTAACGTGTTAGACTTATTTCTGCAAGTTGTTATGGAGGTTGAACTGGTGTATATCCAGCATCATCACCTTCTGTGTGTAACTTAACGTCGTCTTCTGTAGCCAATTCTGCCTGAAAAGTTTGCGACGCTCATCGTGTTATACTTATATCTGCAAGTTCTTTTGGAGGTCGCAACTGGTGCAGAATCCGTATCATCATCTTCTGTTTGTAACTTAACTGCTTCTTCTATAGCCAATTCTGCCTGAAAAGTTGCGTGGCTCAACGTCTTAAACCTATTTCTGCAAGTTTTGTTGTTGTTTGAAATGGAGCAGATCCCGTATTATCATTTTCTGTTTGTCCGTTAACCACTGATTCTATATCCATTTAGGCCTGATTAGATTGAGAAACACGTCGTGTTAGACTTGTTTCTAGAAGTTATTTTGGAGTTTGAGCATATCTATTTGAGTAACTGCGTCATGCACATCTGTTTCTTCTAGTTCTCAAGGAATTTCAGATCGGGCTGATCAAATAGAAGCATTCTTTGTGTTTGTTCTAACTCTGCAGCCTTTTCTGCGACATCTGTTTGCAAAAAGTATTCGTATGGTAGGAGTTCGATTTCTCCAATTTCTGAAGGAGGTTTAGCTTCTACTGATCCAATGGAAGCATCTTCTATTTGTGCCTCTCTTCTAGAGACAATTCTGCATGGTGACTCAACGTGTTATACTTATATCTGCAAGTTCTTTTGGAGGTTGCAACTGGTGCAGAATCCGTATCATAATCTTCTGTTTGTAACTTAACTGCTTCTTCTATAGCCAATTCTGCCTGAAAAGTTGCGAGGCTTAACGTGTCAAACTTGTTTCTGCAAGTTTTGTTGTTGTTTAAAATGGAGCTGATCCCGTATCATAATTTTCTGTTTGTCCGTTAACCACAGCTTCTATATCCATTTAGGCCTTATTATATTGAGAAACACATCGTGTTAGACTTGTTTATAGAAGTTATTTTGGAGTTTGAGCTTATCTATTTGAGTAACTGCGTCTTGCACATCTGTTTCTTCTAGTTCTCAAGGAATTTCAGCTCGGGCTGATCAACTTGAAGAATATTCTGTGCTTGTCTTAACTCTGCAGCCTTTTCTCCGACATTCGTTTGCAGAAACTGGTCGTAGGAGATCGATTTCTGCACTTTCTAAAGGAGGTTCAGCTTCTACTGATCCAAAGGAAGCATCTTCTGCTTGTGCCTCAACTGATTCTTCTATAGACAATTCTGCCTGATTACTCCACGTGTTAGACTTATTTCTGCAAGTTCTTATGGAGGTTGAACTGGTGTAGATCCCGCATCATCACCTTCTGTGTGTAACTTAACGTCGTCTTCTGTAGCCAATTCTGCCTGAAAAGTTTGCGACGCTCATCGTATTAGACTTGTTTCTGGCAGTTATTTTGGAGTTTGAGCCTATTTATTTGAGAAACTGCGTCTTGCACATCTGTTTCTTCTAGTTCTCAAGGAATTTCAGCTTGGGATGATCAACTAGAAGCATATTCTGTGTTTGTCTTAACTCTGCAGCCTTTTCTGCGACATCCGTTTGCAGAAACTGGTCGTAGGAGATCGATTTCTGCACGTTCTGAAGGAGGTTCAGCTTCTACTGATCCAATGGAAGCATCTTCTGTTTGTGCCTCAGCTGATTCTTATAGAGACAATTCTGCCTAGTGACTCAACGTGTTATACTTATATCTGCAAGTTCTTTTGGAGGTTGCAACTGGTGCAGAATCCGTATCATCATCTTCTGTTTGTAACTTAACTGCTTCTTCTATAGCCAATTCTGCCTGAAAAGTTGCGAGGCTTAACGTGTCAAACTTGTTTCTGCAAGTTTTGTTGTTGTTTGAAATGGAGCTGATCCCGTATCATCAATTTCTGTTTGTCCGTTAACCACAGCTTCTATATCCATTTAGGCCTGATTATATTGAGAAACACATCGTGTTAGACTTGTTTCAAGAAGTTATTTTGGAGTTTGAGCTTATCTATTTGAGTAACTGCGTCTTGCACATCTGTTTCTTCTAGTTCTCAAAGAATTTCAGCTCGGGCTGATCAACTAGAAACATATTCTGTGTTTGTCTTAACTCTGCAGCCTTTTCTGCGACATTCGTTTGCAGAAACTGGTCGTAGGAGATCGATTTCTGCACGTTCTAAAGGAGGTTCAGCTTCTACTGATCCAAAGGAAGCATCTTCTGCTTGTGCCTCAACTGATTCTTCTATAGACAATTCTGCCTTAAAAGTTTGCGACGCTCATCGTATTAGATTAGTACCCAAATACCTCCTGACCGGATCCTCCCTAAACAGTGAGGGCTCACTCCACAGCGACCTTGCGGTACTCGAGGGGCTGCGTGTGGATACCGTCAGGTAAGACATACCGTTTGTCATAATACGCGCTGAGGCCCAGCTTGCCTTGTTGGTAGCTGGCCATCTGCCCGTTATGCATGCGCATCCCTCGGTTCTCCACTCTATCTACAGACCCCTCTAAGGCGGCTTTGTATCTCCCCCAGGTCATGGTGTTCTGCCTTTTTCCCACCCCCTTGCACGAGAACTTCGTGTTCACGTCCCCTTCGAACATGTAGCATTTGCTGCAGAGAGCGATGCCTCGACTCCCCTCAAACTCGGTCTTGAAGATGCCGGGGGTTCGCCCTCTCCATTTGTCCCAGAGAAGCCACTCCCTCTTCCTCTTTCAGCTCAGGCTTTACCGCCTCCTCGAGATTGAGGGTGCTCAGCAAGATGTACAGGCTGTCGGTGTCCATCTGCATGACCTCATAGTCCCTGCGATCCACGAACCGGTCAACAAAGTCATGGTAGAATTCTAAGATGCGGAGCTTGGCCAGTTGATACACGGCGATGCCTACCTGGAAAGGACGCTTGATGATCACATGTGGCTTACGCGATTTGATCTCGTATGTGTCGCCTATCTCTGTGAGGTCGTCAAACCAGGCGGAACGTAGTGTCTGATCCACTGTTTTTTCATCTCGGGTGTAGCTGGTGTTGGTGTGGCGCTCGAGTGCCTCGATGAGCTTTCCGTATGCTGAATTGCCTAGAAGCTTCATAGCCTCGGCCAGCATCGCCTTCGCTTTGTCCACATCACCGAGGCGGCGCGCTTCGGTTACTTGCTCAACAAACCACGTGAAGAGCTTCTTTGGCTCATACTGGATGACTGTATAGACAGCCTCCAGCTCGAGTCCGTGTTCTAGATACCATTTCAACAGCGGGGTGTACAGCAAGATTCCGTCGGCCTCAAGGAGACCTAGCAGTTTCTTACACCCCGACCGCTGTCGGCCGGTGCGTTTCAGGTATTCCAACATCTCCGGCGCTACTAAGGCCTCCGGTACTGCCAGGTTCATAAAGAGGGGTGCCATTTCTTCGAACTTTGGCCACAAGGCTTTGGGAGTGGAGATTTTACACTTGACAAATCCAAACAGCTGGCCTTTTAACACCTGCGGCGCAACCTTGGGGGGCTACCTCTTGGGGGTTTTCTGCGTGGAGCACTCGCTCTTTCCCGCACGGCATTTCCATAGCCATGGTGCTGAGGTAGAGCGCGTTAGCGTCGTACCCTTTTGCGGTTCTGCACAGCTTCCCCTTTGGGTATTGATGTGACCGGATTCTGGAGACCCCCGCTTCGTGGTACCGGGTGAAGACTAGCGACGACCCTCCCGTCACTGCTGCCTTTAGGAGTGGATAGGCCTCCTCTCCTGGGGCATACAGCTCACCAGCCTTGGTGGCCCTGAGAAGGTATTGTAGGGACACCCCAGGGAGGCTGCACGCGTCTTTGAATATGTCGATTTCCCGCTCTCCGTAGAAGGCCGTCATCTTCCCTAAGGCCTCGATGCCTGGACCGACGTCGAGATTGTTGTAGTACCTCAACCAGCCGTCATTCCTTTTTCCTTGAAGAGACGCTTGCAACTCCTCCACTCCTCCAGCGTGAGAACGTATCCACCCTTTAGTCTGGAATACCACGCGGGTTAGTCGGGCAGACCTGGATAGTTCAGCTTCTCATGTGTGTCAAGCCATTCATACGGCAGCCACGATAAGGTCGCTGTGCAGCCATAGGCGCGCACCCATGCATCGTACGTGGTGCCGGGGGCCAGGTAGTTGAGAATATCAAGGAACTTGAACTCGGGTGTAACGAGGAACATTGTCTTTGTCCCTTGTGCGGCCACGTTGATCTTCCGGCAGGTGCCTGCCAACTCCGCTACGGAGTGTTCCTTGATTAGGTTTAGGTCGTACCGGCCTGAGTTGAAGCCCAACACAGGGACTTGCCCACACCACTCACGCATTTTCTTCTGCTGTTGTGGCTGCAGCTTATCCAGGTCTTCCGGGAGGTACCGCGCTTCCATCTCGGCTCGTATCGCGGTTGCGCGCCGACGCAGGTCTGCCATGAATTCGGCTATCAAGGATTTTGGGTCTGCGTTGCTCAGGTGGGTTGGCTGCTTCTCTATGGTGTCCCCCACCGAAACGAATATCGCAATCTGATGGCTATCATAGGTGAGGTCTGGGGTGGGGCGCTGGGCTTGAGCCTTGTCGTGCCAGGCCTCGAAGTCATAAAAGATCGCATGAGGGTAGACCACCATCTGCACCTGAGGCATTGGGGCGCGAGACAGAGGCGGTCGCTCACACTCCCACACTACCACCAGATTGTAGCCAGAGGCCTGTATTTTCTCTCCGCGGCGGAGGGTTTTCTGATACAGCTCGTCGGCGTTGGGGGTCTCACTGTGGGTGGGACACCCATGCCAGTGGCAGCCGTGATATTGGTACACTGTGTGGGTGGTGGGGTCGTAGCCATCCACCAAACCGTCAACGATCCACCGCTCTACCCCGTGCCCGCAGCATGCGTGGTGGATGTGGCGCCCTGATTTTTCGGCCATGTGCTCTAACCATAGGATGGAGCTGCGGCTGGCGTTGTTTTGGGGGTAGAAAACTTTCTCGTATGCCGACTGCGGCCGCTCCACCCCCTTCCCTGGACAGAGGGTCTTGGTTTCCCCTCTGCTGCAGCGGTCAGCGTGACGCTGGAGAGAACAGGCCTGGGTGAAGCGCTGATTGCAATGCTGGCACTGAAAGAGCTTCGCCAGCTTTGGCAGGTCAGTTATCAGGAAGGCGTGATTTTCATAAACCCCGATTGTCATCGGCTTGGTACCGACGTACTCGTAGTTCGCGGGCCACCTTACCAACCGGCACACCCCCTCTTCGGGTGGCTCCCTAACTGCAACTTCTCCTCAAACATTTTTAACGAATCCAAGCCTGGCTTGTCTGGGTTGTCGGTGCCCCACACCATTTGTGCCAGCTTCCGGGCTTCGGCGGTGCAACGTTGTGGCCTCGTGCCGATGTGGACGGCTAGGCATCGGAACAGACAGAGGTTGTCGTTGTATGTGTCCAACGCGTACAGCCCCTGCTTGTACCGCAGCCAGTCCGGCAGTCGCCCAGCCCCTAACAGAACCTGGGGAGTGAGGATCGCCTTCACTTAGACTTGCACCCACCTTACAAAGACCCACTTGGTGCTGGGGCGGTCGATTTTGCTGGTGTCGAAGCGGATCTCATCACGATCTGCCAACCACTCTGCGGCTGTTGCAGTGTGGTATATAAAATCGCGGGACCCGCGTAGGGTTTTGTGGTACAACATAACGTTTCCGTTTTCGATGTTTCGGATTCGGTAGGTGCAGATAGAAGGCTGACCTCAATGCCTCGAGGTGGGGCATGAGCCTCTCTACGATCGGACCATCTAGCCCTCGGAAGAGCATCCACGTGATTGTTCGCCTCCCACGCTCTTCCCTATCCTTGGGGATTACCTCCTCTAGGAGTTGGGGACCGCGCTGGGTGATGAGTACAGCTAGTGGCTCCGGGTGTAGATAGCGCCAGTGGCGCCTTCTTGAATTGGCGTCTAACATGGCGAAGCATTGTAACGGGTCCGCTCGAGCCCGGGCGGCGTATTTACGCGCTCGCAGGGCGGCGGTGACCTCGTCTTCCAACTGCGCAGCCTCCCGCGATTGCTGCGCTGCGTCCTGGACTTCCCCCCGAAGAGCTGGTGGTGGCGGCCGGTGGTGGCGGCCCACTCGAGTCGAGTGGCGCGGACCTCGTCTCTCGCCTGAGCTATCTCCCCGGCAAGGACGGCCTTGCGGCGGTGGCTGTATGGCATCCCATACTGGCGAGCTTGATTTTGCAACTGTTTTACGGTGCCCATGATTACTGCTGGACTCGTACCGTCAACACTCCACTTGTCTCTAAATGAAAATTTCTTTTGCCGGAATTTAAATACGTATTCTTTTCAGGCGCCTCCATTCACAGAGGAACGGACCCTCCTGTTGGTATCGCAGTTTATGGTATTTAATGTTGGCTCCGCACTGCCGGCAGAGGGCTAGTGTGGTTTTCACCTTGATGCCGCAGCTCGTACAGGCGACTGTGAATCCCCCTTCTTGAGATGCGCGTTGTGCTTCCGACAGAATTCCCCCCTACACCGCCTCTCACACTGGCGCGTCGTCCCCAACAGTAGCCACCGACACTTGTTCATGGTGCGTACCCCTATACCTCATACAGCTTTAATTCTAAATAATATATCTGGCTATGAGTAATATATCAAGTCAGAATGATAGTACCGAGGCGAGCCTCTCTTGCTGGGGTCGGTTAGAACCCCAATTCAACCCCCTTAGGGATGCGAATGGGGGTCGGTTCGGACCCCTATTAGACCCCCCCCCCTTAGGAGGCGATTCGGCCCCACCGCGAGGTCTGTGGGGAGGTGTACTCTGTTTACTACCGGATATACTAATTATTGTGATGTCTCTGTACTTGTCTGTATGTGTCTGTGTGTGTATACGTTTGTCTATTCTTGTGATGCGGTCGTACGTTTGTCTTTGTTCTTGTGTGTGTGAGTTTTACACTTGCCGATAAAGAGACTTGTATCTCTACCAATGCAACCGCTACTATTGCTGTCACTACAACTATCTCTATTGTTACTACTATTACTACTGTCGTTTCACTACCCTTTATCCACTACCATGTCACTAATAGTACTTTCCCCAACAATTTAAGTGGTCAGTCGACCATTTGACCACTACTTGACCACCCCTTGACCACCCTTGACCACGTCATTACTTATTTTACCATCACCGTTTCACTACACGTACTTTCCTCTACATTTTAAGTGGTCACTCGACTACTTGACCAATACTTGACCACTGTTTGACAACCTCTTGACCACGTCATCGATCACTTTATCCACTACCGTTTCACTACACATACATTCCCCGACAATTAAGTGGTCAATCGACCAGTTGACCACTACTTGACAACTACTTCACCACCACTTGACAATCTCTTGATCATCACCATGTCACTATACCAACTTTCCCCGATAATTTAAGGGGTCACTCGACTATTTGACCACTACTTGACTGCTTCTTGACCACTACTTGACCACGTCATCGATCATTTTAATCAACACCGTTTCACTACACGTATCTTACCCTACAATTTAAGTGGTCACTCGACTACTTGACTACCACTTAACCACTACTTGACCACCGCTTGACCACTACTTTACCATCTCTTGATCATCACCATGTCACTACACCTACTTTCCACTAAATTTCCTCACTTGACCACTGCTTTACCAATGCTTGACCACTGCATTACCACCCTTTGTTCATCACCATATCATTACAACTACTTTTCCTTAAAATTTCCTCACTTAACCACTTGACTACTACTTGACCACTACTTGACCACCTCTTGACCACGTCATCTACCATTTTAACCACTACCATGTCACTACACATACTTTCCCCGACAATTTAAGTGATCACTCGACCACTTGACCACTACTTGTCCACCTCTTGACCACGTCATCGATCACTTTATCCACTACCGTTTCACTACACATACTTTCCCCGACAATTTAAGTGGTCACTCGCCGACTTGACCCCTACTTGACCATTGCTTGACCACCTCTTGACCATGTCATCGATCACTTTAACCAACTGCGTTTCACTACATGTACTTTCCCCGACAATTTAAGTGATCACTCGACCACTTGACCACTACTTGGCCACTACTTGACCACCTCTTGACCACTATTACCTGCTACCCACCACTTAACACTGAATGACATTACACCATATCCATTACAATCAACTACTTTACTTTATAAGGTTTAATTTGTAACACGTGTGATGCTTGTGAATAAGCCACTACGAGCCTCTACATAGCACTAATAACCACCCCTTATCAACTAATTTCACTAAGCCATACCCACTATGACTACTATCGCTACCGCAACTATTCTTTCTATTCCTACTAATGTACACCGCCAATGTACTAATAGTTCAAAATATTTTAACACACCACTCACCAACGTTTTTACAGCCCGTTATTTAATGACTTTTTTTTCACCCCTCATACACCCCGTTCTGTTATGAACAGACCACCGTCACACCCGCCCGAGATTTTCCCACACTTCGCCGACCCAAATTTTAAAAAAAATGTATAACTTCCCGGTACTACCTTCCAGATTTCCCACACTTCCCCGCCAAGAAAACTGAAGTTTGCCCTCTTCATAGAACTAGTACCACTACCTGTCAGGACTGTGTGGATATCAAAACCTATGAAAAGAGAACCCCTTTTCAAACTAGAATACAAAGGAAAGGGGATGGTCTCATTGTGTAGTAAGTTGGAGATTATGATAAAATCAGTACTAAAGATCTGACCAAAAACAACAACACTCATCTAAACAAGGACACTTGTTTGGAAGTACTCAACACCCAAGAGGTGGGTTGAGGAACCAATATAGGATTCAAGACACAAGGCTCTACTGTGTATACATATCAGCAACATCGCGATTCGTTATCATATCTCTATATAAAAAAGCAGGTACACAATGATAATGTGTCAACTATGCCGCTACTTATTTAATATGCATTGTATTGTTTGTCTATACATGGTTTAATAAAAAAAAATATTATATACCTTACTTGACTCGTTTGTTTGTTATTTTGTATGTTGTTATAGTACCTACTCTAATGAGTCACTTGACCACACCTACTCTGACCACGTCTACTTTTTCAAAAACCCGGAGAGTTATCCCCCTTTGAGGCGCACATTGCTTTTGCTCCTCAAAAATGCGCGTCCTTGTGTACCTATATCCTCTTTAGGCCTCGTTCAGTCCTGAAGGACTATAGAGTTGTGCCGCTTAGGAGGTGCCTGGCAGCACCGCTGGTGACTGTATAGTCCAATGCGAGAGTGATAATCCCTGTCACAGTATCCGCATCTGTAAGACGAGGCAAGTCCAGCAGTAAGCGACTGCGCTTTGAGCCTGTGACGCCTATCCTCAGTTTCTAGGTGGCTTAATATTTGGTCGGGTGATTCTCGTGATGAGTGTGGCAATGATGGCGTTGGTGGCGACACAACAATCTGTGGATGAGAGTCATCAAAGCGAGAATGCGTTAGTGATTGCTCAGGTGGTAGATTGTCTATTCACACATTTAGCATAGCATCATAACATCCTACTCATCATAAGATTATCTTCCCTATCAGTATAGCATTGATAGTACCCAGAAGAAGGCCTATATACCCTTTTCCTTTCACATCTAATACTCTTATAAAGACATATAAATATTAATTTACAAAACATAAGAATTTCTCTTACAGGTCTATATGAATTTCTCAAAAGAAACTTAGCGTGGCTAGAGAATCTCATTCATTGGCACCTTGCCGTCTTAACAGACGATAGTTTGTGCTTTGAAAAGTCATAATAACTTTTACCTATGGCGGTAGCGAATGTGACTGATAAGGTCAATTTGCGCTGTAAATGTCCTTCACAGTGGGTGCATGTGAACACGTGGTCATTTCCACCATCATGCATCTTACGTCTCACACGCTCGGTGTGTGACTTATCTGCAATAATTTTCTCCTTTCTCTTTATTCCATTTCTGATGTTTGCCCTCCATGCAACACGTTCTGCGGCGACTTGCTCCCAGTGAGCATTATCAATGCCTATATCAATCATGTCCCGCTTACACACATCTTTGTATCGCAGTAGAGGCCGACCCTGAGATCTCTTACCCATCTGTAATTCACCAAAAAAAGATGTCCTTTGGTATTCTACCATCATCCATCCTCCTAAGATGTCCTATCCATCTAAGTCTACGAAGACTGAGCAAGGAATAAACCGTCACACAACCTGATCTTTCCAATACTTCAGTATTTGTGATTTTGTCTTGCCACTTAATACCAAGAATTCTTCGAAGACACCGCATATGAAAGCTGTTTAAATGTTTCTCTTGGTGTGAGTAAGTTGTCCAGGTTTCACTGCAATAAAGAAGAGTACTAAGGACACAGGCTTGATAGACAAGGACTTTTGTTTTGGCAGTAAGCTTCCTGTTCTCCCACATTCTTTTTCTTAACCTGTTCATTTTTGTTGCTGCCTTACCAATCCGTTTGTTGATTTCCTGATCTAGGGATAATTTGCTTTTTACCACGGATCCTAGATATGTAAAATGGCCTACCATCTCTAGTTCGGCGTCGTCAATAAATATTGATGGTACCCCATGTGTACCTTGTGACATAATCTATGTCTTCTTTTTGCTAATTGTTAAACCAAATTCAGAACAAGCATTGGAGAATGCAGATAGTAGACATTGCAATTCTTCCTCAGGGTGGGTCGTAACTGCAGCGTCATCTGCAAAAAGCAACTCTCTGATCAGTACCCACCTAACTTTGGTCTTGGCCTTCAATCTCTGAGCATTGTAAAGGCCGCCATCTGAGCGTGAGTGAATGTATATACCACCATCCTGATCACGAAAGGCATATTTCAGTTGAAGTGAAAATTATATTCCAAAGTGGGTGGAAGCTAGTACACAAATCTCCAGAGATTTTTAGAGCGGACCAATCATGATGATGCGGTCACCAGGGATGCATTTAGAGAGGAGTTATAGGGCACCATAAAGAATATGCATTACGAAGAAATCACACGGGTTGAAGATGTTAAACATATTTTGAAAAAGGCAAAAGACACGGTAGCAGGGCCTGATCATGTCAGGTATGGCCACATGAAGGCTTTGAGCTATGTAGACCTGAAGGAGATGACCGACTGCTTTAACCAGAGCATTAGGAAAGCATCAGTACCTCAGGATTGGGTACACAGCTATCTCATCCCTCTCTCAAAACCATTCAAGGATTATTCAAAGCTTTGCGGCTTTAGGATCATCATCCTTCAAAATGTATTTTTGGGAAGGTTTTAGAGAAGATAGTCGCTGTCAAGCTGCAAGAGTTTTTGGAAAGGGGAAAGCTTCTTCCAAAGAGGACTGGGGAGCTACAGGCCAGGAAAAGATACCAGGTCAAATGCAGCCACTTTTGCCTTTGAGATTTATTAGGGGTTCCAGAGTAGACAGGAAACGATGGCGGCAGCGCTTGATCTCGAGGATGCGTACAATAAAGTTCGATTTGATATTTTGATGAACGCACTGATGGAGAAGGGGATCAATCTCTGCTTGGTGAACTGGATAGAGGCCGTCCTGCACTCTAGTCGGGTTGCTCTCCGTCTGGGTGCATGGACCTCAGAGCCACATATTTTAACCCCGGGACTGCCACAGGGATCCGCAATCTCACCAGTGCTCTTTAACGTGTATACGAGCAAGATTGCAAACCTAGAAGCACCAGGGGTTTGAAGGATACTAACATTTGCAGATGATATTCTTGCATATAGGCAGGGGAGAGATAGGGAGCAAACAGCCCATGAGCTACAGGCGACAGCAGACAAAGTGATTGACTGTTGCACTGAAATAAGTGATGTCATCCACCCGCAAAAGGCAGCTGTTTTGTGGTGCTCTCTGGACAACAGGATTGTGAAAACAGATGTCCCAAGCCTCACGATAGATGGTAGAAGCGTTAACAGAGAGAACAAACTGAAGTATCTGGGAATCAAATTTGACAGGAGCCTGTCCTTCAAGGACCATGTTGAGACGGTTGTGACAAGATCTCAAAAGGGACTCAACGCACTTAAAACTATGGCTGCAATGAACACAGAGAAGAGAATGCTTTTCACACTATACCAGCACTTGATCCTCTCAGTGATTGATTATGGACAAGGACTGCTTACTGTCTCAAAGAGTCAATAGGTGAAATTAGAGCGCATACAGAACGAAGCTATGCGGGTCATTCTGGGATGCACCAGAGACACCCCAGTAGTGTGTATGCGTTACATCCTTGGTTTGCCGACTTTTGCTGGTATGCTCAAGGTGATGCAGGCGAAGGCATACCTCAGAGTAGTTGCTGACACAGATCACCCGTTGCATAATGCGCTGGACGTAGTTAAGAGTCAGTGACTGATAAGAGGGAAATTATGGATGGCTCAGGCGGAGGGTACGATCAGACAGGTGTGCATCTTGGAGAACATTACGCGAGGAGAGGAGTGGGTCAGAGTGCCAGCGGAGCAGTCAGACTTGGGCAGAATTATAACCACATTGTGCCGGGAGCGCAGGAAGTGGTCAGCAGGGGCCACGGAAGTTGAATCCAAGCAACTAATGCAGGATAATGCTCGCCCGGATTATGTGATTATATACACAGATGGTTCAGTGTTGAGAGGTAGCAGAAGTGCCCGGGCTTTCTTAGCAAAAGCGAGGTTTGGTGCAGGAGAGCCTGGCATATGATACCACAACATCTAGCTTGAGAATGGAGGCGGAGGCGGTCAGTGCAGCTTTCCGATGGATGGAGAATACGATACACACACATACATCGTGATTGTAACTGACTCAGAAAGCATGCTGAGTAGGGTGAGGACAGGCAAGCTCCGTGCTTCGAAAGTCACGGGTGACAAGCATTATCTGGATCTTTTCTCCGGGGCGAGCTGGTGTGGTGGGAAATGAACAGGCGGACAGATTGGCTGGCTCTGCAAAACTTGGTGGAGTATTGATGCATGATAAGGCAGACGTGGTTGTGGCCTTGTGGGAGCACGTGTACATCTCGGAGAAGCATATGGATCACCATGGTCTGGCAAGAATGCGATAGCGACGGGTGACGAAGGGATCTGACCGAGAGGAAAGGCGAGACGGACATATAATCAGATTGCTACTGATACTATTAGTGTTAGAAATCTTCGCTGGCTGCTGAGGATGGGGACGGAGTGCTTATGGGAATGCCCCGAATGCTGTGATGTGGGTTCCTAAATCAATCAATTAATCAATCTAGTGGCAATTTTAACTACGTTAAACTTGTTCCTGCAAGTTTTTTTTCGGCGTTTCAGTTGGTACTGATCCCGTATCATCATCTTCTGTTTGTACCTTAACCTCTTCTTCTATAGCCAGTTCTGCCTGATTAGTTTGAGAAACTCATCCTGTTAGACTAGTTTCTTGAAGTTTTGTTGGAGTGTGAGCCTATCTAGTTGAGTAGTTGCGTCTTGCACATCTGTTTCTGCTAGTTATCCAGGAATTTCAGCTCGTGCTAATCAACTAGAAGCATATTCTGTGTTTGTCTCAACTGCTTCCTTTACAGCCTTTAATGCCAGATTCGTTTGCGAAAATTGCTCGTAGCGGCCCGATTTCTGCAAGTTCAGAAGGAATTTCAGCTCCTAATGATCCTATGTTTGTGCCTCAACTGCTTCTTCTAGAGACAAAGTGAACCATTTTAAACTTCTTTCTGCAAGTTCTTTCTGCGTTTCAACTAGTCCTGATCATTTATCAGCATCTTCTGGTGTGCCACATCTGCCTCCTCCTCCAGCCAAAGCCAATTCTGCCTGGTGACTCAATGTGTTAGAATTATTTCTTCAAGATCTTTTGGATCTGGTGCAGATACTGTATCATCATGTTCTGTTTGTACCTTAACTATTTCTTCAATAGCTATGTCTGCCTTATTATTTGAAGAAACTCATCGCGTTAGACTTGTTTCTGGAAGTTCTTTTGGAGTTTGAGACTATATAGTTGAGTAACTGTGTCTGACACATCTGTTTCTGCTAGTTCTCTAGGAATTTCAGCTTGCGCTGATCTACTAGAAGCATATTCTGTGTTTGTCTCAACTCTGCAGCCTTTTCTGCCAGATCCGTTTGCGAAAACTGCTCGTAGCAGCTCGATTTCTGCACGTTGTGAAGGAGTTTCAGCTCATCCTGATCCTATGGAAGTGCCTTCTATTTGTGAATCAAGTGCATCTTCTAGAGCAAATTTAAACCATTTTAAACTTCTTTCTGCAAGTTCTTTCGGCGTTTCAGCTCGTGCTGATCCTGTATCAGCATCTTCTGCTAGTTCTCTTAGAATTTCAGCTCGTGATTCTGATCCATTAGAACAGTGGTTCTCAACCGGTGGGGAAGTTCCCCCAGGGGGGAATTTTAGGGTTTCCATGGGGTGAATTAAGATTATTTGTAGATTGCGTTAATACAAAAACCGAATACTTGATATTGTTTTTCCCGTTATACTTTACTGTTCTGTATGTCTCATCCTTCTGAAATTCATTATATAACGTAAGCAGATCCGCAAATCACGTTTTATGTAGATGTTTAGACTTGTTTTAGTATGTGCTATTAAATTTAGCTTCAGTTATTACGTATACTGTGTAGGGGCAGGGGAAATCTTTAATGAGGAATGCCATATCGTAAGTCCGCTTGTCCTTGCTGCCATGCCATGGGGAATATTATAGAGTTGACTACGATACGGAACTAGTGGCTCATTAAACATCGTATACATAACTTTAGCAGTTCGCTGATAAAACGTGGAATGAAGTAACAATGTCGAAGCACATCGAAAAATCTAACGCCTTTTATTCGGAGTTATCGGATTTGTATACATAGATTAGTGCACAAATTAGCGTCCCGTTCTAACCGGGAGGGCAACTAATTTAATGTGTAACTGACCTTGATACATGTATCCTACATTTTCCTTTATCCTCGCTCAATGACACTTACCTTTCCCTCTGTTCATTCAAGTCGTCCTTGCCGTTATCTTTCTCCGATTTTCGTCTGTCTAGAGTTTGCCCTTCGTTCGTAAATCCATGGCGTTCTCAATATGCTGCTAGCTGTTCTTAGCTTGGAGTGATTCCACTGCTAGCCTCCCGACGCTTGAATAGCCACACTGAGTCGTCCTCTGAATGTAACACACACCCGATCTCATTGATCGTGCCACAGCGTATGGTTTCGTTGTCACACTGGCGTTGGTGTGACATATCTTCGTATCTCTTGGTTTTGGTGCACTGTCCACTTCGCTGTCCACTTCGGGATTTTCTTTCTATCTTCTCTGTATAGTGTGCTTTTGGCACTAGCTATGTGGCATTATGCCCCCCCCACATTAAATTTTATAATCATTTATAATCATTTACACACACACACACACACACACACACACACACACACACACATATATATATATATATATATATATATATACCTAGTGATTATTAAACCATGCCCAATAGCAGTGGCGACATCATGAGTCATATTTAGTGCTGAGTATGACGGTATGGTCCCTATTAATTACCCCCCCCCCCAAAAAAAAAAAATACAAAATATGACGGTAACGCCCCCCTGTTCACACCCACGATGAACGTCGTGTAGCCGGCCTATGAGAGGGCTGGTCTAACTTATTATACAATTAGTACCTAACTTGTCCAAATGAACAAGTGTCCTCACTCTAGGTCAAAACCTGGAGTTGGGGACGAGGGTAACAACAGGTACCAAGTAGTCAGTACCAGTTGACGCTCAATATTGTCGCTGGCTTATATATCCATTGGGTGTTTCTTGCATCAAATATATGTAGGTGAGGTGAACGCCATTGCTGTATACAGTGCAATCTTATAACTTTAGAGATTTTCTCCATGACCATCGACCGTATTTACTTCTGTGTAACTCATTGTAATGGCTCAACATATGTGGCCTACAAATGAACATATTAGAAACCATTGATAATTATAACACTCTAATTATAACAGTTATTAACTAAATAACTAATATAATTAACGAACTTAACTATTATAACATAATAACTAACTATGTAATTAACTAATTCTCTACATGTGTTCATGAACTAAATAAATTATAATGTTCATATCACACTCACTATATTGTAAGATCACTTTCAAATCGTCACTCTAATTAACATAATTACACAAATCGTCATATAAGGAAATACTTAAACCATATTCCTTTAAATTCGAATTCTTGAGGAATATCGAATGTTCGTAATCGATCTGATCCTCCTCTCCATAATTGAAGTATGGACAAGTAAGTAAAAGTTCCGTCGTCTCGTAAATGACGTAAGACAGTTCCAAAATGTCGCAAGACAAGTCACTTCATCACTTCATCATGTCTCTGCCAACAATGAAAAATTCACATATGTATCTATCTGACTAATAATATGTAATATACTACTGTAATATAACTTGTTGGTTGCTATGTACATCGCTGTTTAATCAGGTGCATCTGTAATATATACAGTATCTTCTAAACAGTCTATGAACAAATACAGATAAATAATAATAAACAAAAGCGAAACATTGTGAAACAGACCTATCTATTCACAATCGACTAAGAAGATCTGCGAGATTGTTATCTTTTCCAGGAATATGACTGATATCGAATTCGTAATCCTGCAAGAGTAAAGATCATCGATGTATTCTGGAATTCTTAGGATAACCAGACTTAAAGCTCTGTAGAGGTTTGTTAACCGAAAGAACCAGAAATTTTCTTCCAAGTAGATATCTTGAGAATTTCTCAATACTTTCAATTAATGCTAAAGCCTCAAGTTCAGTGATAGCATAATTTCTCTGTGTATCTGATAGCTTCTTACTGAGGTAAAGAATAGGATGTAATTTTCCCTCATGTAACTGAAGTAATACCGCTGAGATTGCATGAAAACTCGCGTCTGTTTGTAGTACGAAATCTTTCGAAATATCAGGCAACTTCAGAATAGGATAAGTACTAAACAGAGTTTAGTTTCTGTCCAAACTATTTTTGTAAGTTGACCGTTTTGAGTAGTTCAGAAAATGTTGCGGTCATATCAGCAAAGTTAGGAATAAATTTCTGATAGTAATTAACCAGACCTAACAGACTTCTTAATTCCTTTTTATTCTTTGGAGGTTTGATATTGAGAATTTTTGTAACAACTTGTGGATATGTTTTTTCTAAACCCATCAGAAATTCTATGACCAAGGAATTGTATTTCAGTAAACCCTATCTCAATTTTGTTTGGTTTAGCTTTAAGACCGTGTTGTTGTATTCTCTGAAAAACTTGTTTGAGAATTTTGACATGTGTGTCTATGTCTTTCGTATGGATACAGATATCATCCATATATGTAGCAACGTTAGAAATACCATGGAGTAATTTCCTCATCATGCGCATAAATGTACTAGGCGCATTCTGTAACCCGAATGGAAGATATGCCCATTTATAAAGACCTAATGGAGTACTGAAACCTGTGATATGCATAGAATCTTCATACATAGGAATTTGCCAATATCTCTTGGTAAGTTCAATCTTTGAAAAGAGTTTCGAGTTTGCCATGCTCTCGATCAACTCATCAATGTTTGGCATTGGTTCTGCATCAAGCAGTGTTAATGCGTTCACTTTTCTATAATCAACGCATAGACGCAATGATCCATCTTTCTTCTTCACTACTACTACCGGAGAACAGTAGTTTGAAATGGATTTTCTAATAATCCCACTTTGATCTAGCTCCGATATTTCTGTTGTAACTTTCTCTAG
Source organism: Cepaea hortensis (assembly GCA_963921405.1). NCBI lineage: Eukaryota > Metazoa > Mollusca > Gastropoda > Stylommatophora > Helicidae > Cepaea > Cepaea hortensis. Next base: position 68,474,254 of record OY992885.1, read on the forward strand.
ATAATGTATCGGAATGGGATATGGATTGACTTTTACTGGAATATCCGAGAGTAAAGTGATTTTATGTTTGATAAGCGATGTCTGTCCTGGCTTATTCGAAAAAAAAAGTGTGCTAAATTCTTTTATTGCTGCAATAAGTTTTTCTTTGTCTTGTGTTGACAGGTTTTTATTTATTGTATGGCCTGTCAACCATTGTCACTATTGAGTGTTGGGGCTGGTATTTGTTGTTTAATAGCGTCTTCTTGTTGTTCGTTAATAACCCAACATGCTGTCGCTATTCTATGTGGTATTTGTTGTGTCACCTGTGATGTGTCAGTGTCACGTTGGATATATGGTTTCAGCATATTGATGTGAAAATTTTTATGTTTACCTTTGACATCAATAAGATAGTCAACATCACTGACTTTTTTAATCACTTTGAACGGACCCTGCCATGAGGTAACTAAACAGTCACGAGGATCAGGTAGTAATAACCAAACTTCATCTTCTTCTTTCAAGACTATTGTCGTGGTGTTCCTATTTTCGTACTGTCTGTACTTTTCTCCAGCCTTCTCGAGTGCTGATTTTGCAATTTGGAAAGCTGTAATGATGTTTTCTCTTAATTGAGTAACCATTTCGTAGGCTTCCCTTTTCGGGTGGTCATATGTCTTATTTGTAAGCATATCGTTGTATAACATCAACGGACCACGAGGATTTGCGCCTTAAACCAGCTTGAATGGAGAAAAACCTGTACTAGACTGTGGTACCTCTTTGTACGCAGATAGTACTGCCGGCAATAAAATGTCCCAATCTTTAGGTCTCTCAGCTGCAACTTTAGCTAGGGTTCGTTTAAGTACCCCGTTGTAATTTTCGTTGACACCATTTGTCATCGGGTGCCACGGAGAACTAAAGACTTGTGGAATACCCAGTATTTTCCTTGCCGCTTGGGTAGCCGCAGGTATGAACTGACTACCTCTATAAGACAATATACATCTTGGGAATCCTATCCTTCTAAAAATTAACAATAATGAGTCTAGGATGGATCTACTTGTGATGTATTTGAGTGAAATAGCTTCTGGCCAACGAGTACAAAGATCAATCATAGTCAAGATGAATCTATTACCGCGATCAGTCATTGTACTGAGTGGACCCACAATATCCACAGCAATCTTTTGAAATGACCGAGATGCCAGATCAGTTTTCTGAACGTGAACTTTGGGTTGTTTGCCTTTTTGTGTGGTTCTGTGGCATAATGTTCATGCGCGAACATGTGTGGTTATATCTTTGACATAACCAGGCCAATAAAATTGTGCTAACAATCTGTTAGTAGTTAGTTTTGGCAATACCCATATGACCCGCAAATGGTGAGTCATGTGCCAGCTTTAGTGCCTCGCTGCGATATTTGGTAGGTAGTACTGTTTGTAATAAAAGTGTTGAACCTTTGTTGTCCCGTCTGGACAAAATATTATTGTGTAAAATAAATTGCCAATTACCATGGTTAGCTTGTTTAGACGGTTCATGTATACTTTTAAAACAAGTTTGCAATGTTAGATCTTGTTTTTGTTCATTAGCTAAGTCAGCTGTCAGTGTGATAGTATTCTGAGTATTGTCATCGCCAGTCTGAGAAGATTGTTCTTTTTGTTTCCGCTCTTGAGCTCTTGTGATCGCATACGCTTGAGTGTAATCAATCTCCCATTGAATTGCCTCTTCGTGAGAGTAATCATTTGCATTGGGTACATTCCCAATAAGTAACCCGGCACAAGGATTAGATAATACTGCTGCATTTACTGTGGCTTCAAAATATGGAGATTGTATTGTAATTGTGGCAATTTTATATCTCTCAATTGTGCCACCAAAAGTTCTGCAGGCAACAACTTTGCCTGTATAATCTTCTGTTTGTATCAACCTTTGGTCAACTCCAATAATTGAAGCCCCTGAATCACGAATACAGGTAGTAGGTTCCCCATTCACCCATGCCTGTTGAACTCTGAGTGTGCCATTCTGAATATTAACAGCATTGTCTTCATGAATGGTTTCTAAACATTCGTCAATAGGACTGTCTTTGTCAGTCTTTTCCGTCTTGTTGCTATACCGTTGTATGATAGCTGCGTGTGTTTCTTCTATGTCGTCTGAATCACTACTGGAAAATACATATGCGGTACTCGCTTCTTTCCAAGTATTTCTCATCGCACATGACCTACTGGTATGTCCATACGCCCGACAAGAAAAACATTTAACACTCCTCTTGTAGGAGTCATACTTACTTCTTTCCTTTGCCGTGATGTCTCTTAAATAAGCTGCTTAACCAGGATGTTGATCACACATTTCTAGATGTCCGTGTGATAACTTGCAGTGTTGACATCGAGTGAGGTGTCCCTTTCTTGGTCTGTCGCCATCTTTATTGGAGTACTGATATGGACCTCTATTTTTATTTGCAAATTTCTTAAACTTACCATTACCTTTCTGGAATCTGACGCTCGTTCCTATGACAAGTTCTGGTTGTGCACAGTCAGCAAATATGTCACGATGTACATTATAAAATAATTCACCCCGTGATTCCATTTCACTAAGTGATTTACACTTATTTTAAACTAGAAATACAGACATAGCTCCTGGAACTGCCGATAGAAGTTTGTCTCTTAGCATCAGGTCACGAATTTTATCGAAATCAGACCCAATGTCTGTCAGTGAAAATCAGGCGTGTCCAGCGTGTGCCGCGTGGTTACACACCCACTTCACACACCAGTGATCCGGGGCTTGTTTCCGGATCCGGTCAGGGATAAGCACTACTGACGAGCTCAAACGAGAGCGAAACTCGAGTGTAGTGCTTCGATATTGACGTGGATAGGCCTTCGGTTCATACCAGAATATGTTCAGCGTTGCCAGTAGTGGGTTGTGCTCAATATTTAAATTTCAAATCCCGAAACAACCAAATAATCAATTTGATTATTGCTCACTGGATTTTAGGAGGCCTGGTGTTCCTTGCCAGTGAGAAGTCCTGATCGTTCGGGTTCACATCGATTGACGGACGTCAGTCGCGGCGATTGGGCAATTTTGAGCATAGCCTACGTTGGGTAACGTGGTAATATTCTGTTATGATAATTTGGCGTGTCCAGCGTGTGCCGCGTGGTTACACACCCGCTTCACACGCCAGTGATCCGGGGCTTGTTTCTGGATCCGGTCAGGGATATGCACTACTGACGAGCTCAAACGAGAGCGAAACTCGAGTATAGTGCTTCCATATTGACATGGATAGGCCTTAGGTTCATACCAGAATATGATCAGCGTTGCCAGTAGTGGGTTGTACCTTCGAAATGGCAATTCTTGTTGTAATTTCTTCAAGGCATCTCCCATCAGATATCATCTCATCTCATCATGCTCCTCTTGTACCTTGCGGTGTGGAGGAACAGCGGGAGAGTGCCCGCTTATGGGCTTCATGTATCGATATTCCCTGCGTTCATCTTTTACTTGGTCGGCCTCTTCATCTGCTTCCCTCTGGTCTGTACATCATCGCTTGTTAGTTGGTAACCTACTTGCATGGCCAAACCATTTGACTTGCTGCCTTCTAATAAAATCCAGTGCAGCTATAACCCACAAGTTAGTCCTGATTTCTTCATTTCTGATCTTATCTCTTCTTGATGCATTGAGTATTCTTCTCAGGAATCTCATTTCTCCCATCAACAATGACAATATTTTCAGAAATATACAAGATATGGAAGGAATCAACATTGGGGGACGATACATCAATAACATTAGATATGCAGATGATACAGTCTTGATTGCAGACAATGAACAGGAACTGCAACATTCTGTAGATGCGGTTGTTGCACACTGTGAACAACTATGATTAGAATTGAATTGTAAGAAGACACAGATAATGGTCGTCACTGGGAAGAAGGAAACACCACAATGTAATATACAAGTAAATGGGCATTTTCTTAAACAAGTGAATCGGTACAGTTATCTCTCGCGTTTAAGGGGAGGTGGCAATTACCTCTTTTCCAAGCTAGGCCACGCGGACGCCCATGAAGAAATAAGACTCTATGAGTCTGTCTCATAGGGCTATAATGTCTATATAAGGCTCTATGAGGCTGTCGAGCGACTACAGGTGGTTCAGGCTGAGTGGACGAGAAAGAGAACCACGTGGCTGGACTGGCTCGACCAGGAGCTACAGCATGAAGGCCACACCGTTCACTCTTTATTAGATGTCGATCAGGCCATGCGGGAATACAGCCTGAACTCCGGCAAACGTGTAGAGCCTCTCGAGCCTGAACCTCGCCTGGAGGATTTCGACGTGCCATCCGAGCCACAGAAAGACCGCGAGATCATTTTCATCGTTCCTGGGCTGGCAACGATGGGAATTATTGCTTATAAATTGCTTTAGAGATTGGTCGAATTACTTATTACTATTGTTACACAGCAACACTTGAAACGTCTGGAGGATATCTACTACAGTCCCCAGGGCTATTGGAAAGGCTTAGCGGTCATTAAAAAACTCGCTGCTTCAGCTCATGTTTCAGAGGCTGATGCCCAGGACTAGCTCAAGAAGCAAGCTATTTTTCAGATCAATCTGCCCGCCCCTCGTTATATTTCGCGGCTATCAAAGATAGACAAAGATAGACCGAATGCCATCCATCATGCTGACTTGCTCTACCTACCACATGACCGGGTTGGTTGTAAGACATTTAAGTATGCCTTGACGGTTGTGGATGTTGCCTCACGGTTTAAAGAAGCCGAGGCTTTGAGTTACAAGAGTAGCGAAGGGGTGGATTTGGCACTTGAGCGCATTTACAAACGCGGGTCGCTCAAATGGCCAAAGCTTCTGCAGACTGGCCAGGGGCGAGAGTTTATGCGTGATGTGGGCCAGCTGACAGCGAAGCATAAGATACAGATACGCCGCGGAGAAGCTGGGAATCATCGGCAGCAGGCGACTGTATAATAATTCAACCGCACTCTGGCAGAGAGACTGTATGGTGCCTCTACGCCCAGGAGCTACTACTGACAGCCAGAGGGTCCTCAGACAGATCAGCTGAATGGGTTCGGGCTCTTCCCCGGGGGTGGGGTGGGGGTGGGTGGGGGGGGATTCTTCGCTTAACGGTAAAGTGTCTCGTTTGATGGGCTGGAAGCCGGTTGATGCCATTAAGGGCTTTTCTGTGTCCCATGCACCGGCCGCTCCCACTCGCCGCGCTATCGACCCCAAGAAACCTATGATTCATTCTTATGCTCTAGTCCGGAATCTGTATGCGAGCTTGCCCGGGGAGTACGAGCTTGAGGGTGGCGGCGCCGGTCATTAACGGTACACACGGTTCGCAACGTTGTCCACCAGGATGGGCGACCCGCTGTACTATTTGGTGGATAAGCCGGCTCGTGGCTTCATCCGCGAAGAGCTGATGATTGTTTCTCCCGACACCCAAATGCCTCCTGATGGGATTATCGCTAATCGATGAGGTAGCGGGCTCACTCCACGGCGAACTTGCTGTACTCGAGGGGCTGTGTGTATGCCGTCGGGTAAGACGTAGCGTTTGTCGTTGTACACGCTGAGGCCCAGCTTTCCTTGCAGGTAGTTGGCCATCTGCCCGTTGTGCACAAACATCCCTCGTTTCTCAACCCGGTCTATGGACCCTCAAGGACGGCTTTGTATCTCCCCCAATTCATGGCGTTCTGTTTTTTTTGCCACCCCCTTACACGAGTTCTGTTTTTTTTTTTTTTTTTTGGGGGGGGGGGGGTGCCACCCTATTGCACGAGAATTTGTAGCATTTACTGCAGAGTGCGATGCCCCGACTGCCCTCTAACTCGGTCTTGAAGATGCCGAGGGTCCGCTTGCTCCATTTAGCCCAGGCCAGCCACTCCTTCTTCACACGGTTAAACTCCTCTCGCATCTCCGGCTTTACCGCATCCTCGAGTTTTAGGGTGCTCAGCACGATGTACAAAATGTTGGTTTCCTTCTGCATGACCTCGAAGTCCCGACGACCCATGAACAGGTCGAGGAAGTCGTGGTAGGAATCCAGTATACGGAGCTTGGCCAGTTGATACATGGTGATGCCCACCTGGAAAGGTTGCTTGATGACCACACGCAGTTTACGCGATTTCATATCACACGCATCTCCGATTTCGGTGAGGTCCTCGAACCAAGCGGAGCACAGCGACCGGTCCAAGGTGTTTTCCTCTCAGATATAGCTGGTGTTGGTATGCCGCTCTAGTGCATCGATGAGCTTCGCATATGCAAAATTACCCAGAAGGTTAATGGCCTCTGCCAGCAGCGCCTTCTCTTTGTCCACGTATCCCGAGGCGGCGTGGCTCGGTTACTTGCTCAACGACCCACGTGAAGAGCTTCTTCGGCTCCTACTGGATGACCGTATGGAGTGCCTCCAGCTCGAGTCCGTGTTCCAGATTCATTTCAGCAGCGGTGTACAGCAAAATGCCGTCGGCCTCGAGGATGCCCAGTAGCTTCTTAGACACTGTCCGCTGACGGCCGGTGCGTTTCAGGTAATCCAACATCCCCGACGTTACTAAGGCTTCAGGCACCTCCTAATTCATGAAGAGAGGGGATATTTCTTCGAAGTAGGGCCACAAGGCTTTTGGGGTGGAGATTTTACACTTGACGAATCCAAACAGCTGGCCTGATAACACCCGCCTTGCAACATTAGAGGCTACCCCCTGGGGGATTTCCGCGTGGAGCCCCGTCTCTTGCCCACACAGCATGTCCATCCCCATGGTGCCTTTGCGTCATACACTTTAGCGGTCCTACACAACTTCGCATGCGGGTATTGGTGCGATCGGATTCAGGTGACCCCCGCTTCGTGGTACCGGGTGAAGACTAGCGACGACCCTCCCGTCACTACTGCTTTCAAGAGTGGGTAGGCCTCCTCGCCTGGGGCATACAACTCACCTTCCTCGGTGTCCCTAAGGAGGTATTGTAGGGGCAACGAAGGGAGGCTGCACGCATCTTTGAATAGAAGGCTTCTCTTGTCCACGGCCTCGAGATCAGGACTCACGTCGAGGTCGTTGTAATACCGCAGCCAGTCGGCGAACGTGGGAATCGATGTTTTCACAAAGAGCCGCTTGCAGCTCCGCTACCCTTCCAGCGTTAGCACGTATCCCCCCTTGAGGCTGGAATACCAGGCGGGGTAGTCGGACAGGCCTCGGTAGTTCAGCTTTTCAGGTGTGTCGAGCCAGTCGTATGGCAGCCACGACTTGGTCGACGTACAACCATAGGTTCGCACCCACGCGTCGTGGGTGGTGCCGGTTACAAGGTAGTTCAAGAGATCAAGGAACTTGAACGTGACGATAAACATTGTTTTCGTCCCCTGTGCGGCCAAGTTGATCTTGCGGCAGGTGCCCGCGAGCTCCCATACGAAGTGCTCCTTAATTAGGTTTAGATAATACCGTCCCAAGTTGAAGTGCAGAATCTTTTTCTGGTGTTTGGGTTGCAGCTTTTCAAGGTCTTCCGGGAGGTAGCGTGCTTCCATCACAGCTGTATGGCGGCTGCGCGCCGACGCAGGTCCACCATGAAGTCGGCTATCAAGGCTTTTGGATCAGCGTTGCACTGGTGGGTCGTCTGCTCCTCGAGGGTGTCCCACACCGAAACTGATATCGGCAACGGATGGCTCTCATTGGTGAGGTAGTGAATGAGGCGGTGGGCCCGAGCCTTGTTGTGCTAGGCCTCGAACTCATAATAAATGTCGTGGTGGTAGACCTCTGTCTGCTCCTTCGGCATTGAGGCAAATGACAGCGGTGGGCGCTCACACTCCCAGAAAACAACCAGGGTGTAGCCTGCGGCTCTTATATTCTCGTTAAGACGGCGGGTTTTCTGATACTGCTCATCAGCGTTGGGAGCCTCGCTGTGGTCGGGACACCCGTGCCAGTAGCAGCCGTGATATTGGTAAACCGTTTGGATGGTGGGATCATAGCCATCCACCAACCCGTCGGTGATCCACCGCTCACCCCCGTTCCCGCAGTACGCCTGATGCTTGTGCCGCCTTGATTGTTACGCCACGTAACAACCATAGGATAGAGCTGCTACTGGCTTTGGTACGGGAGTAGAAGACTTTCGTATGTCGACTGGGGTCTCTCCACCTCCTTCCAGGGACAGGGGATATTGGTTTCTCTCCTGCTGCAGCGGTCGGCGTGGCGCTGGAGATGACAGGCCTGGGTGAAGTGCTGATTGCGATGCTCGCATCAGAAGTGCTGAGCCAGCTTTGGGAGGTCAATTATCAGGAAGGCGTGGTTGTTATACATACCGATCGTCAGAGGCTTCTTACCAGACTCCACACCTCCTCCTCGGATGGTTCCTAGACGCGGATCCCCAACGTCAGCCTCTCCTCAAATGATTTCAGCTCATTGAGACCTGTCGTTACGGGGTTGCCGTCCACCACCCACAGGTTTCATTACGGTTCCCGGGCTGCAGCGGTGCAGCGGTCCCTTCTTTTCTGCGGCCTCTCCAGAAGTCGCCCCGCCTGTAATAGAACCTGGGGGGGGGGGGAGATGGCGAGAAGCGCCTTCATCTCGACCTGCACCCACTGAACGAAGACCCACTTTGTGCTGGGGCGGTCGATTTGGTAGGTGTCAAGACGGAGCTTATCACACTCTGCCAGCCACTCTGCGGCTGCCGCGATGTGGTTTATCACTCCTGGAGTCCCGCAGAGATTTGTGTGGTGCAGTCTTATTTCACCGTTTTCGATATTTAGGATCTGGTAGGTGTAGGCGTAGGACATTTAGAAGGCTGACCTCTGCGCTTCGATGCAGGGCATGAGCCTTTCCACGACCGACCCGTATAGCTCCAGGAAGCGTTTCCACACGATTGTCCGCTTCTCCCGCTCTTTGGCGTCCTGCGAGATCAACTCCTCGAGAAGCTGTGCCCGCGCTGGGTGATGAATCGGGCGAGTGGTACTGGGTGGTGATAACGCCATCTACGGCTCTTCTCGTTGGCGTCCAGGGTGGCGAAGCGCACCCAGGGGTTGGCTCAGACCTGGGCTGCATATTTGCTCATCCGCAGGGCGGCGATGACATCCTCTTCCAATTGTGCAGCCTATCGCGCGTGCTAAGGCTCGTCCTGAACCAGTCCCGCCAGCTCTGGATAGTGCCCAGTGGGTGCAGTCTGCTCGAGTCGGGTGGCGAGGACCCTATCCCTCAGCTGAGCCATTTCCTAGGTGAGGGTAGCTTTGCCTCGGTCGCTGTATGACATCCCATACTGCCGTGCTTGCTCTTGAAGTTTTTTCAGGGTGACTATGATTAGTGGTGGCCTCGTACCCTCATCTCTCCACTTCTCTCTAAATAGAAATTTTCTTCAGGCGCCGCCATTCGGGTCCGCCTTCTGAGGGTATCGCTAGAGTGGTTTTCACCCCGATGCCGCAGGTCGTACAAGCTGGAGAGGTGTCCTTAAACTAGATTATCAAATTGTGTCATGATCAATTGTCAGAATTCTACCACGAGCATTATAAATATAATAATAGTTCTAGGTCAACTTACAATTAGTGTCGAGTGTGAAACTTACACCACATTCACTGGCTAGTCGAATAACACATGATTACTGAGCGTCACGCCGATTACGCTGAAAGCCTGGCAGTCGTCCATTGTGAATTCTTTCTGGCTGGCATTCTATGATTTTCTATCGGCAATTCTCGATTTGCAAGACTTCGGATCTATCACTGGATAATCACTACAGTTGTCGATACTTCAATATAACTTTATATAATCTGCTTCGTCAATGTGGAACGACAGATATTACTCCTTGCGTTCCCTGGCCCTGAAGTAACTTTTTTCAGCCTAACACGGCTGTTAGTTGCGGGAAATCACGTGATTCCTCTCCGTGATTCTCGGAACACTTGTGACACAGGTCCGTGGTCCCGGTATGACCCTGGGTTCTAATTTCTGCCTCGCTCTGCCGTTTTATTTATTTACCTTCTACGTATGTATTAACTCTTGTCAGACCTATCTTTGTGCCATGGCAATGATCCCTTTAAAGCAGGGGTGGCCAACACGAGGCCCGCGGGCTTATGTTGCCCACCGGGGGTCATGTTGTGGCCAGCGGAGCTAGGTCAAATGAACATAAATGTTAACTTTATTGTACATATCACCAAAAGAACATTACATCATGAGTCGTTGTGACATATTTCAAATATTGTCTGCCTATCAACGACACTTGGATTCCCTATTAAACTGTGTATTCTGAGGTCACAATATTAATTCGAGGCCAAGCCCAATTTTTCTAACCACAACCTTAAGCCGCCGGTACGTTTCGTTTGAAGTTGACAGGAGTTGGAAACTGCGTCCACATGACCATCTGGTTGGTGACAAGAAGACGGGAGATATAGTGTGTGTTGTTTTTGTTGCCTCAATATAAAATTCAATATCTCAGTAACCAATTGAGGGAAAATGATGAGATTTAGCATATAACCTTATAATTATGTCCACCCAACAAAAAAAAAATTTTGTTCTGGAGATTGTACAGCAGATTTCAATGTTTGGTTATATGCGGTATATATCTTTTTGCCCCCGCACTCATTCCATCATTTTAAGAGTATTACAGTTTCAATAAGACACACCCCCAAATTTTTGAAATTCGTCTGCGCGGTCTTGCTTTTGGCAGACTGAGGGAATTAATATGGGGTAGGTTCAGAGGTGTCGTCAAACTGTGGGTTAGTTAGTTAGTTAGTTAGTTAGTTAGTTATCAGTTGGGGTATCTTCGTTGCACTCCGGACATGTCCATAGGTGAGCAGATCCTCCCCCCAGCATATGCATCAGCGTGGGTTCTTTCATGAAAGTGATTATATAAATAAACTAGCTGGCTCGGCCCGGCTCCTGGCAGGGATCTATCTATCTATCTATCTATCTATCTATCTATCTATCTATCTATCTATCTATCTATCTATCTATCTATCTAATCTATCTACCTGCCTGCCTGCCGGCCGGCCGGCCAACCGACAGACCGACCGACCCACCGACCCACCGACCCACCGACCGACCGACTCACCCACCCACCCACCTAGTCAGTCAATCAGCCAGCCAGCCAGCCATCCACCCACCCACCTACCTTTCTGCCTATCTACCTACCTACATACCTACCTACCTAACTTTCTGTCTATCTGTCTGTCTGTCTGTTTGTCTGTCTGTCTGTCTGTCTGTCTGTCTGTCTGTCCGCGCTATTAAATATTGATAAAAGTTACTGGAAAAAACGTCAGGACCATGTGTTGAAAGAGGAAGAGGACTATTGGAGAAAGGATGGATTGAATTTTATGCAACCGAGAGCAATCATCAACCTACTGGAATCGTCCGACACAGATTAAGGTCTGAGCAGAGTATGCCCTGACCATCCTCACTGTCAGCCCTACACAGATTGGAAGACTTGAAAAGGTACAAAACGAAGCCATGCGCATCATTTTGGGCTGCACGAAAGACACCAGCTGTGTATCAATGAGATACCTCCTTGACTTCCCGATAATGGAACACAGGATCAAGATCTGGAGAGCTCGTGCATTCTTAAAAAATAAGTGCAGATGAGCAGCACCTCTGCATGACGCTATATTCAGAGAAAAGGGTGACAGGCTAAAGAGAATCAAATCATGGATGGGTCGGGCGGAAGATGTCGTTAGACAGGTCTGCAGTCTTACCAGTATCAACCCCGGCAAGGAATGGGTGCTTTTAAGTGCAATTTCTCCTGCATTATCACACTCGACAGACGGTGCAGAGAGCAGAACCCTGTCACTGTCAATGGAGAAGTGAACGCGCTCATCTATGAACACTCATATAGCCCCAAAGTGCTCATCTATACAGATGGATCTGTTGTAAAGCAGCACAGAAGTGCGTGGGCATTTACAGCCCATTCAGCGGGCCGAACCGTTCAAGAATCCAGTGGTGCCCACTCTATGACCTCGAGCAGCATGACGATGGAGGTGATGGCAGTTACACAGGCTTTTATATGGCTGGAATCACAGCATTATACCAACGTGTGTGTACTAAGTGACTCAATGCGCATGATTCAGAAGATCGAAGCTGGATCTGTACGTAGACGGTGGACTGAGTCGCTGCGGAAGTCTGTTGTTCGTAAAGTCACCTTCATCTTCGTCCCGGGACATGCGGGAGTCGAGGGAAATGAACGAGCTGATAAACTGGCTGGCTCTGCACCCCCTGTAGATGGCCAGCCCATGGATCGTGCCGATATTATTAACGTCCTTAAAGATATGGCGAGAACAGAGGACTTTGACGTCAGTGAATCCACATCGCTGTCCAGGATGAAAGACTTGGGAGTAAGAATTCGGCACGGCCAGATGCGAGAGGTACATCGGGAAAACAAGGCGCCTCGTCAACCAACACAGAACTGGCACTATTAGCCACCGGACGCTGATGCATATGCTGGGGGGAGGATCTGAGCACATATGGGCATGTCCGGAGTGCATTGAAGATACCCCAACTGATAACTGATAACTGAAGAAACAAGAAGGAAATGAAAAATAAGGTAAGAAATATATTCCTTCTACTTTCCTGTTAATTTACAAATTATTTACCCCGTGCCTCTGTAAATTCTCTGTCTTTACTAATATTACACATTGCACCCCTCTCGGGATTCTCCGTGGTGAAGTGGTCAAGCCGTCTGACTCGGGCTCCGAAGGCTGTATGTTCGATTCCGGGCCGCGTCCTTCATTTCACAAGTGCATTTTTTCGGAGACTCCCGAGGGTCGTCGCTGGAGCTACGGAGTTCGTGCTTTGTGCGACGCTTTCCGCGCTGCGGAAAGAAACTGAGCCATATGGGATAAACACCCGGTGCAATGCAGCCGACCCTGTCGATTTTAAGCTAATTCTTTCATTGCACCCACTCTCATACGAATCCGGATACGCCTTTGTGTGTCAACAGAATTGACATGTCTCACATTACCGTAAAAATATCTTCGTTAGCGAGAAATCACTAGTTGTTCAGCAAAAGATCAAAAGAATGTCGCCGCTTTCAATGATTTAAGTTGTTTTTGGACCTTTCAAAGACATATTCCTTTGGTGGGGGTAAATATAAGACGGCTGGAAAAATTTCATAACGATGCAACAGACAGTTTTCAAAATAATTGATCGTGAATGACGGCATTAATTTCCGGACAGACTTTAGCAACACTACTGCTCCCCCCCCCCCCCCCCCACACACATTTCTGTCTCTAGCCTGGCCCTTTCCGATACACCATCCCCATCAAGCTGTCATGTTTCGTGCTAAAAGTGCGCCTAGGATAGGTACATGAAAAGAAATCGAGTGTGTGGATTGAATTGAGAAGTTTTTAAGGTTTTAACATTGAGAACTGTAAGGAGTCTGAGAAATGCTTTTCTAGTGACCAGCTGTATTTTCCGTATTGCATACAGTGGGGTTCTTTGGACTTCAGGATGGTGGACTGTGCCTCGGCCGAACCTGAAGCATAGTACAAATGCTCTAGTTCTCATTTGGAGTGGCTGATTCATCGGCATATGATGAAAAGGCTTCGCCTTTATATTGCTGTAAGAGAGGAATTTCCTTAATATTATTTGCTCTCCAAATTTAGGACAACCTCAACATTACAGAAGTCTATTGAGTGAATGATCAATGTATATAAGAGTATGGCCTGGCCAACACCAATGTACCTACTACTCAAGTAAATGCACCGGCTGAGTCCTCCCTTCATGGCTAGTTGTTAAATTCAGGAGAAGGGTTATGAACATTGTCGAAACCTGGCAGTTATCCAGATGGACATTTACAAAACATGGATTGTTTCCGCCTGGACATTTTTACTACCTGAACTTTATCTATGAGGACATTTTGAAAAATTGATCGGTGTCATCGTGGATATTTTTCACCGCCTGAAACATATCACTACCCGTCGTTTATCATATATGGATAATTTCCATCCTTGACTGGTATCATTATGGATATTTATGACTCTTGAAGTTTATCTGCCCTATGGATGTGTATTACTCCTGAAGTTTATATGCCATTTTGATATTTATATTTCTTGAAGCTTACCAGCCCTGTGGATATTTATAACGTCTGAACTTTATCTGAACTAAGGACATTTATAACTCCTGAAGTTTATCTGCCCTGTGAATATTCATAACTTTTGAGGAATTTTATTATCAGGTATATTTCACCGCTTGAGTAATGTTGCACTGGATACATTTAGCCGAATGAATATGTGCACCTTGGGAACTTATTATCCTGGCTAGTTCAACTCCAGTGACTTGAACATGAACACTCTTAAAGGGATAATTATGGACCATAGACTGTAGGAACCATGGTGGTTTAGTTTGTGAATATACCTTGTGGTATTAGATATAAACTCTCTGTTCCTAATATTTCTCTGAGTGGATGTTGTTGAAGGAAGAAATAATATTGGTTGGATATTGGCTGAGAACATCAGTGAACATTGGCACCTTGCCGTCTTTACAGACGATTGTTTGTGCTTTAAAAAGGCATAATAACTTTTACCTATGCGGTAGCGCATGTGACTGATAAGGCCAATTTGCGCTGTAAATGTCCGTTCACAGTGGGTGCATGTGAACACGTGGTCATTTCCACCATCACGCACCATCTTACGACTCAAAAGCTCGGTGTGTGACTTATCTGCAATAATTTTCTCCTTTGTCTTTATTCCATTTCTGATGTTTGCCTTCCATGCGACACGTTCAGCGGCGACTTGCTCCCAATGTGCATTATCAATGCCTGCATCAATCATGTCCCGCTTACACACATCTTTGTATCGTAGTCGAGGCCGACCCTGATATCTCTTACCCATCTGTAATTCACCAAAAAAGATGTCCTTTGGTATTCTACCATCATCCATCCTCCTAAGATGTCCTATCCATCTAAGTCTACGAAGACTGAGCATGGAATAAACTGTCACACAACCTGATCTTTCCAATACTTCAGTATTTGTGATTTTGTCTTGCCACTTAATACCAAGAATTCTTCGCAGACACCGCATATAAAAGCTGTTTAAATGTTTCTCTTGGTGTGAGTAAGTTGTCCAGGTTTCACTGCCATAAAGAAGAGTACTAAGGACACAGGCTTGATAGACAAGGACTTTTGTTCTTGCAGTAAGCTTCCTGTTCTCCCAGACTCTTTTTGTTGACCTGTTCATTGTTGTTGCTGCCATACCAATCCGGATGTTGATTTCCAGACCTAGGGATAATTTGCTATTTACCACTGATCCTAGATATGTAAAATGGTCTACCATCTCTAGTTCGGCGTCGTCAATAAAGATTGATGGTACCCATAATCTGCCACACTGTGATTCGGGGTAGATTTGATCTCCTAGGACTTGAAGTCTGCGCAGAACAATTCTGGCAAATACTTTTCCAACAATACACAGAAGTGAAATACCCCTATAGTTGTTGCAGTCGCTCCGTTCGCCCTTGTTCTTGTACAGTGTTATGATGCTTGAATCTTTTGAAATTCTGTGGGAATTGTCCTTCTCGCCAGCATAGCTCTGTTAGCTGGTGGATCTGTAGAGTGAGTGTGTCTTGCCCACTCCTTATAACCTCCATTGGAATCCCATCCTTACCTGGAGCCTTGCCAGATGCAAGTTCATTTATAGCACACTTAACTTCTGTTACCGGTTAGCGGGGTAGGGGTATCCCCTATCAAAGGAGATGTAAGACGCCTCCTTTCCTCCGTTAGTCTACGGGACACCCTTGGGCAAGGTGGAGTACCCGTTTAGTCCCCCGATCAGGGTTACGTGAAGCCATGGAAGCAGGTGGTGGATGGAGTGTGAGAGCAGCCGACAGTTTGTTGTTGGTTATGGTCTTGCACTCTGCGGCGATAGGCAGATGATCTCATCAGTAGAGACAATGGCTATGGCCACCGACTAGTACAGTCACTGCCCAGAAGGAAAGCAACGGCAAACTACCTTCTGCAAAACTTGCCAAGAAACCATAACAACCATGAAAGAAAACATAATAAGAAAGAGATCTGGTGGTGAGACCCCCAGGCCAGGCAGATCAGATAACACTGGGGAAGAGTGTGACGCAGGGACCAATACTAGTAATCGTGATGACGGAGTTAATCCTGACTGTGTTACCAAGGAAATTCCCTGTGTCAGACTAAGAAACAGAGTGAGAATGGCAACGTGGAATGTGAGAAGTTTGTATGAGGGAAAGCTTAAAGTAGTGTGTGATGAGATTGAGAGGTTAAACATTCACATTTTAGGAATTAGTGAACATCGCTGGAGCGGCAAGGGACATTTCACAACTGAAAATGGAAGTATTTTCATTTATTCTGGTAGAGATGTCGGAGGCCAGAGTGGAGTGGCATTTTGTTTAGATAAGACAACTGCAAAAGCTTTAATGGGATATAATCCAGTTAGTGATAGAATCCTCACTATTAGACTTAAAGGCCGTCCAAAAAACACAACTCTCATACAGATATATGCACCTACTTCAACAGCAGAGGAGGACGAAATTGAAGATTTTTACAACACACTACAAGACACATTAAATAAGATTGGTCATAATGATATAGCAATAATAATGGGAGATGTTAATGCTAAAGTAGGTGCAGGAAGAGCTGAAAATGAGAGACACATTTTAGGAAAATTTGGATTAGGAAATAGAAATGATGCAGGTGACAAATTAATTGAATTTTGCACAGAAAATTAGTTAACGATAGCCAACACACTTTTTAAACAACATCCAAGAAGACTCTTCACATGGAAGTCTCCAGACAGTTTTACCAAAAATCAGATATATTATATTTTAATACAAAGAAGATGGAGATCAAGCATAACATCTGCAAAAACCCTACGAAGTGCAGACTGTGATACAGATCATCAGTTATTAGAAGCAGATCTGAAATTAAAACTCAAAAAGCTTACCCGAGGACCAAGGCCACTTCGTTTTGATCTCACACAAATACCGGACGCATACAACATAGAAGTTAGGAATCGCTTTGGGGTCTTGATGTCTGTACAAGAAGAAATGACACCTGATGAACTGGCAGTACAAGCTAGAGATATCTTGATAACTGCAGCCAAAGATTTCATTCCGACCAAGAAAACGCAACGTAAGCCATGGATTACATCAGACACGTTAGAATTAATAAAACAACGAAGGGAGCTGAAACAGAAAGGAGATGAATCCGATAGCAGGATGAAGTATAAATCTTTAACTCGAGAAATAAGAAAGAACACAAGAAAGGACAAAAATCAATATATACAAGATAGCTGTACCAGAATAGAGCAATATCATAAGGCTGGAAGAGATTATGAAATGTTCAAGGAAATGAAGTTATTGACAAGAAATGTTCAACCTCAATTGAATGTTATCTGTGACAAGATGGGAAATACCTTAACAGAATCTAGACAAATTCTAGAAAGATGGCAGGAGTACTGCAGTGGAATGTATGATATGAGTGACAGTGAGGATATGAATGAGATACATGAGCCAATGACAGCAGAGACAGAACCTGAACCCTCATTAGATGAAATTGCCTGGGCTATAAGGTACCTGAAGAATGGTAAATCACCTGGATGTGATGAGATACCAGCTGAACTAATTAAAGCAGGAGGAGAAGAAAGCATACACATATATCATGCATTATGTACAAAGATTTGGAAATATGGTATATGGCCAAAAGATTGGAAGAGAACTATCTTCATTCCAATACCAAAAAAGGGCAACCTGAAATTATGCACCAACTATAGAACTGTTGCCCTGATAAGTCATGCAAGTAAAATTCTACTAAAAGTCATAATGCGACGACTTAGTAAGAAAATGGAAGAAGAGATTAACGTAGTTCAAGCTGGATTTAGACAAGGAAGAGGAACAAGAGATCACATATTCAACATGCGTTTAATAATAGAGAAGTGCAGAGAATTTAATGTAAACCTATTCTCATGTTTTGTGGATTATTCAAAGGCATTTGACTGTGTACAGCATCAGAAACTTTGGGAAATCATGAGGAATATGGGCTTTCCTTCACATGTAGTACATCTCATAAAAATGCTATATCTAGACCAACAAGCAGCAGTTAAAATAGATGGCGAGACATCAGATTGGTTTGACATCAAGCAAGGAGTCCGTCAGGGCTGCGTGCTGTCACCCTATTTGTTTAACCTGTATGCCGAAAATATAATGAGAAATGTAAGAGATGATATAAACAGGGAGCCATATGATGCCCTAAATATCGGCGGTCATGACATACCAGAGATTCGATATGCTGATGATACAGTATTACTATCCACAACACAGAATGGCATAGAAAACCTAATAGCCTCAACACAATTGAATAGTGAAAATCACAACTTATATCTTAACATAGCAAAAACTAAGATAATGCATACAGATAAAACTACTATGGAGAAAGAAATATACATTAATGGGAGAAAATTGGAGGTGGTGGAAAATTTTGAATATCTTGGGTCATTGATTACGAATAATGGTGACACAATGAAAGAAATAAAACGGCGACTATCCATTGCTCTTCAAAGACTAAAACAGATGAATAAATTATGGTGTGGGACAGACAGAACTACAAAAATTAGATTTTTAAGAGCATGCATCTTTCCCATTGCAACATACGCCTGTGAGACATGGACACTTACTAAACAAGCTGAACAGCGCATACATGCCTTTGAATATAAATGTTATAGACGAGTTCTAAGAATATCTTGGGTAAAGAAAAGAACAAATGCATCCATACTTCAAGAGTTGAATATTGAGGAGGGATGGCTATTGAAGACGATAAAACAAAGAAAATTGAAGTATTTTGGTCACTTGAAACGTCACGACAGTTTGGAGAGAACAATAATGGAAGGGTATATGCCTGGGAAGAGAGGAAGAGGAAGGCCAAAGAGAAGATGAGTGCAGGATGTGGCGGATGATCTCCAGATGGGTGTATCAGACGCGGGACATCTTGCTTGTGATCGAGAAGTTTTCTGGAGGGTTGTTATGGGAGCGAGGTTCTGTAAAGGACATGCTACTGAATGAATGAATGAACTTCTGTTATGGTTGGAAGTGTGTCCAGGTGGTCAAGAGTTGTTAGAGACTCTATGGCGGTGAGGGCATCATCCGCTAGGTTGGTCTCACTTGAGAAAAGCTCCAAATGTGCTCTACCCATCTGTCCATCTGCTGTTTCTTGTCAGTGATGATTTCTCCAGTCAAGGTTTTCAATGGTGCACTTCTTTTGATCACTGGACCACAGGCTTTCTATCCTTCATACATGCTTCTTATATTTCCCTTATCACTTGCGATTTGAATGGACTCACATAACTTGATCCAATATTCATTTGCACACTGCCTGGCAGCCGTTTGCACATCCTTCCTAGCTTTCCTTAGTTCACTCAGAGTGTTACGCGTTGGTCTTTCCTTGTTTCTTAAGAGAGCTTTCTTCTTCTTATCAATCTGTGGGATGTGGATTTTAATTTATGAGAATATTATGTTAAGCTGTCTAGGGGATTTATTGATTCTCTGGTCTCTTGTTAGAATGCAGGGTGATTATGGATATTTACCACAAATCCCAGGAGAAAACAATTCAATCCTTGAAACAATGGCATCTGTGTGTAGGTTTCCCTTCCCACTTCATCACCCTTTAAATTTACTATAGAGCTAGGATATTAATTGTTCACAAAATATAAACAACCACTGATGAACATCACATTTACTTGATGTACACATCAACAAATTTTTGGACAAACAGTTCAAGTATTAAATCAAAATCTGCAGTTACATATATATGTGTAATGAACACTATGCATTTTCAGACAGGCATGGGAATGATTTGCATTATCACAACATAGTACCCAGTGACCCCAGAAAAAAAACAAGGTTATTACAAACAACACAACAACCACAAATTGGGTCTACTTTCATTTACCCTCATAATTAAGGCAAATAATGATCAAAGTATATAGAACCCCAACATATAAACATTTGTTTCTGACACCTTTTACAATTCTCGCATTTAAAAAAATAATAATGAGTTGGTGTCAAAATACTACACCATAACCTTCATTGGAAAAAATTTACTGACCTGTTACCTTCAGAAAAAAACCACATATAAACAGCAGTTTGTACTACTAATTAAACTAATTAATAGAGTCATTTATCTCCTGGTGTGCTGTTAAGGGTTCATCTCTGCTGTAGATTAGATCCTTTTGCCATTATTTTCAGTTGTGTTCCTAATATTTATCCACAGGTAATTGGCTGGTGACTATTTTATAATCCATAATCCAGGAATTGAAAAATCACACACCACATATCCCCTCCGTTGGGGCTAGAATCACGAATATTCTGTTGCCTTAGGCTCGGTGCCTTTTTGTGAAATTTGGGGCCTCAGGTTGGTCTAACTTTCCGGAATTTCCACTTAAGCTCTGCAGAAGGTACTCTCCCATCTCACCATACATGGTGCCAAGTAGACGGCCATTCAGCTGCTCTGCTTGCGATATCAGAATCCCAATTATTTCCACAAAGCTGTTACACCAACCAAGTCGCGAGTCTATAACCCATGGCATTTAGGCTGACATTGGACCGGCAAGGAATTAGTCGTTGTTATCTAGTCCAGTATAGAACTTTATATGACTGAGGCATCTCATGGTAGTATCTGTGACTACGGCCACAATTGATCTATACCTACATATATCCATAGATGAATAAATCCAGCACAGTAACAGGGTTGCAAACAATTAGATGATTCCTCTTGTTGCTGCTGTAGAGGCATTTAGTTGCTTTCATATGGTCTTTTATCTGATGGTGTTCAGGGTTTGGAACCTTGAGGTAATCTGGTTTCGTAGTTATGTTTCAGAGGATATTAAGTTTGTACCTTGGTTGTATTAGCTTATGTGGTTCAGTGTCTTCTCCCATTTGTTTGAGTTGGTGTTCATATCAAGAACTCGGTGTTGAGTGGCTGAACCTTTATGTTTGACTGTTGCAGCTGTGAGACATTCCTTCGAAGACTTATCCATTGTTGGATATTAACTTGGTAATCCAACCAACAGTTGAATGGTTTTCACTGTTGCTAGTTTTAGTAATTTGTAGTAGGATTGTCCCATAGTTTCACTGATTTGGTTGAATGATGAGGCCATAGGTGGCACTTCTCAGAAGTAAAGCAGACGATACACTGTTGTCAGTTACTCTGTTGATCTTCATCTTTGTAGATTATTAGATCTTGAAGTCCATCCTGGATATACCTACTGAAATAGGACTTCCTCAATCACGCAGTCAGTTGTCTTCGCATGTGTCTATTTTGCTGGCGTTTGCAGCTTATGAGTGCAGCAGTAAACATTGAGGTATTGGTCCAGACTTTGTTTAAGACAGTTGCCATGTTCACTCTCGCCTGGCTTTTTTCCCCAGTTTCCAGTTGATAGTGATGCAATGCAGTCCCACAAAATCCACCACTCGCTATAGAAAAGGGATGACAAAGAATACAACCGAGCATTAACCTACTGTGTTATGGTAAAAGGTTTACAACACAATTACAAACAAAAGTACAAACAACAAGAGGAGAAGGGGAAAGGAGTGGGTGTCCACGTTCCACTGTCCCTCGTTGCTTGGTGTAGAGCCATTCTGGCTCTTAATAGTGAGTAAGGTATTTTCTCACTTTATATTATGTTCTGTTGTTACTGGGACTATTAGATGAGTGAAGTCATTCTGTCCATCCAACATGTTGATATTGTATCTCTCATTCTTGAAGAGATTAGCCTATACAGAATCTCTGTGGTTTCTAATGCCGCGTCTTCCTTTCGGCACTATAGTCATCATTAGGCCAAGGCTATTCAACATTGGCTTAAGTACTGACATACACATATTTCCTACATCATCTCATGTTTCCACAGGAGTCACATTACAATGTGTATTTCCCAGTAAAAAGTAACAATCAGAACAGAGAAAAATTCTCATAAGAGAAAACATACATGTACATTTCTCTGATATTAAGTACATGATAATCATACATAATAATATTAATCATAAAATTTAATGCTGGAGCCAGTGGTTTTGAATTTTCTTATTTGTTTGTCCACAAACTAGATTTTTCTTTTTCCCTTCCCCCACTGTTTACCGCAGTATGAGGGTAGTAACCGCTGTGATATATTTTGCCAATTACTGCTATTATTCGGAGTGTATTTATTAGAATAACTTATGCTGCATGGTCCAGTCTTCTGAATATTGCAAGCAATTTATTCACATCAATCTTCGCTTCTGTTCCTACTACAGTGAGGTGATACGGATTGAAGGTACATCCTATCCAAACATTCATTTTTATCAAGCGTTTTCTTTCTTTGTTCTAGAATTTATATTCTCAAACATGGCAATTCCCTAGCACTATTTTATGAAATGATTATATGTCCCTCACTCCTATGGAGTGGTTATTAATCTGTTAACAAAAGGATTGTACTAAAATTTAGCACTATAGTTCCAAGTTACAGATTATGATGTGGCAAAGCATTTTATCCCCTGACTAAGAGTCAGGAATATGCGTAATCATTTGTATGTCCCCGCATGGATAAAACAAGTTCAGAAATATCCTTAATAGGGAATTTACACTACATAGGATATTTGAAAGTGGCAGACACCAGTTCTCTACTTGTGAAGTATGAATCAGGATTCTGCTCCTGCATTGAGAAAATGTTTCTTTGAAAATGTTCTTTAGAGTTCAATCTCTACAGTACATAGATTATTTGCAGATTTCTAAGCATAGATAGTGAGATATAGTTCACCATGCATAGAAGTTATTATTCATAGGAATATGAAATTGACAGAAACGAGTTTTCTTCTTTGAAGTATGGATCAGGAGTCTGTCCCTAAATTGAGAAGAGTTTCTGACATGAGAGTTGATACTCTACGGTACACATATTTATAGGTTATAAGCACTATTAGTTAGATCTAAGTTCATAATGCCTATAAAAGGTTTTAACATAGGGATTTGAAATTGTAAAACATAGGAAAAATTACAGCGTGGCCTGCACATGTGCTTCAGTACTATAAATCTAATCAGATTCTAGTTTACAAGAATTGTTGAATTATCATTCTAACTGCTTGCTTGCTTGTGTTCATTGGCTTGAGCTCCAACGCAAAGTCCTGTATGTCGGATGAAGGCATCCTGTTGTCCAACATCAGTGTGATGTCATACAGGACCTGAGGATTGCGTGAGTATCCGTTGTCCCATGTCTGGCTTATTGGTGTGCAGACTGGAGGTTCCTCGCCATACAGGCAGACACTTTCCGACTTCGGAAGAATCGGCGATCCTATTGACTTCAGCCAGGACCCCGAAGGGACCTGTTGCCCAGGACGCTCGGCGAGGACGCGTCAATAGGTCTTGGCCAGTATATAATCCGCCCCTGGTGCCTTGGAAACACCTCTGCGTCCCATCATTCTAACTAATTCTTAATAAAACATACTGGTATATGTAATACATAAATACGTATTATTAATGTAGATATAACATACCAATAGCTTGCAGAGACTGATGCATTTTTAAAGCAAAATTTCCCTCTCCCCGAAAGGAAAGGTCGACTTTCTTGTGTGCTATCTTCACTAGAAATGGCCGCTTTAGTCTTTGTTTTCAAACTCGCCGGTCTTGGCCAGGTGCATGAACCAAAATAAAGCCAAATAAGTTAAGCTGTGCCACGGTCAGTCTATCGATGTTTTATTTTCTACTCCTACACTAAGCAAGATACTTAAACAGTAATTATTAGGGATTTGTAATTTTAAGGGCCTCAATAGACAGATGTTAGTAGAGACGTTTTTGTATGCCACACAATCAAGGTCTGCAGAGTCTCGCTGTTTGGCGCAAACCAGTCCTGCCTCTTATGATCCACAGTGCCGTAAACCCCTACGGCAGTTTTATAAAGAGTTTCCTTAATTTGACCCCACTTTTCATTTACTGTACAATTTTCTGGTGTATCTGTGAAAGCGTCTTCAAGTTGCTGTTGAAACTGAAAGCACTTTTCAGGATCGTGAGTGTTAATAATATTAATCCTGGGGCTAGATTTGTGTTTAGCTGTGTAGATTCTCTTTGGTCTCAGTCTAACCCTTGCAACAACCAAAGAATGATCCGTATCACAGTCAGCACTGTGGTAACTTCGAGTCAATGATATATGGTTCAGATGTTGTCTCCGTGTGATGATGAAGTCCAGCTGGTGCCAATGGCCGGATCTTGGATGTTTCCATGTGACCATATGCATCTCTTTTGTTTTAAAAAAGGAGTTTGTAATACATAGGTCATTACTGGTGCAATGCTCCAGTAGCCTTTGCCCATTTTCATTCATGCGACCTATGTTGTGTTTTCTAAGGCACACTGGCCATGAACTCGAGTCCTTGCCCACACGAGCATTGAAATCACCGAGCATATAAATGTAGTCAGATTTTGGAACTGCCTTGATCACGGAGTCTATCTCCTCATAGAACGCATCCTTCACATCATCAGAGGAATCGAGTGTCGGTGCATATGCAGTAATAATGGTGGCAAACCCACAAGAGGTTGCCAAGTGCAGGGATAATAGTCTTTCATTTCCTCCTGCTGGAATTTCAATCATTCCCAGTAGCGAATTCTTCACTGCAAAGCCCACACCGTGTTGCCTTTTTTTCTGCCTGCCCTCTACCCTTCAAAAAAAAAGGTGTAATTGTTTTCCCTGAGTGACCCTTCCTCAGCGAGGCGAGTCTCCTGCAGGCCAGCAATTTCAATATTAAGACGATTGAGTTCGGCATCAATCACAGCCGTTTTTCTCACATCGTCAATATTGGTCAAGTCAGTGGAAAATTCTGGACACATGGTTCTCACGTTCCAGGTTGCAAGCCGTAGCTTGAGGTTTCTATTTTTATTTTTGTTTGTACCTGGTGCATTGGTTTTACAGCCTGCGATTCAGATTTTGTCCTAGCCCCAAGCACCCATTGAAGCAGGCAGGCTGTGGCGGATCAGCACTCAATTGGCCGGGGCTGCCCAGCTTGAGGCGGGCGGTAGCTGATCAGTGACACCTGTAGGTGTCTCCCACCGTCAGAGGCAATGCGTGGCGCCCCATGTCTACGCCAGTTGACAGGGACTTATAACCCGTAACAGTTGCCTCTCGCTTTGATTCCGAGACCAGTTAAGACCAGGGATGGAGTTATTGCCTCTCCATAGCACAAAGCCTGGGCTAAAATATAGAGATCATGTGTTGCCCATGCAGCATGATCCCTCTCTCGGCCTGCCTAGTTCACTCCAGAGGAAAGGTAACACCCCTACATCTGGAACAAGACAAGCTGCAGAAGCTGCCGGATCAGCAAAGCAATGCTCTAGCTTTCCGCCTGTCGGAGCTTCGAACCTAGACCAGCCGCCAACCAAGGCTTAGGGCCTGGTCTGCCCTGCCATGACATTTTGTCTTTAGCTTGCATTTCCTCGCACCAGGGTAAGGCTTGTACCCTCCCAATTGCGCTCTTCCGCCCGAAGCCGTTGGCACAATGTGGGGTGTCGGGTTTGGTAAGCGCCGCCCAACGTTCGGCGCTAACAGAAAGCAGGTAGTACCGTCTACTGTTATACGGTAGCTCAGTCATATCTGACTAAGACCTGACACATCATCATCAGTGAGAAAGGTAAGATTAATATAGATTATTAATATTATTTTGATGTTGGTTTTTGTTATGTGAATATTCATTATGTGTATTTGAGGTATTACGTAACCATGGTGTCAACTACTAAAGACGTTGGACCAAATAAGAGAAGAGTCACAGAAGAATTAAGATGTTTTCAAGTCAGGTGGACAATAAACTATTTTTTCGTGGAAATTAAAAACATAGCTCATATGCTTGATATGCAACAAATCTGTTTCTGTCTTGAAAGAGAATAACATCAAACGGCACTACGAGACTAAACATGCAAATAAGTTTGATAACTACAAAGGACAATTTCGACAAGACCAAGTAAATGATGTAAAAAAAACATTTCTGCACAACAAAAGATAATTACTAGAGCGGGTTCAGAGTCAACATGCTATGTAAAAGCTAGTTATGCAGTATAGCAAACAAAAAAATTGAAGCCATATTCAGATGGTGAAATGGTTAAGGACTGTTTGGAGAGCGTCGTTGAAATTCTGTCCGGAAAAGGAGAAGAATGTCTCAAAAAATAAGTCAGTTTCGTCAGACTATTACTTGGCGTGTGGACGACATTGGAAAATATATTGAAGATAATTTGAATAGTCGAGCATCCGAGTTTATATTTTATGCTCTCGCAGTGGATGAAAGCACAGATATGGCAGATACTGCCCAACTGGCAATTTTTATCGTGGGTGTTGATATCCA
This sequence comes from Cepaea hortensis, assembly GCA_963921405.1. Taxonomy (NCBI): domain Eukaryota; kingdom Metazoa; phylum Mollusca; class Gastropoda; order Stylommatophora; family Helicidae; genus Cepaea; species Cepaea hortensis. The sequence goes on from OY992885.1 coordinate 68,500,444, forward strand.
TTTTATAAAGACAGAAGAATTAGGGGCACTATATCCACTTAAGGACACTACTAAGTTACGAGATTTGTTAGAAGCAGTTACATCGACATTGAATTGCTTTTTGTTACAACTTAACAACGTATCGGGCTTAACAACGGATGGTGCTCCAGCAATGGTTGGGAAACCCGAATGTTTAGTAAAATTGATTGAAAATGAGGTCTCCAAAGTTGGTAACACTTCAATGCTAAATTTTCATTGCATTAATCATCAGGAGAATTTATGTTCGAAGTCCCACAAAATGGACCATGTCATGAAAGTGGTCGTCAAAATAGTGATCTTCATTAATTGATTATGTGGTTGTTTCGGGATTTGAAATTTAAATAGTGAGCACAACCCACTACTGGCAACGCCGATCGCATTCTGGTATGAACCTAAGGCCTATCCACGTCAATATGGAAGCACTATACTCGAGTTTCGCCCTCGTTTGAGCTCGTCAGTAGTGCATATCCCTGACCGGATCCGGAAACAGTCCCGGATCACGCGTGTGCAGCGTGTGTGTAACCACGCGGCACACACTGGACACACCAAATTATCACAACAGAACATCACAATGCTACCCATCGTAGGCTATGCACACGCGTTCTTTGTGCTCAGATTATCATGACGTTACATTTTATGCAGCAGTAAGATGACTGACCCGTGCCAAATTGTCGAAAAGAGTGTTTGATTTACAACACGAAATACAGTCATTCTTTGCAAGCAAATCGAAAAGTATCCCAGAGTTTGAAGACAAAGAGTGGGTTTGCGACTTTGCATTTCTGGTCGATATAACTGGCCACCTAAATGACGTTAATACTCATCTACAAGGGAAAGATAAATTAATTAACAAGACGCATGTTTTGTTTTACATTAAACCAGGCAAGCGTTTGAGCACGATCTCATCTACCGGGAAGCGACGATGTGGTCGAAGCTGTAGCACGCTTGCTTATTTACTTTAATTAACAACAACAATATTTAATAAAAATTAGGTGCGTGGCCCGGCAGGAAATATTATTTCTGAAATTTGGCCCGCCTGCTGAAAAGGTTGGCCACTCCTGCTTTAAAGGATCTTCTGCTTGTGCCTCAAATGCTTCCTCTAGAGCAGTGGTTCTCAACCGGTGGGGAATTCCCCCCCTCCCAGGGGGAAATTTTAGGGTTTCCAGGGGGGGGGGGGAGAATGAAGATCATTTCAAGATCGCGTTAATACAAGAACGATTACTTGATATTGCTTTTCCCTTCATACTTTACAGTAATGCACGTCTCATCCTTCTAAAATTCATTTGATAAAGTAAGTAGACCTACAAATCACGTTTTATGTGGATGTCTAGACCTGTTTTAACATATTTTACCTTCCATTTTAACGTATACTGTGTAGGGGTGGGGGATTTTTAGGTAGGAAATATGAAAGGAGGGAAGAATGACGTTCTGAAAATATGGTGAAGGGGGGCACGGGCCAAATTTTTTATAGGAAAGGGGGGGGGGGAGGATGGCGTTCTGAAAATATGGTGAAGGGGGGCTCGGGTCAAAACAGGTTGAGAAATACTGCTCTAGAGCCTTTTCTGCCAGATCCGGTTACGTAACTGCTCGTAGCAGCTCTGTTTCTGTTAGTTCTGAAGGAGTTTCAGCGCGTGCTGATCCCGTGGAAGTATTTTGTTGTACATCAAATGCTTCTTCTAGAGCCGTTTCTGCTTAATCTAGTTGCGTAACTGCTTGTGGCTCATCTTTTTCTGCTAGTTCTGAAGGAGATTCAGCTTGTGCTGATCCTATCGAAGCATCTTCTGTTTGTGTCTCAACTCCATCCTCTGACCTTTACTGCCAGATCCGAATGCGCAACTGCTCTTAACAGCTCTGTTTCTGCTTGTTCTGAAGGAGCTGAACCAGTGGAAGCATAATCTGTTTGAGCCTCAATTGCTTCTCCTAGAGCCTTGTCTGTCAGATCCGCTCGCATAACTGCTCATGGCAGCTCTGTTTCTTCTAGGCCTGAAGAATATTCAGCTCGCGCTGATCCTGTGGAATCAACTTCTGTTTGTGCCTCATCTGCTTCCCCTGAAGCCTTTTCTGACAGATCCGCTTACGTAACTGCTCGTATCGTAGCAGCTCTGTTTCTGCTAGTTCCTAAGGGGTTTCAGCTCACACTAAGCCAGTGGAAAGATCTTCTGTTGGTATCTCAACTGCTTCGTCTACAGTCTTTTCTGATAGATCCATTTGCGTCACTGCTAGTGGCAGGTCTTTTTCTGCTAGTTCTTAAACAGTTTCAGCTTGTGCTGATCCCATGGAAGTATTTTTTGTGTGTCTCAACTGCTTTTTCTAGAGCCTCTTATGCCATATCCCGTTGCGTAACTGCTTGTGGCTCAACTGTTTCTGGTAGTTCTGAAGGATATTTAGCTTGTGCTGATCATGTCGAAAAATCTTCTGTTTTTGTTTCAACTGTTTTCTCTATGGCCTTTGCTGCCAGATTCCCTTGCGTAACTGCTCTCGGAAGCCCTGTTTCTGCCAGTTTTGAAGGGATTACAGGTAGTGCTTAACCAGTGGAAACATAATATGTTTGTGCTTCAACTACTTCTTCAAGAGCCTTGTCTGTCAGATCTGTTTGCGTATCTGCTTGTGGCAACTCTGTTTCTGCTACTTCTGAATTGGTTTCAGCTCATATTGATCCAGTGAAAACATCTTTTGATGGTGTCTCAACATCTTCTACTAAAGCCTGTTCAGCCTGACCCACTCGCGTAATTGCTCATGTCAGCTCTGTTCCTTCTAGGTGTTCTAGCTCTTTTCCTCTAGTTCTGTAGGAAGTTTAGCGCGTGCTGATCCAGTTGAAGCATCTTCTGTTTGTGTCTCAATTGCTTCCTCTAGTCTTGTCTACTAGATCATTAGAGCAGGGGCCACCAAACTTTTTTTCACGGCGGGCCGGATAACTGACCAAATGACGAGCGCGGCCGCATACTCACTCTGTACAATACTTGCGCCCGTCTCATTGGCCAAGGTCTTACAGGTGCGGTTCGTAATCCAGTGTACCCGCGTTCGAAACAGAGCTGCGCGCGATTTGGCAGCAGACCACTATGCTATGGTATGGGTGTCGATCGTTCAGAAAGCAATGGCAAACTACAGAACGTAAACTTGCCAAGACATCAACAATAGCAAAATATGCTGGTGTTGACGGCAAACGTCCTGTAAAGGATATGCTGTTAACTTTAACAATACTTGCAAGCCAGAACGAAAGTTTTGGGGGAAAAGACGCAAAACTAAGTTAATCATGGGTGAGGGGCGTGCAATGCACACACACACAAAAGACAACAAACACATTTATTTAATAAAAACAGTTATCACAGAAGGCTACGTTAGCGAAACGATAGTTACATCAGACCAAGTGTGCACATAACCGAGTCTCACAAACTAAGCAGCAAAAGAGGTTAGTGAGATTTGTGAAACTGATATTTGGCTTTCAAGATATCATCAATCTTTGGTTTTGTATTGCCGCATCCAATCAAGAGAATTGCTTTCAAATATTCATCACCTAATCTCGGTAGATATGTTGACTTCACATACTTCATTGTTGAAAATGTTTGCTCACTGACATAAGTTGTTCCAAACACTGATGCCATACGAGCGGCAAATTTCTTCAATTTCGGAAACTCAACATCACGTAAGCAGCGGTACAATTCAACAATTTTTCCTTCTCTATGCTTCTCTTTCAACAAGTCAGTTGCTTGCAAATCAGTGAGCGCCATCTGTAGTTCAACTGACACATCATCAAGGTTACAATCAAACGGATTCTGAAACAAAAGAATGCCACTCACAATTCTGTCAAGATCTGAAAATCTCTCCAAAAATGCTTCTTCATGTCGGCGATTATAGAGCAAAATTCTTTGAAACAGTGAACATGAGAAAAGTTTTCTCCTTCCAGTTGTGTCTCAAACAATGGCAGCTTTCTCCGAAATCCTTTGATGATTCTGTAGAGATCATAGACGAGGTTATTCTTTCCCCGAAGTCTCAAATTCAGTTAATTCATTTGCGATGTGATGCCGACCAAAAATGACAACTTTGACAGCCATGTAGGATCTGACAACTGCGGATTAGGTCTATCTTATTCGGTGAGAAAATCACCTATTTACCGCAGCCGAACCACCTCAATGTTGTGTGATAAGGCAAGTCACATAATTCAGAATCAATTTCTTTAAGAAAAAGCCTGGAACTGTGATTGAGTGCATGTCCCCGAATGAAGTTCACAGCAGAAATGACTGGTACACAAGAAATATCTAATTCTTTCCCACAGAGTGCTTGCTGATGTATGATGCAGTATATGAACAGAGCTCACGGAATTTGCAAATCTTCCAGCTGAGTCCTGATGTTCCCCATCAGACCCTTCCTCACTCCAGATTTTATTAGAAAGCAGCAAGTCAAATGGTTTGGCCTTGCAAGTAGGTTACCATTCAACAGCATACCACAACAAGCAATGATGTACAGACCAGATGAAAACAGAGGAAGAGGCCGACCACGTAAACGTTGGACGGAGGGAATAGCAGAGTCCATGGGAATATCGAAACATGAAGCCCAAAATCGGGCACTCTCACGATGTTTATACTTCACTTCGACACCGCAAGGTACAAGGGGAACATGATGAGATGAGATGAAGAGGAGGTTCATCTTGTTGTTATTTAGTGGAGACATCTTCTGTTTGTGCTTCATTTTATATCTCAAGAGCCTTTTCTGCTAAAACCGGTTGTGTAACTGCTCGTAGCAACTCTTTTCCTCTAGTTCTGTAGGAAGTTTAGCGCGTGCTGATCCAGTTGAAGCATCTTCTGTTTGTGTCTCAATTGCTTCCTCTAGTCTTGTCTACTAGATCATTAGAGCAGGGGCCACCAAACTTTTTTTCACGGCGGGCCGGATAACTGACCAAATGACGAGCGCGGCCGCATACTCACTCTGTACAATACTTGAATCCCGTCTCATTGGCCAAGGTCTTACAGGTGCGGTTCGTAATCCAGTGTACCCGCGTTCGAAACAGAGCTGCGCGCGATTTGGCAGCAGACCACTATGCTAAGGTATGGGTGTCGATCGTTCAGAAAGCAATGGCAAACTACAGAACGTAAACTTGCCAAGACATCAACAATAGCAAAATATGCTGGTGTTGACGGCAAACGTCCTGTAAAGGATATGCTGTTAACTTTAACAATACTTGCAAGCCAGAACGAAAGTTTTGGGGGAAAAGACGCAAAACTAAGTTAATCATGGGTGAGGGGCGTGCAATGCACACACACAAAAAAGACAACAAACACATTTATTTAATAAAAACAGTTATCACAGAAGGCTACGTTAGCGAAACGATAGTTACATCAGACCAAGTGTGCACATAACCGAGTCTCACAAACTAAGCAGCAAAAGAGGTTAGTGAGATTTGTGAAACTGATATTTGGCTTTCAAGATATCATCAATCTTTGGTTTTGTATTGCCGCATCCAATCAAGAGAATTGCTTTCAAATATTCATCACCTAATCTCGGTAGATATGTTGACTTCACATACTTCATTGTTGAAAATGTTTGCTCACTGACATAAGTTGTTCCAAACACTGATGCCATACGAGCGGCAAATTTCTTCAATTTCGGAAACTCAACATCACGTAAGCAGCGGTACAATTCAACAATTTTTCCTTCTCTATGCTTCTCTTTCAACAAGTCAGTTGCTTGCAAATCAGTGAGCGTTATCTGTAGTTCAACTGACACATCATCAAGGTTACAATCAAACGGATTCTGAAACAAAAGAATGCCACTCACAATTCTGTCAAGATCTGAAAATCTCTCCAAAAATGCTTCTTCATGTCGGCGATTATAGAGCAAAATTCTTTGAAACAGTGAACATGAGAAAAGTTTTCTCCTTCCAGTTGTGTCTCAAACAATGACAGCTTTCTCCGAAATCCTTTGATGATTCTGTAGAGATCATAGACGAGGTTATTCTTTCCCCGAAGTCTCAAATTCAGTTAATTCATTTGCGATGTGATGCCGACCAAAAATGACAACTTTGACAGCCATGTAGGATCTGACAACTGCGGATTAGGTCTATCTTATTCGGTGAGAAAATCACCTATTTACCGCAGCCGAACCACCTCAATGTTGTGTGATAAGGCAAGTCACATAATTCAGAATCAATTTCTTTAAGAAAAAGCCTGGAACTGTGATTGAGTGCATGTCCCCGAATGAAGTTCACAGCAGAAATGACTGGTACACAAGAAATATCTAATTCTTTCCCACAGAGTGCTTGCTGATGTATGATGCAGTATATGAACAGAGCTCACGGAATTTGCAAATCTTCCAGCTGAGTCCTGATGTTCCCCATCAGACCCTTCCTCACTCCAGCCATGTTTTTACCTCCATCAACTGTAACACCTCGAAGCTGATTCCACTGAATCTTATAGTCTTGCAAAATAGTTTGCACTTCCATGACAATGACTTTTCTAGTTGTTGTTCCATGCATGCTGCAAACGCATGCCAACTCTTCGGTTACCTGAAAGTCCAAACTGACACCACGAATTAACACGAAAAGTTATGACGTACTCGAAAGACCAGTAGACTCATCCAGCGCCAGAGAATACCACAACAAGCTCCTAGTTTTCTAGCGTATCTGTAGCACTATGTTCTCTCTAAGTTCTTCTGTTCTTCGCCCATCTGAACTTGCCGAAAGGCTGATAGTTCTAAAGAAATCGGCTTTCTCAGGATACAAGTCATTTGCTGCTTCCAGCATATACTCTTTGATGAAGTTGCCATCAGTAAACGGTTTTCCTCGTTCTGCCATCTTATGCACTATTTTGTAAATCATGCGAGTGACAGATTCATTTTCAGCAAACTTGCTCGTGAAGAGATTTCTTTGTGTTTCTAAATCACGTTTCATTGACATATTTCTCAGAGTTTAACTTTAAAGAAAACTTTGAATATGTTGATAGATGTGATGTTTCGTTGTGACGCCGAAGATTTGACTCTTTGAAAACGGCAACACTCTCGCTGCATATTACGCAACTGGTTTTCTGGTCCTTTGTTTCCACAAAGAAGTAATTTACTCCCCATTCTTCATTGAAAACGTTTTTCTTTGTAGTCGTAATGAAGGGTGAAGTACACGGGATCTAAAAATGAAAAAGACAGTGAATTAGAAACATAATTAAAATCCTATTGAAACACAAGAAAAGCTGAGGACTATGTGTGACTGGTGAAGCTACGGCTCACCAAAGGTACATAGAAAGTTTATAGGTACCTTTGGCAATAGAATATCTCTCATAATACGGTTTGCAAAATATATAAATAGGGCCGGCCTAAATAAACAGCATAGAGCAGAGTTTTTCAACCGGGGTTCTGTGAGTGGCAGCCAGGGGTTCCACCAAAACAGACCGAAATCACCTAAATGTATCATTTCTGCTACATAAAGTAGGACAGACACTTAGATCATCGCACAGAGTTCCTTGAGCAACGTAAACATTTGCGTAAGGAACTGCTCCAGCGGAAAGGTTGAAAAACACTGGCATAGAGACCAGCTCGATTAAGACACCTTGACCGGGGAATTCTTCTGAGCTGGGAATAATATTGCCGTAATAACACGAGGCTTCTATGACATTTTAATGCTATGTTTGCTACTTTATTGCTTCTATTCACACTTGTAGCTCACTTATCTAACACTGTCAAACAAAGATATCCTTGTTACATGCCTATAAATGGATGACTGGCAAAAAGAAGTAAATATTTCTGGATCATAGGACCTGTGTTGACAGCCGGGCGCATCTGGATGAGGGAAAGATGTGCGTGTGTGTGTTGCCATGGAAACCATGGTAACGTCAGAGCGTAGGCAGCGCTACCACGAGCCGGGAAAGGACTCGGGAAGGCGCGAAATAAGCAAACATTACAATAAACAAGAAAATCTAGATACAATAATTTATAATTGAAAATAGTAAATTTAAGACACATAGCATCCATGAGGTCTCTGCATGTGTGAAGATCTCATATTATTCTAAACACAATATTTAAATTTAAATTGTATCACGTCTCGTGTTCCATACGTTATATCAAGCAAGTTCGACTACCTTCGGCAGGCCGGTTGAAATGACGTCACGGACCGAATGCGGCCCGCGGATCGCAGTTTGGTGACCTCTGCATTAGAGTAACTGCTCGCAGCAGCTCTGTTTCTGCTAATTATCGAGTGTCAGCTCGTACTAAGCCAGTGGAAACATCTTCTATTGGTTTTTCAAATGCTTCTTCAATGGCCTTTTCTGTCTGAAACAGCCACGTAACTACTCAGCAGCTCTGTTTCTGCTAGTTCTGAAGGCGTTTCACCTCATGCTGAACCAGTGGGAACATCTTCTGTTGGTGTCTCAACTGTTTCTTCTAGAGCACTTCTAACTGCTTCTTCTAAATCGTGTATCCCTTCCCTCTTAATTAGGAAAATCTGTGTTATCTCCCGTTGCGGAACCTGCGCATGATATTTTCCCTTTGACGTCACAAGGCGCAAAAAAAAAAAAAAAAGGAAAAATAAAACAATGTGGATCGCATCCATATTTACCACCTGACTTGCATATTATACGCAACTGGTATATGCCCGGGAAGAGATGAATCAATCGATCAATCATGTGCTATGCCGGAAAGCGTAGACGGTCATGACTAGCCATTTCACTCGATCACCAGAGTCGTGGATCAGCTCAGTGTTCCTGTCTCGACCATGCCATGTGGCCAAGCCATCCAGGTATTTACTTCTCGGTCTTCCCCTTGGTCTGTTCCCTTCGATCTTGCCAGTTGTCACTAAGTTCTCCAATCCATTTCTTCTCATAACATGCCCAAAAAATGTTGACTGTCTATGTCTAATTTCTCTAATCAATTTACGATTTTCATTTGTCTCCTGTAGTACTTGGTCATTGGTTTTTCTGTCTGTCCATGGTATTCTTTGCATTTTCCTCAGAAACCACATTTCTGCAGCCATCAGATGTTTTTCAGCTTGACTGCTCATTGTCCAAGTTTCACATCCATACTAAAGAACAGGCTCTATATGTAGCACCTCAACACTCTTTTTCTCGTTTCAATTGACATATTTTTATTGGTCAGAATGTTTTTCATCTTGCTAAAGGCTACTTTCGCCATGGCGATTCTTGTTGTTGTTCTTCTTCTTCTTTGCGTTCATCCGGAGTGTTTTTTTTTCAGATTTGATTGCGATGTGTCCAGTTAGGCATCCTTGGGTCGAAACCCTTAGGCCAAAACATCCGATTTTTAGCGTGCAATTTTGACCAGGTTAGCATTCCTAAGAGACTCTCACTTATGTGGCACCGTGCACATCCCAGCTGGTCAAGTTGGAGCAGTGGAAGACTTCACGGTCATCCCTCAAAGGAAGGCAGGGACAGTCTATGGCATTTTCAACAATCCAGGATGGCTTCCATAATTGAAGAGTCGACACATAGCGCCCTGGTGCTGGACTCACCGAGAGAATCGTCACGTTCTGCTCATGGCTGTTTAATTCCTCACTCCAATATATGGGGCATTTCATTCTCCCCGGGCCGTTCCCACACAAACCAGACAGGTCTGCAGACGGTATCCACTCAGCGAGTTTTGGATTCCGACATGTGCTTGTCGTTGTGTCCGTCAGAGCTTTTCCAGGAACGACGGACATTCAGAAAACTACCTAGACAGAGCTGTTCCGAACAAGAGCAGCATTCGGAAACTAGGTAGTCAGAGCTGTTCCTAGCACGAGAGACATTCGGCCGAGACATTTCACTCGGACATAAATGCGTAGTGCCAATTTTTATTTTGCCACCCGTAGGACGGCACTTCCGACTTCTGCGGGCATTTTTTTATGAGATTAGCCTTCCTTGGGTTTCGAGGCACGTTAGACTTATTGTTGTGATGCCGCCCACATCTCAGGTGGTCAAGATAGAACGGTCAAAGACATTAGGTCAACTCTCAAGGGAAGGCAGGGGCAGACCATGGGTGTTCCCTACTATCCAAGGAGGCTTTCATTATTGTCGCGGAAATTCTTGGAGTTGTCGATTGATGAAAGACTGTCGCACCATTCGTCTACAGGCAGCCGCCATCCTTTGATGTTGGAGACAGACTGTCCTGATGGGAGTCGACAAGACCTCTTGTTGTGGGGAAAAGATTCTCCAGACCACAGGCGGCAAGACTTTTTGGAGTACCGGGAACAATTCCCCAGATGAAAGCGGGACAGCTGGCGGGTTGTGTACATCGAGTCGGAAAAGGAGATTAAAAAATAGCTTCTCGACGCCTAGTGTCTAGTCAGATTTGTGACGTCATTCAGACACAGTATTAAAACAGTCTAGATAAACAACTTTGGCGGGAGTCGACCAAATGTTGTGAGGCAACAAGGACGTGTGTGATGTTCCTGGTTTGATTATGGAGAGAGACTACAGTGTCTTATGTTGATTTACATCGGCGGACATTTATCCATTGTGTGATTTAGTAGTCTTGATTTCAAACAGGAATAAATATATGGTATTTAATTAAATATACCCAAATTAGATTATTCTTAGGAATGGAGTGTAGTAATGTGCGTTGTGGGAACGTGTTATAGGAGCGTCGGCAGCAGTAGGCTATCGCGTTGCTTAAACTAGCTAGTGTGAGATATCAATTAACTCAGTGAGTTAAGAACAATGTAGATGTAGTGGGATGATATTTAGGGAGATTGAAAGTGGGGGAGGGGGGGAGGAATAAAGGAAATGTCAAATGGTAGGATCTTCCAGTAGGGTATCTACTGGGTTTCTGCGCTTTTCCTTTAGTCTTTCCTTGTCTTACCATGACTCAGACCGATGTGATGAGCTCCTGGTTCTCGGTGGTTGTCGATATATTTTAATTGGGGTTCGTTATTACCTTCTGTCTTCCCTCTTACTAGATCGTCCCCAGGACGGTTCACGGATGACACTACCTATATGAAGACTGTTTCTACATGAAGACATTTAACTGACTATAAGAGAACAACCTTATAAAAGGCGAATCTAGAATCTTTATTGGAGATTCCGACTCGAACACACAGATGAACAAACCTACAAACAGGCATACAGCAATGAACAGTCAATTGGGTGAGAGTAGTCTGCTTGACATGCTCATCATTCCACATAGGTATGTCAGTGTAGTATCGAGAGTCAGTGTGTAGACCAAGGTGGTAAGGCACATTCACCTGTTCCTGTATGATATCCCCTGGAGCCTCGGAACTTGACCAAGTAAAGTTCAACAGCCACTAGCCACTGGGCTTTTAGCACCATCGAAAGTCACATCACACAGCCTCAGGTCTACAGCACCCAGCAATGGACCAACGGCAAACAAGCTCTCAGGAATCAGCAATGCTTCAACAGCACACAGGCCACTGAAAACAGGCAGCCGCCCTCAGGATACAGCACCGGATACAGCACACAGTAAAGGGCACTCGCCCACAGCAACATCAAAGGGGTTCCTGTAAGCAAGAACAGGCCATGTGTATACACCCATCACACCCCAGAACAATACACACTACATCAATATGCATCTACACTAACATCCTATTCATTGTGGTCAGTTCCTCCAGCTCAGGCCACAATAGTATTATGTCTGACTTTCCAGACATATCTCACCGACTGGTTAAGTTACGACTCCTGGTAATCCTAACGTAGGTCAGAAGCTTTTTAGCCACAAGTCTCATACCTAATAGATAATAGATACGATGACACATTCCCTACCGTTTCATACCTAGTAGAATATAGATATGGTGACAGGGCCATTCATGAGGATGGCAAGGTTCCATACCTCCCATAGAGATCATTAAGTGTTATGGTCTAGATAACCTTTCTTAATATCAATTTGTCTCCTCAGAAAAGTATATAAGTATATCAGGATACCTCAGGTACGTACTCTATGACACCTCCAAGATTAATGGAAGATATTCAAGCTACATTGATAACTAACCTGAAATACTGACTTAAAGAGCAGACAAACAACTGAAGAGGATGGTGGTCTTGTCTTTGTCGCTTTTCCCACCCCTCTTCCTCGGATACCTGGATTTCTGTTACGTGTGGGTGTATGAATATATAGACACTCATCACCTGAATAAATTCCTTTGGCTGCCTAGGAATTGCGTCGAATCAAACTTCCCAGACAATCTGGTTCCGATGAAAGTATAGAGACAATAGAAAGATAGACCGGCATGACAAGGTATTCCCTTCTCATTAAAGGAACCGTAGAGTCACATAACACCGATGAAATATCCACGCGATACATGTGTGGGTGTTTCCCCACCACCATACTGGCCCACGTTTCAGTCCCTAGTAGGTGTGAAGATATCTGTCCCCCTTCTAACTAAGCCCAGTTTAACAACAGGCCTATGGGGCGATAGGAACTTTTCAGCTTATAGCCTCCTGCATAGTTGGGTTTCACCTTAACGAGAAACGCATGTGGTTCTCGCTCGTCACATGAGTGCTTGACAAGTACTGGTTTCAACCACGCCACATGATGATGATTGAAACATATGTAACAGATCACGGAGAGTCTGAATATAACTGAAGGCAACTGCATATATGAAGTCAAGGCTCCAGCCAAGGTGTAAACGTGTCTGTTTATTTGTCAAGGTATAAAAGTATGTACGGAAAATTGAAAACACTCCAGTTAGTTTGCAGGCTGAGTTGGAACTGAACTATGTTTATCCTCTCCGTCACGCGTGAGCGTCCCTAACAACTAGTCCAATCGTGCTCACGCGTGCATCATTCACCACCTATTCATTTCCCAAACCCTTTTCTATTGCACACCATAAATCTCCTAAACTACTAACAGAGATGGTGCTCTGTTATATTCCTCCCTTTCTTTAAAAAGACTTTCCTTGAAAAGTCTTAATCTCCAACCTACTTATTCTAATTATGCTTTCCCTCAGTAAAACCTTAACCCCAATATTATTTCTCTAACCCATCTTAAACTAACGCTCTCTTAACCAATGAACTTTATTTCTACTCCTTCGAGTCCAATTCTCCACTTGTCTCTTATAGCTAACTAACAGTTCATAAGGAAATCCACATGTATATAGGTATCTAGTATACATCATAATATTTCTTCCTTACAAAATCTCAGTTTTATACAACACATCACAACATATATGCGTACCTTTTCGAAATATTTCTTCTTCTCTTTATAAGCGATCCGCTTAAACCTTTTTATCACGAGCATATATACCAATATCTGATCTCAAGTATAAAACGCCGTACTCTTCTGATACTACCTCAAACCCCCTATCGTCATCACTAACAGTATTACCACAACATTACTAATTCTCCACTTTTAGTTTCAACCAACCTGAAATCACTCGCACACGATAGTAAGACAAAGAATCGGTGCGCACCGGAAAGTCAAAGAACTAGAACTCTTTCTCGCCAAAAATCACACTCACACTTACACCCCTATGTCGCCTTTAGACTTTATGTAATAAAGTCTAAAACAATTACATATCTTCCAAATTTCACAGTTTGCGCTGATATCTACAGCATCAAGCATCAACCACCAAAAATATTATTCACTCCTAAATGTCTATACACAAATCAAAAGGTCCATTATGGCCCTAACATAACCAAATCTCTCCTATACGTCACTCAGGAATACTCCATATTAGGTTCCCTCTTAATCTCGCCGAAACTTCAGCAACCCACTAATGTCCATTTATTATGGGCCTATCTCTTAAAACTTCCACTTGTCAATTTATGCCGTTATCAACAGCAATAAAATACCTCCACTGAACTCATGTCTGTGACCTTCTAACCTATCTACCCCATCACTGCTTGTAATCAACTTTATTCTTTATCAGTCCATATATCACGGACCCCCAAAACCTCATGGCATTTTATCTATGTTCGCTGTGACCACAGCACTCCACACTGACAATGTTCATTACTCACGAACATACTTACTTCCCTTTATAAACCTTCCACTTTCCATTACATCATGGCACTAAATCCATGTTCACTTCCGACCCCATGGAGACCATGCCCCACATCTTCTGAATGTAAATATGTATCCAAAATTCCCAAGGACTCTATTAACTAGTTTCTGTTTTAAAACTCCACCTAATTAAACGTCAAAAGAAAAACAATTTTACTGAAAAGTAATTATTTTTAAGAATGGTCAACGGCAACTCAATTATAAGAAACATCATTATAACTTTTTCCAAATGAAAATTAATAAACAAAGTAATATGCTAATATTTAACCAAAGTAAGCTAGATAAACTCACAATTCAAGACAAATCAAAATAGAACAATATCACCCCTCCCTGGTTTTAACTGATTATCCCCTTCATTCTTCAAAATAAAACAAGCATCAATTTAAATTAAAAAATATCTAGTGTTATTTAACACTATTAAATATATATTTAACACTACTGGTCTCTTTTACGGACCAGTAGTTTGTACGCAAAAGACTGAAAACACAACAATCCTATTCTAAAATCAAATGGCAATCATTTTACAGGACCAAATCAAGTAAAGAAAAATAATATAACATACCATTCATGATACATTGAAATATCATATTAAATTAAAACCAATTGCTTATAGTAGCCAAACAACATTGGTCAAGTTATGCCTATCCCGCTACTCAACAGTAAAAAAAAAAACAACAACTCAATGCTAAGCCAATTGTTACCCTGCATTAATATATTTATCTCTGTTACCTACAGACTATATTCTCATCATAACTCAGAACAATATTTGTTCTCCTCAACCAAAAGTCATTAATCAACAAATGACCGTACTTTTTCTGGAAGTCAAGCATTGATTATTTCCCTTCACAACATTCCATCTTTTACAACCTAACTCCACTGCAACACTACTGCACTTGACATACTAACCAAACAATTACTGTAAACTACAGCAAAAATTGCTCTATTTTCCAAGTAGTGTGGCTATTTCAGCACACCACAATTCATCTACTCAGCACAGTCATTTCCTAATCTAGTTGTTTCCCTTGAATTTGACTTGTACCAACATTCATCCCGTTTACCACGGTGTCTCCACAATGCTACAATTACCAACGAATGTCTATTTACTATAGACTTCACCAACACATCTATCTACTGTACCAACAACTAATTCTACTTTTGAGTCTCTCGTCTACCCGACGCAACTAACATTTCATTCTCCTGCATCAGTATTTTTCCAACATCTCACCACAACAACTCTAAACTATCCTCAACTCTCTTCTAGCGTTCTCACACCGTGATGATAATCAAACCAGTCACATTTCTCGGAACACATTCTATAGTGCTCTATTTATAATACTCTGATGTTCATTTGGCTAATCACATTCTCTCCTTCTCTTGCTTACATCACTCATCTTTCAGTACTACTCAAGGTTACTCCTATTTATCGGGGCTCTTTCAGAAACAGTAAACAACACCGAACATGACAAACGACAAACCTCACTCCGACTGGGCAAACCATCTTCTCTCATTTCTCTGTATCAGGCATTCTTGCTTCGACATGTCTCTGCCAACAATACTAAATCTGTTTTATGAAACGTCATTCAAAATGTTAACTCTCTTTCTGTCACCCTGTCATAGAATTTTCATTAATTCTGTCCAACACCACACATTCCAAACAAAAGACATCACACATTTCCAATCATCTTCTCTCTACCCCCCCCCCCCCCCCCAACTTCCGCATACTCACTTACTCTGTCCTCCACAAAATCACCGGCATGTTTTATCAGCGTCACCCATCAGCCACTCTTCACATATTCGCACGGCAGTCGTACTTTATGCTTCTCATATGCACTGAGCACTCACTATGTACAGACAACCTCGTTCTCGTCATTATTCTCATATCACGACAAGCTGACGTACCTATACTATTACTTGCAAGAAAACAAATTAGACACCAATTCAACATTCTACCAATTACTCACCGCAGCCTAAGCGTGTCAATCACTTCCACACACAGTGACACAAGATATACCAAACGCCTCGTACATGCATGCACTACTACTACTAATCACCTGACATCGTTCTAACCATGCTCCACCCCAAAAGACTTATCAAAGCTTCTTTCTTCAGCCCGACGCACATATGTTTGTCTACACTTTTACCCATGCAAGAACAACGCATAACCAGTCGAATTACTTCAACACTCAACAGGACTTTCACAATTCGACTGCTTTCTTATTTCCGCTTTTCTCAACCATCACAAGCAAACACTACTCTCCGTCCTACCTAATTCCCACATCCAACTACTCCGACAGTCAACTACTCACTCACTTTATCTTAACCTCCTCATTACTTCATAATAATGATCTACTTCTTCGCGCTATTTTCAGGCTATAACATCCGCACTACCCTCTCCACAGCAACATAACTTTTGAACCGGGCTGCCTAGGAATTGCGTCGAATCAAACTTCCCAGACAATCTGGTTCCGATGAAAGTATAGAGACAATAGAAAGATAGACCGGCATGACAAGGTATTCCCTTCTCATTAAAGGAACCGTAGAGTCACATAACACCGATGAAATATCCACGCGATACATGTGTGGGTGTTTCCCCATCACCATACTGGCCCACGTTTCAGTCCCTAGTAGGTGTGAAGATATCTGTCCCCCTTCTAACTAAGCCCAGTTTAACAACAGGCCTATGGGGCGATAGGAACTTTTCAGCTTATAGCCTCCTGCATAGTTGGGTTTCACCTTAACGAGAAACGCATGTGGTTCTCGCTCGTCACATGAATGCTTGACAAGTACTGGTTTCAACCACGCCACATGATGATGATTGAAACATATGTAACAGATCACGGAGAGTCTGAATATAACTGAAGGCAACTGCATATATGAAGTCAAGGCTCCAGCCAAGGTGTAAACGTGTCTGTTTATTTGTCAAGGTATAAAAGTATGTACGGAAAATTGAAAACACCTCCAGTTAGTTTGCAGGCTGAGTTGGAACTGAACTATGTTTATCCTCTCCGTCACGCGTGAGCGTCCCTAACAACTAGTCCAATCGTGCTCACGCGTGCATAATTCACCACCTATTCATTTCCCAAACCCTTTTCTATTGCACACCATAAATCTCCTAAACTACTAACAGAGATGGTGCTCTGTTATACATACTAATGTCAACATATTCATTAAGGGAATCAAATTAAAGCTCCGTTCAAGAGAAAGTTCCCTGTCCAAACAATAATTCCCTAAGATACCCCATTAGTGAGATAGGGCATCGAATGCATTGTTAATGTGCTTCAACAAGACTGATCCACTAAGCTGGTCGCACAATACATTCCGCCCTGTCTGTTGAACACTGGCCTCAGCTTAATCTAGGTCATAGTACACACACAGACTTACTACACAGTTAGCATGCCTGGTCGAGACTTAACTAACAGCCGGTGTCCGCTGACTCGAGGTAAACGTGTAAATATCGGTCAGAGCACAGGATACGGCGCAACCAGCCGGCCTGGTCAAGAATTGACCCATAACTAAAATACAACTTTAGTTAAGCGATGCCAAGTATACAAGTGTGTTACCTTTAAAGCTTAGGAACAACTATGCAACAGACATCGACCCGGTAGGTTTATCATGCTGTAGGTCCCCTCTGGAGCCCCAAAAGGTACACCATGATATAGCTGATCAAAGACACGGCCTCTCGTCTCAAGGACAACAATGCCACCACTGTAGATCAATCTCTATAAACGTTACACAGATTATAGCTGGCGAACCGGGCAGTGAAAGGATGACTTCAACAACCTCGGTAGAGCATTCTCCGGTTCCCCATGATGCTAATTATACAGCTTGCTATAGAAGCGACCTCCCGTCTTGATGACTGGCTACCGGATGGCCTCTTCGTGTCAGGTCCGGAAGAACACACTCACGGAACCTGCCGAAAAGCTCCGAGCATTACCTCACGAAAGTGCAGGCAACTCAGCATTCCCCGAGTTTTAGCAGTATGTGCGATTTACAACAGAAAAGATCTACGCACACTCAAAGGGTTGAGTTATGATTCTCGGGACCCGTGAAATTAATGCCAATCCCGAGATATAACATCAAGGACCCAGAAGACGGTCCTAACTCTTTTACTAGGAAATCCTCCTTTCACCCGCCATAAAATGTGGCCTAGCCACCGATACGGGTTAGGACAGAGAGGGTACTGTGATGTCCCGTCTGAGACGCACTTGCGTTTCGCGACACCGGCACATACTGCTCTGAGACTGGGCTCACCAGAGGAATTGCCACATCCTGCTCATGGCTGCTTTGATTCCTTACTTCCATGTAGTGGGCATCTCGCTTGCCACTGGTCGCTCAAGCACAAACCAGGAACGGACAGTCTGCGGACGACATTCAGTAGGTAAGCTTTTGCTTCGGACTTCGGACCAAGCATTCCATTTCGTGTTACTGAGACGTTTTTCCACCTTTGACTACACTCTATGTGAGAATAGATACATACATTTTCGTATCCATTTCGTGCGACTGGGGCGCTTTTCTACCTTTAGTACTCGCTAACGAGGTAGGCTACTTGTGCTGCCGGTTCAGCACCTTACCTCAGTGCATCAGTGAGCGAAAAACGGCTAGGCCCTCTTATCCGGGGATCCCTCATATCCCCCAGCTGAGAACCTTCGAACCAAGTATCTGAACTAAGCATGTAGCGTGCTTAGCATCTAACCTCTATTTTTCGGTAGGCTTGTATCGGCCCGGCTCTCATTTCTAAGGATTAATGGCTTAGAGGCGTTCAGCCTTATCCCTCAGCTGAGAGCCTTAGTGCTTGTATCCGGGCCAAGAACTTCTGCCTTCGTGCGCCTGATTTAAACTGTTTACTGCTATCCTCAGACTACATGCAGAGCAGCAGGTTGTGTCTCGCTTAGTCTGGCCCCTATCACATAAGCTGTCTGATGTGTAGTTTTTCATTCATCGACATAGCACATGGGGTCAATGGGATGGGACACGCAAGCCCAACCCCCTACCCCACAGCGACAAGGTGGAGACACATCGGAAGGGGTGGGGTGGGGGGGGGGGGTTTCTTGTTCTAATCTCTACAAGGCATCTCCCATCAGATGTTATGACTGTTTCGAGATAATTGTACCGATTCACTTGTTGAAGAATATTCCCATTTACTTGTATACTACATTGTGGTATTTCGTTATTCCTAGTGACGACGATAATCTGTGTCTTTTTACAATTTAATTCTAATCCCAGTTGTTCACTGTGTGCAACAACCGCATCTACTAATTGCTGCAGATCCTGTTCATTGTCTGCAATCAACACTGTATCATCTGCATATCTAATGTTATTGATGTTTGGTCCTCCAATGCTGATTCCATTTATATCTTCTACATTTCTGAAAATATTTTCACTGTATAGGGAAAAAATATCTAGAGACATTACACATCCCTGCCTAACACCTCTCTTAATAGGCTGATATTGTCCCACTTCATTATCAATCCTTATGGCAGCTAGTTGTTTCCAATATATGTTTTTTTTTAAATAAGTGAATGGTCTTTCCCATCAATTTGTAAATCTGCAAGCATATCTACCATGTTGACATGTCTTACTCTATCGAAAGCCTTTGTGTAGTAAATAAAGCAAAGATGTATATCTTTGTTTACTTCTATAGAACGTTCAAAAACTGAACGCAGCATATACACAGCATTTACTGTACCCTTTCCTTCTACAAACCCATATTGTTCTTCCCCTATTTCAGGTTGTATTTTCTTCCTCACTTTTTGCATGATAATTCGTAGCAAAAGCTTTGTGATGTGATACATTATACTAATTGTTCTATGTTGATCACATTGCAAAGCTCCTGATTTCTTTGGGATTGCAATAAATTCAGAATTACATAATTCAGAAGGTATATGTCCGGTGATCGAGTGAAATGGCGAGTCATGACCACCCACGCTTTCCAGCATGGTACATGATTGATTGATTGATTAATCATATAATGAGTTCAGCAGTCTGGTGACTTTATCTATTCTTCTTCTTCTTCTTCTTTGCGTTCATCCGGAGTGTTTTTTCCGATGTGATTGCGGTGTGTCTAGTTAGGCACCCTTTGGTCGAAACCCTCAGGCCAACACATCCGGCTTTTGCGTGCATTTTTGACCAGGTTAGCATTCCTGGAAGACTCTCACTTATGTGGTACCTTCCACCTCCCAGCTGGTCAAGTTGGAACAGTCGAAGACTTCGCGGTCGTCCCTCAAAGGAAGGCAGGGACAGTCCATAGCATTTTCCGCCATCCTGGGTGGCTTCCATAATTGCAGAGCCGACACATAACGCTCTGGTGCTGGGCTCACCGAAGGAATCGTCAAGTCCTGCTCATGGCTGCTTTAATTCCCCACTTAAATATATTGGGCATTTCGTTCGCCCCGGGCCGTTCCCGCACAAACCAGACAGGTCTGCAGACGGTATCCTCTCAGCGAGTTTTCGGACATGTCAGAGCTGATCCAGGCACGAAGGACATTCGGAAAACTACCTAGTCAAAGCTGTTCCGAACAAGAGCGGTATTCGGAAACTAGGTAGTCAGAGCTGTTCCTAGCACGAGAGACATTCGAACGAGACATTTCACTCGGACGTAAATGCGTATTGCAAATTTTTAGTTTGCCACACGTAGGACGGCACTTCCGACTTCAGCGGGCATTTTTTAAATGAGGTTAGCCTTCCTCGGGTACGTTAGACTTATTGTTATGACGTTGCCCACATCTCAGCTGGTCAAGATAGAACGGTCAGTGACATCATGGTCAACCCTCAAGGGAAGGCAGGGGCAGACCAAGGGCATTCTCTCACTATCCAAGGAGTCTTCCATAATTGCAGAGCCGACACATATTGCTCTGAGACTGGGCTCACCCGCGGAGTTGCAACGTCCTGCTCATGTCTGCTTTAGTTCCTCACTTCCATGTGTTGGGCATATCGCTTGCCACTGGTCGCTCATGCACACACCAGGAACGGTCAGACTGCGGGCGACATCCACTCGGTAAGATTTTCCATTTGACTTCGGATCACGCAATGGATTCGCTAGCCGTGCGTTCCATTTCGTGTTATTTAGACTTTTTTCCACCTTTGTCTACACTCTCTATGAGTGATACAGACAGTTTTCGTAACCATTTCATTCGACTGAGGCACTTTTCTGCCTTTTAGTACTCGCTCATGGTGTAGGCTATATGTGCTGCCGGATCAGCACCTTACCTCCGTGCAGCAATGAACGAGAAACGGCCAGGCCTTCTCATCCGGGAATCCCTCCTATCCCCCAGCTGAGAGCCTTCGAACAAGTATCAGAACTGGGCATGTAGCGTGCTCAGTATCTCACCTCTGTTTTTCGGTAGGTGGGTATCGGCCCGGCTCTCACATCTGAGGGTTTGTGGCTTAGAGGCGTTCAGCCTAAATCCTCGACAGAGAACCATAGAATGTTGTCCGGACCTGAAACTTCTGCCTTCGTGCGCATGATTTAAACTTTTGACTGCTATCCTCAGTCTACCTGCAGAGCAGCAGGTTGTGTCTCTCTTAGTCTGGCCCCTATCCCGTAAGCTTTCCGATATGTAGTTTTCATCCATCGGCAAACACATGGGGTCGATGGGACACGCAAGCTCTCCCACCACGGCAAGATGGAGACACGTCGGGGGAGACTTTATCTATTCCATATTCTTCTAACCTTTGTTCAGAACCGGGGGCCTTGCCAGCTTTCATATGTTTAAGAACATTTCGAATCTCCTTCTTCAAAATTTGCTGTCCTTCATTATTAAATCGAATACCATACTGTTCATCTCTGTTATCATCATACAGGTTTTTCACGTAGTCTGACCATACATGTAGAATCTAATCTTTTTATATTATGATTTTGCCGTTTTTAGTTTTTAGACAGCCTGCTGGTGTACTTGTTCTTTTATTAGTAAGTTCCTGAATTCTTGTGTGCACTAATTTGGTACTTTGACTGTTGTCTTTTTTTTCAATTTCTAAGCAATTTTTTTTCTCAAGCCATGCTTCTTTTGCCTCCTTACATAATATTCTGACTTGTCTGTGAATTTCTTCATATTTGGAAGAATTATTTTTATTGAGTTGTCTTGTTTCCATTAGTGGTAAAATTTCTTCAGTCATCCATGTCTTACGACCCACCTTCTTTAATTTTGGAATAGTTGTTTCTGGAGCCAAGCTGATTGAATTCTTCAACATTTCCCATTGATCATCCACATCCTGGAATAGGATCTCTAGATCAGACAATATATCAAAACTGTTCTATAATGGGGCTTTGGGGTCAAAAGTGGCATGGGAGCCGAGGCGCACCCAAGGGGGAGCCCCACAGGGAGCCCAGGTCCCCCAAGATAGCACCTCAGGGAGAACCCACCAAGGAGGTCCTTGGGGGAACACAGGGAGAACCCACCAAGGAGGCCCAAGGGGATCGAGGAGCGCCGCGGGGCCACGACAGCCCCCCCCCCCCCGGGCCCCGTCGCCGATTTAGAGTTTATCTACTTTGAGCATAACGCGATGCGCACCGCGAAGAACAAGTGTAAGTGACTACGGCTATATTCCACAGAGCTCTCTGAGCGTAGCTGTATGAGAGAATATTGTAGGGCCCACGCAGTACTAATACGGAAGGGTTCTTACACTATACCATGTTGGAATTGTGGGAAGGGGGTAACAAACTATCTATCGCTATGTAAGGAGTGTGGTTATAACGCGGCCAACCGCCGAACGTGGTACTATGAAAAGGTGAAGCCCTTTGAACACCGAGTTTCAGCTATTGGCCATGATCACAGAAATCTAAATTTCAATTAGAGACATGGAACTATTCGCCGTACGTATACACCCGCCATTTAGAGACAGGCGAAGGTGTATATTTAGCCATGCCTTCGCTACGACAACTACAGCAGCAAGCACGCGAGTATGGGATGCCATACAGTGTGAGGAGGAAGGCCACTCTTGAGGGGGAAATAACCAGAGCGCGAGAGTGGTTTAGTGCCGCCGTGCTCAAGAAAAAGCCCAAACTATAAGGGGGGGGGGCGACTCGAGGCAATGATTACTACCTTCCTGAGATTTGTACATGGTACCCCCGAGCACCGAGCCACGATCAATACCGAGAGCCTCGCACGGTATGAGCGCCGCGCCGAGCACCACGCCGAGCTCGAAGTCAACCACTACGCCGAGCGCAACCCAACAAATGATGAGGCATTCTACCGCAACGCACCAAAACACAAACTCGCCTAGGAGGTTGAGTGGAGTGTGAGAAAATATGAGGCTGTCGTCCCCGAGGGTACCAAGTACCTGAGCAATTTCTCGAAGCTATGAGGCCCACCATAAAGAGGTTGATAAAGAAAGCGATAAAGGTGCACGGCAGCATTAAAATGCAGGTATATCTTCACAAATAATACCATTATATCAAAGCAGGAGGTGAAAAAATAACAGCGACTACATACCACGCAATGAATTACTGCATGCGGGAGACATCGATGAGGGGCTGCTCCGCGCCAGAGCGAAGAGTTTAGCAGACAGCGACATTTTCACCGAACAGGGATCGAACCGGGCCTATCATGAGTGTGTGCAGCACGACCTCTACACCGTGCGATACCAACCATTACGAGGCGCTAGCTATTTTGCAACCTCCAGCTTCATTCCACCACGCTGTGTTGTGAATGTGAAGAATGAGGACAACCGCTACTTTGAATGGGCCATACTCTCAGACCTCTACCCAATAGCGCACGGAGAGAACCCAAATAGGCCAAAAAATTATAGAATCCACCTGGACGAGCTAAACTTTGAAGTAATCGACTTCCCAGTGCAACTGACCAGCATTTATACGTTTGAAAAACGGAATCCTACCATTGCATCAGCGTCTTTGGGTGGTACAATGGACCAGCGATACCCCGAACTACTCTCAAGCATAACCACATCAATCTCTTGCTCTTAAGCAAGGATGAGAATAGGCACTATGTCTGAGTCAAGGATGGGGGGGGGGGGGTCGTTTTCTATACGGAAACAGCTAAACACAAGGGTAAGAAGTATCCATGTCTCAACTGCCTCCACGTACACTCCTCTCAGGAAGCCTTGGCACAGCATGAGCCACTCTGCCAAGGCATCATCATAGGCAGTCAAGTGAATGTGATGCCTGAGGAGGGAAACAACATCATGAAATTTAAATCCCACCAGGGACAGATGAGGGCACCATACATCATACACGCAGACTTTGAGACATTGAACGTTCCAGTCAAGTCATGTTGTTTTTCCATCAAGAATGATGATGACCATTCATTTCATCCAGTGCTGTTGAAATTATGGAGCCGTGAGTTCTAAGATGGTTGATAAGGCCTATTTTGGCTCGAAATGTTCTTTGACAATGTGGACAAAGAATGCTTGACGTTTCTGGAGGAGGATGTCCTGCAGTGGTTTTTCTGTCAAGCCTTTTCTTCACCCCTCTTGCAGCCCTGGTTGCCTCACACGTGACTGCACCCTTGCGTAATAATGCACACCGCGAATTTAGGTCTCTAGCTGCAGTCTCCCAGGTGTCATGATGAGTTCCAAAAGCATTCAGTGAGATTTTCAGAGTGAGTTTAAAGCGTTTCCTCTGGCCGCCCTGGGAACGTTTACCACAACGCAACTCGCCGTAAAAAAATTCGTTTAGGGAGCCTATGATCTGGCATGCGAGTCAGGTGAACAGCCCAGCGAATATGATACTTCATTAGTAGAATGTGGGTACTGGGCATGGACGCTCTTTCAAGGACTTCAGTGTCTGGGATCTTATCTTGCCATTTAATTTTCAGTAGCTTCCTAAGGCAGACTGTGTGAAAGTGGTTTAATTTCCTAGCGTGTCGCTGATAAACAGTCCAGGTTTCTCAAGCATATAGCAGTGTGGATAAAACAACTGCTTTGTAGACTTAGCTTTGTTTGCAGGCTTATTCTAATTCTGTCTCATACATTATTGTATAGTCTGCCATAGGCCGCGCTGGTCTTGGGGATTCTTGCATTCACTTCGTCATCAATTGTGGCAGCTTGTGACACAGTGCTGCCAAGATAGATGAATTTGTCCACAACACTTAGTCTATGACCATTCACTTTGATATTCGGCACAGTGTGATTAATCCCTGGAGCTGACTGTACATAACTACAGTCTTCTCCAAGTTGATATTGAGCCCAAAGTTGGCACAGGCATGTGAGAAAGCTGAAACATTGTGTTGCATGTCTGCCTCTGAGTTGGCATATAGAGCTCAATCATCAGCAAACAGGAGCTCTCTGACGGTGTCGCTGTTAATATTTGTTTTAGCTTTCAGCCTTCTGAGATTGAATAACTTTCCATCCATGCGGTAGTCTATGTCTATTCCAATGTCGTTGTTCTCGAAGGCATTCGTCAACATAGCTGAAAACATGAGGCTGAACAGTGTTGGTGCCAGGACACATCCTTGCTTCACTCCATTGGTGACAGGAAAGGGTTAAGACAGTTCAGCTTTTCCTGCACTCTTGCCTGCATACCATCATGGAATAGCCACACTATTTGGACAAACTTTCGTGGACAGCCATATTTTGCCATAATCATCCACAGTCCTTCTCTGCTGACTGTATCAAAAGCCTTGGTAAGGTCCATGAAAGTGAAGAACATTTCGCGTACATTCCAGTACATGGAGCGGCAATGGACCCAAGCCAGAGCAACACACGCCAGCTCGCAAAACAACCCTCCTGCGGCGTCGGCTATACCATTGTACGCTATGACGGCCACATCACAAACCCAGTCATATACCGGGGGGAGAACGCCGTCTATAAATCCTCCAACGTGTGGGGTGAGAGTCGGCCACCATTCACAATAAGCTACAACGGCCGGCACTGATGGTGCAGGGCCAAAAAGACCACGAAGACTTTGCCGGCGCCACGACAGCCATATCTTTGAAGAGCCAATGGAGGGGGAAAAGGTCAGAGACCACTGCCACATTACGGGCAAATACCGAGGCGCCGCCCACAATGCCTGTAACTTAGCATGTCGCATCAACAAAGACAAGCTGAGGGTGCCTGTAGTCTTCAACAATCTAAGAGGATACAACTCTGTCCAAGTCTAACTTGAAGGGACGTAATAGATAGAAAAGAAACATAGAAACAGGGGATGAATAAGGGAGAGAATAGCAGAGACTCGAACATTCGAGATAGATGAGTCAGACGTCCAACTACGCAGTACGCCCAGGCAGAACCCGCCATAAGCGTGAAAGGGTGAACCCCACGAGGTGCACGAAGGGGCAAGCACACCGTGAACACCCGACGAGAGTCGAGAGGGCAGACGGCCACTGGACAATGACGGGAGAGGGTGTAGCTTCTAGAGGGAGACACATAGATAGACATAACTTAGAATCCTTAAGTTATTAGCGATAGACAGATGATGTTGTGTATATATATATTTTGAATGCTTTATATAATGTGCATGTAATATTATAACCATTGTGCGAGACGATTATTCGCCAGATGACAGATATTGTAGTAAAGTATAACGACGATAATCGAACTTAAGAGTTCTGTCTTATCTGTGCTCGCACTACTCTGCCTGTCTGAAGCCGAGTTTCTCTAACCCTATTTGTGACACGCCCACAGGTAAAATACTTGGGAGCTCGTCCGGGAGTTGAACCCGGGACCTCTCGCACCCGAAGCGAGAATCATACCCCTAGACTTGGGGGCTCCTCTCCGTTTTGGCAGTCCCAAGACAATGTCAAATAACAATTAGAAATAATACATTGACGGTTCTTGGCCTCGCCAAGTAAAAAACAAAAGTTATACACGACATCGACAAAGTCTAAACACTATACAGTAAATACTGTTCTGTTGAACTGTGCTATCCACTTCTCTCTCAAATTATACGATAACAATGCTAACTCTCACCATAAACATGACATTGACGTGAAGTGACAAAATACTAATGTTTTTATCTCTAATAACAGGTTGTTCCATGATGCATTTTGTTTGATGTAAATTGTACACCAGCAGAATCAGAGTAGTACTGAGCAAGCATCATCTAAATCAGCTATGTCACAAAAATGTATTATAAATTGTATCTCCAAACGATACTCATTTTGTTTTCACATGTAAATTTTGTTTGCTATTATTATATACTTCACACGACTTAAAAACAATAAGGCAACTGGGACTGATGGAATTGCTGCTGAATTTATAAAGGCAGGTGGCCATGCATTACATCTAAAGCTATACGAACTAATAATAAAAATCTGGAGGACAGAAGAATTACCCCATGACTGGAAAGAGTCATTATTGATACCTATCTTTAAGAAAGGAGACAAGTTCCAATGTGGAAATTATAGAGGAATATCACTACTGTCCACAAGCTATAAGATACTATCCGCAGTATTACTAAATAGACTAAAACCATATTCAGAAGACATATTAGGTGACTACCAGGCGGGTTTTAGACAAAACAGATCAACAATAGATCAGATATTTATCTTACGACAAATAGCCGAGAAACATTGGGAATATAAAAGAGATCTCCATAACATATTTGTGGATTTTAAAAAGGCTTATGATAGTGTCCATAGGAATAGTCTATGGAATGCTATGCAGGAATTTGGAATACCAAGGAAGTTAATCAACATGACCAGACTATGCATGGAAGATACTTATAATATAGTAACATATAAAGGCAGGAAATCAGACCCCTTCCAAATAACATCTGGCTTGAAACAGGGTGATGCACTATCGCCGCTACTCTTCAATCTGGCTCTAGAGAAAGTTGTAAGGAAGGTAAAGGAGGAATGTGATATTGGAGGAACATCCAAGCTGCTTGGTTATGCAGATGATATAGATATTATAGGGCAAAGTGAACAAAAGACATTGGAAATATTGGCTCACTTAAAGGAAAAAGCCCAACAGATGGGGCTGGTTATCAACCAAGATAAGACAGAATATATGGTAATTTCAAGAGACGGTATGGCTAGAAACTCTGGCCACATACAAATAGATAATATGACCATTAAAAGAACGGAAACATACAAATACCTGGGTACGATCTTCAACTGCTCCAACATCATAAGGGAAGAAATACAAACCAGAATCAACTCTGGAAATAAGATATACTATGCACTACAACATCTACTAAAATCAAAGGCGCTATCTCGTAACACCAAAATCACAATATACAAAACACTGATCAGACCAGTTGTGCTGTATGGCTCTGAAACCTGGAGTACAACGAAAGGAGACGAAGCCTTGTTACAAACCTTTGAGAACAAAATTTTAAGACGCATCTTTGGACCCATTAGGGATACACAAAGTGGAGAGTGGAAAAGAAGAAGTAACAAAGACATTTATGATCTTTTTAAGTCCCCGCTAATCACTGGTATCATGAAGGCTAATAGACTACAATGGCTGGGGCATATAGAAAGAATGGAAGATAATAGGGAAACAAAACTCGCTTACACTCAGGAAATAAATGACCGTAGACCCCGAGGTAGACCAAGAAGGCGGTGGAGAGATAATACATGTACAGACCTACAAGCACTTGGAATCAACGACTGGCAAGAGAAGGTCCACCAGAGAGACGAATGGAGACGGATTGTATTTGCAGCAAAGAACCTCAATGGCTCGGAACGCTGAAGAAGAAGAAGAAGATTATTATATACTTGTATTAGTGAAATAATTGTGAAATTAAGGGACATAACCAAAAATTGTATAACATAATTTTTTCAAAGGGAATTAATCTTCTAGATATAAGTATTTTTCAAAAACTAGAAAATGTCAACACTAGAAAAGTGTATTGAGCTAGGGCTAAAGCTAGGTTATACAGCAGACAAATTAGCGGAATGGAGTCAGAAAACACTTGCAGAAAATCTAGCGAGAGAAGAAAAAGAACACGAAAGACAGGAATGAGCGGCAGAACGAGAACAAAAAAATAAAAAAAAAAAAGCAGAGCTCGACGCGGTCAACAAAAAAGCAGAGCTTGACGCGGCAAACAAAAAAACAGAGCTCTACGCGACCAATAAAAAACTAGAAATTGAAGCAGCTATTAAACAGAAAGAAATTGAGTCACAGACACAAATAAAAGTGAAACAACTAGAGATAGACTCAAACGTAGAAATCTCAATGAATACATTAAAATGTAAAGAGAAAGAACAGAAGTATAACAAGGTTAAAGGGATCGTCAAACCATTCTGTTCTGGCGATTCAATTAGCGCATGGTCAGAAAATTTTGAATGTATCATGAGATATCACGAAATTCCTAAACAGAATTGGGCAATGATCTTTATGAGGAATTTAGCTCTGGAGCCATTAAAAATAATTGAGACCATCCCTCAAGAGTTAAGGAAGGACTACGATTACATTAAACGTAGAATAATGCAACATTTTTCCTTAGATGCCGCAGGATATCAACTACAGTTTGCCAAACTTTCTCCTAAAGCCAACCATATATTCATAGATTATGTCTCATTGGTACAGGAAGTATTTAATAAATAGATCAGTTCAGCTAAAGTCGACAACAGCTTCGACAAACTTAGGGACCTAATGATCAAAAAACAAAATTGTAACATACTTGCCAACTACATTTTCAAAATTCCTACAACAGAGCGATTGTCAGACAATCCAAGAGATCGAAAGCAAGGGGTCTGAATTTTATACAGCAAATCTCGATATCTTTTTGTTAAATGATAGTCAAATGAGGTATCATCGGCTATGAATGTAAACAAATTTAAACCATCTCAAAACAAGTACAAACCAAAGCCAAAGTACTCACCATGCAAATACTGTAATTTGTCACCATTTCCAAACTAACATCACAAGACAACAACCACGCATATAAACAGCATGCAAATAAAACAACGCAAACGGTTAACTTAAGTCGAAAACCAAATTGTCAATTCCCGCATACAAACAAACCGCTTTATCGCAAAAACAGCTACAAACGACGACTTTCCTCAACACTCAACAGCAGGGAAACAAGTGACAAGGTTAACACAGAGTTACCACCTACCAGTTGTACTGACAACGACAACAACACCTTCTCTAATAAACACAACGCGACATAGAGATCTAAACTTTCGAAATCACCAGAGTTTACATTTCACTGTGGTAAACTACTGACATTACTACTATTATTGACAAAACTTACAACAGCACAGCTTATACATCAAAATTTACCATTAACCATAATCTATTGGACAAATAAACTATCTGTGATAATCACAACTTTACTGATGAATCAGTCAACATTATCCCATACTGAAATGCCAAACACCATCATCACGTGTATGTATTATTATGGGCACAAAATTGTTAATCTACGTGTAATGTGTAGAATCTCACATCTACATTTGAACCATTTTGGCAAAGAAATTCAATCAAGATTGACCAATCATGTATTCAAAATTATTACCATCTGCTTGGTTGAATTTCCAAGCTACATATTATATCATAGAAAGAGATTTATTTCTACTTTAATAGATTTCTATGATACATTCATATCCATTGTAACAATTTCCATAGCTTTCATTCCATATTCAATCATAACATTTTGCATTTGTAAGAGTATCAGTTTAGAAGATGCAATTGTTAATTGAAAACCATTTTCTCAAATCCACCTATCCTCCGACTTCCTGATATACATTCTCAGTTTATCCTAAAAACAGATGCCCGTACTATCGCTATAAGTGGCTGCCTCATGCAGAATCATGACGGAGTAGATCATCCTATCGTATATGTCAGTCGTAAATTAAAACCAGCTGAAATGAGATACTCAACAGCAGAACTGGAGGGAATAAGTGTGATCTACTGTGTGCTGAAATTAGAGAAATACCCCCACTTCATAATCCAGACGGATAATTCGCCACTGCTGGTGATAAAAGACGGTAAGCCCAAGAATAACAGAAACGCGCGCTGGTCATTGATTCTCCAAGACTTTAGTTATGAAATCCAGCACATTAAGGGCTCCAAAAATTTGATTCCTGATTTGTTAACAAGACTACGAAATACACCAGCTGAGTAACACAACAACCAGTGCGCCATATTAAAAACTGTGATACGATTTTACAAGGTCGCCTATCAGACTGCAAATTTCCACACCTATCAGAAGACTTTAACCAATCGCCTACAGCACACACTCCAGTATTAGAGTTAACCTTTGTGAAATGAACGACTTCGAAAGAACGATCACCCAGTACTAGAGACAACCACCAGTCATTTATAACCAACAAACACGTGTGACATTGCCAACTATCACTGAGTATGAAACCACCAGGTCACCAACGACCATACTATATCATTCAGATTCATGGAAACAAAACATTGGACATTTTCCCACCTACATTTCATCATAAATAGAAAATTTGTTGAAACCATCACACTAACGTCGACATGACCATCTACACTCTTTGTCAAGGAACGACACCACCAGGATCATCGAGTTAGTTAGTTAGTTAATTAATTAGTTAAGTGTTTAAAATATTTCTTTATTACTTGTTCAAACGTTAATTAACAAATATGTCCATTTTCCTGTAAATTTTTCTTTCACAGGTATACATGTATATTTTGATAAAACACGTTGACAAGTGATTCAACGTAACTTGTATTAACAAGTAGAATTTTCTTTTGAATGTATTAATTTTTGCAACCAGTTCAAATGAAATTGTAAATCATCCTTTTATTATCGGTACACTAGTATCAAGTATTCACGTTAAATGTTTCTACTATCGCCAAATTTTCCTAAGGGCGACAAACTTTACCTTAACTTCATTTGTAAATTTTAAACATATAAAATTGTGGAATGAGAGAAGTATAAATGAGAGCGTGAATGTAATAAATGAAGGAATGATGTACATTGCGTACAAATCGTATGCGCCACTGTTAAATTATAATTTGTGTGCGTCTGATGTAAAACGTAACACTTGTCACATAATTTTTATACGTGTTTAGATAGAGTACAAGGTAATTAATAGAATCAATCTAAGAATCTCTGCTCGAAAGTCCAAGTCATGAATTACACATATCAGGTAAATCAGGACGGTGGAAATTCTAGCTCGTGACACTTAGAGAAATCCTAACACCAGAAACAGCAAGAACACACAGTTATCGCATACACTAAACACATCAGTTCAAATACACATTCTCAACACTCAAGAAAAACAATTAACGCACATACACTTTTATAGAACACCAAAAGGGAGATTAGCAGACACTAACAAGAGAACAGGGACATAAGCAATTAGTGGATGAAAACACATTATTTGTATATTTTACACTACCAACATACGGAAGTAAAAAAGTGTATACATGTACACATGAAGGGATAATGGCTTGCAAATATTCTTAAAAGGGCCTAGGCAATCTGCCTTCATGAGACTCTGTAATAGGAGGCCATTGTCCATGGCATCATGTTAAGATGCTTGAGAAGGGCGCATTTGGAGAACGCAAGTTCACAATCTTAGTCGTCAGGGAACTTCGGTCTGGATAGCCATAGTTTAAGTTAGGAGGATAATTAGACTCCTGAGCAACCACCCGAAATAGCAGTACTGAACATACATTAGTTGCTAGTGAGGAAATACAGATAACATAGTTACCATCTATTAGATTACTACCCTAAACCATATACTTATTCCCGTGATCCCTTGACAGAATTAGTTCCAACTAATTAAGGAATACCAAACCCATAGGAGGGGGATGGCGGACCATGCCAAGGTCTTACTTGAAGGGACGTAATAGATAGAGAAGAAACATAGAAACGGGATGAATAAGGGAGAGAATAGCAGAGACTCAAACATTCGAGATAGATGAGTCAGACGTCCAACTATAATTACGCCCAGGCAGAACCCGCCAGAAGCGTGAAAGGGTGAAACCCCACGAGGTGCACGAAGGGGTAAGCACACCGTGTCCACCCGACGAGAGTCGAGAGGGCAGACGGCCACTGGACATTGACGGGAGAGGGTGTAGCTTCTAGAGGGAGACACATAGATAGACATAACTTAGAATCCTTAAGTTATTAGCGATAGACAGATGATGTGTATAGATATTTTGAATGCTTTATATAATGTGCATGTAATATTATAACCATTGTGCGAAACGATTATTCGCCAGATAACAAATATTGTAATAAAGTATAACGACGATAATCGAACTTAAGAGTTCTGACTTATCTGTGCTCGCACTATCTCTGCCTGTCTGAACCCGAGTTTCTCTAACCCTATTTGTGACATGCTGACAAACTCCCACCTCATCGTGCAAGCAGCCTTCCGGCTGGACCGGGGCAAAAGAACCGTGTACAAGAAGAAGAAAAATGGAGAATGTCAAACCAAAGAAGTAGACAACACAACAATCACCTGCATATCAAACACCATAGAGAAGCACGCCTCCTTCCCAATCGGGCAGCTGCAATTCATTGATAGCCTACAGTTTATGAACAGATCCCTAGACACCCTCGTGGGGAACCTCAGTGAGTTGTCGCACAGTGGCAAATCAATGGTTCTAACGCGTAGAGACAAAGACATAGTCTCAAGATGCGAGACCAGCTACTCGCGTACAAATCCACGAGCCGGCCCATCCACCACATAGTAAAGAGTGGGCTGACCCTATCGCTGGGCGATGTGGTGAATCCTATGCAAAGTCAGTGACCATATAGGATCTGTCGCCCGTCACCGGCCCCCTTCGAGCTCGCCCACTGAATAGAGATGCCTGGCCTGTGAGTCGGCCGGAATCACTGGCTTCTTAGGCCCGATAGCACGGCGGGCTGGAGCGGCTGGATCATGGGACACAGAAGAATCCTTAATCGCCTCAGCCGGCTACCTGCCAGTCAGAAAAGTCACCTCATTATTGAACGCGGCGACTACCTGGGGTAGAGCCCTCACCCATTCGGCCGATCGCTCTTCTGAGCCTCGGGCAGCGAACAACAACTTCTGGGCATACTGGGATCCGAACAGCCGGTGTCTCAGCCAGTGTGCGGTTGAACCGCTCGACGATCGCCTGCTGGCGGTGGTTCCCAGCCTGCCCATGGCGTACCTGTGTCTTATGCGTAGCAGCCAGCTGACAGCACCCATGAACTCCCGCCCAGGGTCAATCTGTAAAAGATTAGGCCATTCCAATTCCAATTTTCAAAAACTAAAATTCCAAATTCGGCCTCGTCTAACCTGATTCATCAGCTGTGGTTATTGTTGAGGTCCGTGGTTTTTGTGGGTTTATTCACCCTAATTCTTGTCTTGTGAGTCCTATCTCGTACTGGTTATGTAGCGTTTGTGTCTGTGACGTCAGCAGGGGATCGATCGGCGGCTGTCCTTTGTGCATGTTTCCTCTTGTGATTTTTCATTGTTGGTGCAGGCTCCTGGCTCGTCTGGCTTGACTGGTTGCAGTCCTTAAAAGGACTTTTTATTTGATATTTTTTTCTTCTCAGTTGTGAAGTAACTGTAGAAGCTTTTCGATGTGATATGCGTCCTTGCGCTTTCTTTCAGTCTGCTTCCCACGTTTGAGTTCTTGCTGTCTTTTGCTTGCTTCCTCCGAGCTCAGCCATGGGATGATTTCTCCGTCTTCAAAGTAGTATTGCCATGTGTATTTATCTGCCAGTTTTATATCTGGCATTGTGGCGGTACTGCAGGGCATTGGTTTTCCCGTTGAGTTTCTTGTGCTTCTTTTCTTTTTCTTCCATGCGCTTTCTGTATTCCTCACACTTGAGTTCGTATTGCCTCGTTATCTCAGGAAACAATATTCCTGGCCTCCGGGCGTTCTCTTTGCCGACGTCAGGGTGCTCATCTCGGTTTTCTTCGGATGTCAGCCGGAGTATTGTCGTGGCTGGGTTGCTGGCTTTGTCTAGCGGTTCCGGCTCGTCCTCCTGTTGGATGTCATCTTGCGGTTTCTCTGGGTGCTTTTCTGTTTCTTGTACTGGTTTGTTTTGGGTCGGCTCTCTTTCAGTTGTTAGCATTTCTCTTACCGCTTTGATGTCTCGCAGAATCTCTTTATTTATCTTTGTCATCTGCCTCATATTCTCCACCTCTTGTTTGATATCCCGCTGTATCTCCTTTATTTCGGCAAGAAGTTTCCCATTGCTGCTGGTTGGTGCCGATGTTTGCAGTAGTTTGACTTGCTTCTTTAGCTCCTCAATCTGGCTTTGCAGTTGCTCTTTCTCGACTTGTGAGACGCATGTTGCGCACTTTCTCCTGTTGTTAGGAGCTCGGAAGTCCGTGTCCAGCTTGGCCAGCGGACACTCCTTGAAGGCGTGGGGATCGGCGCAGTATCGACAGATTTCCGTCTTACTGCGACATGTTGCTCTGCTGTGGCCGGCCCTCTGGCATCTTGAATATTGATTGACTCTTGGGATGAATCTCTCTGGCTGCTGCATTCTCTTGCTGATTGCTACCCTCCGACGTCACTACTGCCAAGGTTGTAGGTATCTTGGAGTAGGTGAGGAGCCGCTCGCCTTCAAGAATCGGATGTGAAGATTTGCTCGTAGCTGCTTGAGGATTTCTTCATCTGTCAGCTCCACTTGGATCCGCTTGACAACCCAACGGACTGTTTTTGAGTCGGAGTTCCCGGCTCTGGTGTCCTTCTCCTCCTTCTTCTCTGTTGTCTTGATTTTTTTCTGAGTTGAGCTGTCGATCTTCTCCTTCGTAGTAGCTTCAGTAATAGCTATAGTATTAGGCTGTAGTAGTAGCTTATGGGAATGAAAACTATCCTACTGCTAGTTTCCGAAGGTGCTCCTCTGTCGCAGCAGATGAAATACACCACCCAACGAGTAAGGTATGTATAAATAGTAATGTTCATGATCATAGTTTCCAAGAACAGGTGTGTTAGTTCTGGTTGTTGATTTTATTCTTAGTGTTAACGGTATATATAGTTGCCATGTGATGAGAGAATGATACATATTGACGAGAAATTCAAGAAATATTTCAACAAAACTAAGGAAACAGGCTAACCAAAGTAGGAATACTGTTGACCACAGTCTGAAGCATCTCAACCAAACTTATGAAGAGTAGGAAATTTTGTAAAAAGTATTAACAGTTGTTTCCCAAAAGAAAAACAATTTTGCCACATTTTATCTAACCTTATGAAAAGTCGGGAAATTTTGTTGGCCAAATGTGAAAAGATTGGCCAAATTTCAAACAAACTCATAAAAATTAGGAAATTTTAGTAACCAAAGCGAAACGTGCTGGCAACATTTCAACTAAACATATGAAAAGTAGGGAGATTTTGTTGGCCAAATGTGAAAATTTTGGCCAAATTTCAACCAAACTCATAAAAAGTAGGAAATTTTGGTAACCAAAGCGAAACATTTTGACCAAATTTCAACCAAATGTATGAAAAGCAGGGAGAATTTGTTGGCAAAATGTGAAAAGTTTGGCCAATTGTCAACAAAACTCATAAAAAGTAGGAAATTTTGGATTTAAAAAAAGCACATTTGGCCACATTTCAACCAAACGTATAAAAAGTAGGACATTTTGTTGGCCAAATGTGAAAAGTTTGACCAAATTTCAACCAAATTTATTAAAAAATCGGAAAATTTGTTAACCAAATATGGAAATTTTTGATCAAGTAAAGAAATATTTTATCCAAACTTATGAAAAGTAGGAAATTTTGTTAACAAAATATGAAAAATCCTTGGCCAAATTTTAGCAAAAATTATAAAAAGTAGGAAAATCCCTTAACCAAGAAGGGAAAAAAATATCTCACGTTGTCATTTCACATCCCCAAACTACTAGAGATAACAACAGGTGTATTTCAGAAAATTAAAAGTATCTTATTATTTATTGTTTTTAAATTGAATGTTTCATGTAGAAATGTAATTAATTTTTGTAGAATTTTATTGTTGAAATTTTATTTTTCATTCAACGATAGTGGCGTATTTCATAAGATACTTTTAATTTTCTGAAATAACCTGTTGTTTGCATAGGGGACAGACGATTATCTCTTACAAGACTTCAACGTCTAGTAATTCATATTGAAATAAAGAGGACCCGATACTAGAATGTAACATTAGACGCCGGAACTAACACACCTGTTCTTGGAAACTATGATCATGAACATTACTATTTATACATACCTTACTCGTTGGGTGTTTTATTTCATCTGCTGAGACAGAGGAGCACCTTCGAAAACTAGCAGTAGGATTGTTTTCATTCCACAGAGCATTGATTTTCTGGAAAAACTCAGAGTCTGGTCCGTGACTGCTAGACAGAAGGTCAATATTTTAATCTGAAGAAATATCATCAAGCAAATCAAATGTTGTCTCGTGCGGGTCTATGACTGATTGACTACAAGAAGTAGGTTTCTTGCAGAACAACATGTTTAATGACAGAGCTGGGATGAAGAAACAAGAATCACCAGTCTTCAAAACAGGTAACGTAGACGTTGTGGTACTTTTGTCAAAACTGGCATGCTCTGCTGAACTTTGGCAGACATTGTTTTGGAAACCAGTGTGAGTGGAGTCATGAATTTCTTTCGTTTGCAGGCGTTGTAATCCATGTTTTCGTTTTTCTCTTTGACGTTTCTTTTGCTGTTTGGAAGAAGGGTGTCCTTTCTTGATTATTTCTAGGTGCTGACAACACTGATGTCAGATTTAAAATGTTTTGTAAGGTCGACTGGGATGTAATCTCATCCACTGTGGGTTTGGGTTCCATGAATAACTCCGGGGGTAGTCATTACCATCGTGTCTCGGCTGTACCCTTACACATGTTATCGACTGCGACACCATCTTTAACCGGATTTAGCCACGTGTTTCGATTTGATCCCTTAGACATGTGACCAGAAGCAACGCCATCTTTAACCGGATTTAGTCACGTGGTCTGGTTGTAGCCATTACCCGCATGTGATCGGATGTGACCATTATCCACGTGTGATAGGATGCAGCGCCATATTTGAACTATTGTTTACGTGGTCTGGTTGTAGTAATTACACTTGCGACCGGAAGCAGAGCCATATTTGACCACTCGTAGCCAGTGAGCACGTGGTCTGGTTGTAGTCATTACACATTCGACCGGAAGCAGTGCCATATTTGATGCGATGTGACCATTACCCGAGTGTCTCGGCTGTATCGTTATGCGGTCAGTCCTCTGAGTCGTCCTCCGGTTTTCCCCAAAGACATGTCTGAACGTGTTCATGCATGTTCATTAATGGGATCGCTACGTGTTGAGTCACCCAGAAGGTCACCCTCAACTCAGCCAACTATGAGTTCATGCCTCAGACTTTAATATGAGACTTAACCTCCGGCTCTTATCAAGGAATGAACGTATTTATCTAGCCACCCCGCCACTCGACCACCATTTAACAATGATCAGACGCAGCTATACAGCCTTTCTTCCACTCACCCACCCTTTAACATCGACCGAGAGTCTTTATCTTGCACCTCCTCCTGCTCTTAACAAGGACCGGACATATTTATCTTGACACCCCGCCACTCGACCACCCTTTAACAATGATCAAAAGCACCTATCTAGCCTTTTTTGCACTCACCCACCCCTTACCAACAAATTTCACTTAGTCATACTCGCTATATTCAATAATATCAGTCATTTTTACTTTTTTAAGGTTTTCATTTGAAGCTCTGAAAATAGTGTGATGATAGTGTTCGGAAGCACTTATGTAGCTACCCCGATACTAACTCACCCCTTACCAACGAATTTCACTAAGCCATACCCGGTACAGTCGATAATGCCGGCCATCTTTACAATTTAATGTTTTCATTTGTAACCCGTATGATGATAGTGTATATGTTGCTACGACACTCTACAGATCAATAATAATCGCTACCAACCCTCTTCCAACGAATTTTGTTAAGCTATACCCGCTACAGTCAATAATATCGGCCATTTTTACTTTTTAAGGATTTCATTTGTAACCCGTATGATCATATTGTTTAAGCCATTACGAGCGTCTACATATCACTAATGTTCGCTATCCACCCCTTAACAATGAATGAGACTAAACCATACCAACTACATCCAATACTATCGGCCACTTTTAATTTTAAGGTTTTCATTTGTAACCCATATAATGATAGTGTTTACACCACTACAACACTCTACAGATCATATAACTGCCATATATACATGCTTACCTATTGCGGTTTTCATATGACACCTGTCACGGCATGAGGTTCGAACCACCTAGCCCTACCCCACACGCCGACACCCGCGCCCCACCCCTGAGCCCTCACCTCTACGTCCGCTCAGCCCTTAGGCCACCCAGAGGAAATGCACTGTAACCCTAAGACTTGCACATCACCAATGGAATGATGATAGTATTTACGCCCAGCCCAATACAGATAAAGAAAGAAGATGGGAAAAAAAGAATTAAGATACCGAGGAGGAAGAGCACTGTACCCTAATACAGCATCAATCATATGATGATAATGTTTAAGAATCGCCCACTACAACTACTAATAGCAGCCCTTATTAAATTTAACAATAAATTTCTCACAAAAAAGGGAAGTAACAGTGCAAAAAACATTCGATTATTTATTCATGAGTTGCATCACTTGAAAATGCGGTCCGTTTTCTATACGGTGCTAGACTTTTTATATAGTAAAATATGACGTTATCTATGACGTATTGCACCGTATTTACTAATTAGTTACCACCTGACAAACTACTCATATGGCCTGCTTCTGAAGTCAATCCCGGGCATCAGTCTCACTAACTTTGGCCGCCGGGGCCAGCTTCTTCACAGCTGAAAGCCCTTTCCAATAACCTTGCGGGCTGTAGTAAATACGCTCCATTATTGCCAAGCATTAACTCATATCTCCAACATACCTACAGGATCCACCCCAAGACGGGAACGTTCTTAAATGGAGAGTTCTCTCCTAGTATGAGCCCACTACCACGCCGCCCACCAACAAACTGGCTCTTCTTTGCACCACACGCGACACAGGCACCATGCTTAACCATTTGGCCGTTTTTCCTCCGGGTTATCCCACCACCTCGAGTGGGGGTCTTCTTACACCGAAAGCAATACATATTGATATACCACAAGTATCTACATATTCAAAATGGGGTTTATCAGACG
The DNA here is from genome assembly GCA_963921405.1 of Cepaea hortensis. Lineage (NCBI taxonomy): Eukaryota > Metazoa > Mollusca > Gastropoda > Stylommatophora > Helicidae > Cepaea > Cepaea hortensis. Next base: position 68,540,347 of record OY992885.1, read on the forward strand.
CCCATACCAAAGCGTCTCTTAGCAGACATCAGGGCCGAGACCGTGTGAGCATCGCTCCTCTCCCAGTCGCGGGCATCACCCGACGCCGCAATATTTGCAGTCGCCGCAGCCAGGACATCATCAGCGGCGTTGCGGCTAGCCGTATCACTTTGAGTCGCATAAGCAATATCGTGGGCTTCGCAGGTCCGGTCGAGCGCGTATGCACCCTCATAGCCTTGGGCCAACCGCTTATCTAGTTTGGTGAAAGGACCACAGTAGCTATATTTTCCCGTATTCTGGAACGAGCCCCATGGGACATCCTCAGAGCCAACGCCCTTAGGCAGCCTCATATTAATCTCAGGCATAGGCAACACATTCAGTGCTTTGTTGAAGAGCCCCTCACCTGTTACTTGTTTACTAATTATCTGGCTCTTCTTAGTCCCACAATATTCGCAGATACCACGCTTAGACATCTGACCATTTTTCATCATTACCACCGACTCCTCCAACGTAGGAGTCTTCGCCCTACAATGCAGGCCATACATATTGAAGACATTACACGCATATAACAAATGTACAAATGGAGATGACCAACTTCGATCTTGAGGACAAAGCCCCCTCCCTCACCCCGCCACCACCACTGGTTGCTACCAGACACCATTCATTGTGTCGTGTGTGGCCCATCGTGTGTGGGAAGACGAACATGATGCTCAACCTGCTGCTGAAGCCGGGCTACCTGAACTATGATCGTCTGCACCTGTACTCAAAGTCTTTGGGGCAGGATAAGTACCAGTTCCTCCAGGATTAGGCCGAGTCTGTCGGGCAGGCAGTGGGGCAAGAAATTGCCTCCTGTCATAGGTCGAGGACATCATCCCAGTAGAGGACATGAACCTGAAGAAAGAGCCGTCATGGTTTTTGACGACGTCATGCTGGAGAAGCAGGGGCCGATCGAGAAGTACTTCTGCCAGGGCCGGCACGGCGGTGCCGACACATTCTACCTGACCCAGAGCTTCTTCAGAATCCCCAAGCAGGCCATCCACGACAACGCTAATCTGCTCGTGATCTTCAACCAAGACACGAAGAACCTTCCGCCATCCATGACTCCTATGTTGGTGGTGACATGCCCTTTGAGAAGTAGTTCTTCACAGAGTGCACTCGCAAACCCTACGGCTTCGCCGTGACTGATCTAACCAGCAAGGCCCATGATGGTAATTATCGATGTGGGTTCGATCAGTTCTATATCCCCAAGGCAACCATTTAACTATATAGCATATAGCAACAATATGTGGGCTAATATGCCTATCAAGGCAGAGCGCGACGCTCTTGTAAAAGAATATCTAGCATGCCTGGATCGCCTAAGACAGCGGTTTAGGGCTGAGAGGGAGCCCCCAGCACGGCGGCGAAGGCGACGGCACCATCGGGCGTAAACCTTCTAGGCCAAGAAAAGTTGGTGACCCATAGCATCTGTTTAGATGCTATGGGTAACCAACAACACATAGCAACAACATGTGGGCTAATATACCTAACAAGGCAGAGCGCGACGCTCTTGTAAAAGAATATCTAGAACGTCGAGATCGCCTGACGCAGCAGTTTCGGGCGGAGAGGATGGGAGAAGAGAATGTACAGACGGAGGCTGCTACACTTTTTAAACCAATTACTACGGCCGTGGCCGAGCAGCAGAAAAACAACAACCGAGGCACAACCTCAAGACCTGGCCCAGAAGATGGCCGAACAGACCAAGGAGTTAGCTAGAACAGCCAAGGCACCGACCATAGCTTTGGTTCAACGGTTGAGTAAACTGGCTCAGCCTCAAGCGCCGGAAACGGTCCAGCCGACTGTTCAGCCAATCTACCCTGACTTGGCGCAAATAGTGTTAGAAGCAGAGCCTCGAGAGTCACTGTCACCAGAGCAACGGGCAAACCTTGTTGTGTATCCAAATAGGAATCTCGATGAGGACCTCATTAGGCACCACAATTTTCCACTCCCCTGCGAGCTCGACTTTTCAGACGATGCCACGATTCACAATATCATCACTAATGTCAGTTACTAGATCCGGCACACCCTTGGACAGCAGAAGAGGAACGCGAGAGAGGACGGCTATGCTGACAGGTGAAATTGTGGGCTTGGCGGATTACCGAGATCGTCTTAAGCAGTTGCTGGCAGCCCATCAACAACTCACCAGTGGCTCTGGGCTGAAACTCCGAGGGGGAAAATTCGGCAGTCTCACCATCGATCCCGCCGCTCTGGCCGCTCGCCGGCTGCAAGCTAATGTTGGAGACACCCTAGTATTGTCTGCCCCAGCCGATGAAACATTGTATGACCTCCTAACCAAACGCTTCATCAAAACAAAGCAATACACCCCTGGTGTAGAGAAGCTGAAACATTAAAAAATCCAGTGGTACTCTGTTGTATGCGTCCTCAAGATCATTCGCTGCAGCAACGGTTTCAGTGCCTGAGTGGAAACCTTCATAGACATCCTGAGCAAAGACTGCTGCATTGGTCCAGGTTTCTCTCTTTGGACGGTACCCACCCAGGGTGGGTGGGAAAACACCTTGCCTGTCTAGTTGGCTTGATATTTTCCTGGCAATTACCTTCTCCAGTAGCTTGCCTATTGTGTTCTGCATTGTTATAATTCGATATCCCTGAATTTTTTTGTGGTCTTTGTCAGGCTTCGGCAAGGGAATCAGATAGCTGTGTAACCATTCCTCCTTGATGCTAGCACTCCCTATACTGTTGTTGTACATGTCTGCTAGTTCCTCTAGCTCATTGTCGGTACACCTATGTATGTCGTCGTATCTTATGCCATCAGGACCTGGAGCACTGTTTTTTAATCGTCGAAGCACAGCCTTGATTTCTTTCACTGTCACTGTGTCTTCATCCGAAGTGTTCTGGGCCTTGCATCTGTCTGAGGTGACCTCCTTGGCCAGATTTCGGCCTTCCATGTCTGTCTGGTTGCTTTGCTCAAGGTAGCGTTCAAAAAGGGCTTTGCCCTTGTCCTCGTCAGTCCTCTGCCAGATGAGATCAGCACCTTGGAAGTCAGAAATGCTCTTATTCTTGACTACACCACTCATGCTTTTATGTAGTCGCCAGAACAATTTCAGTGACTTGTCTGTGCTTACTCTTTGACACACCTCTGCCCATTTTTCGCTTTTAACAACCTTGACCAGATTTTTGAAGTAGCTTAGTTTTGTGTGCATCTCTCTTTCTAAGTGCAAGCAGGGACTAGGATGACCCGCTCTGTTCTTCTTGGCATTTTGCCATCTCCTTACAGCACTACGCTTATCCACCCAAGCCTTCTCCACCTCGAAACTCCACCACGGTGGCTGCTCCCAGCTTTTTTTCCTGCCCTGAAACGTTCTGCGCTTGTCTCGTATTATTTTACTCACCACATCTTGCCCTGTACTGTCATACTGGAACGTCTTTACCTTTAGCTTGTGCTGCCTGGTTCTGCCTTTCTCCACCAGTATGCTGCACGGGTGGTGGTCGTTGCCATGGTGTCCTAGGACACCCCATCTACACACTGTAGTGAGTGAAGGTGAAACTAGCGCCAGATCAATAGCACTGTCCTCATCGCCCGGACGGCTTGCTGTCCTGGTGACACAGCCACTGTTGATACAAACCAGGTCGATGGTTTCCAGTGCAATCTCGAGCTCCTCCCTCTGTGTATTGGAGGGAGTGTTTCCCCATGATCTGCCTTTAGCGTTGAAGTCACCACAGAAAATAACATTTCTCTCGTGGCCTAGTATGCCACTTAAGCACTGCCACTTCTGGGCGTCCACACTGGCATTGCGGGCATAAACATTAACCACCACGAATTGTATACTGGAATGAACTCTCAACGCCTGTATTTGTATATCGTCACTGTCCCAACTGGACATGTCTAGCTCTGACGCCACCATGCTGTCGCGAACGAGAATCGCCATTCCCAGATGTCGTCTGTTGTAGAAACATTTGAAGCCAGCAATTTGGAGTAGCTGATCGCCCAGTCTCGTCTCCTGGAGTGCTACAATGTCGTTCCTGTAAACTAGGGTTTCTAAAATAGAGCCCCGTTGTTTTACACTGGCACAGTTCCAATATAGAATACGGATATTCCTGAGTCCTAGACTGTGACACTTGAGTCTAAAACGCCTCAAACCTCCACGCTTACCTTGCTTCTTTTTCCCTGCGCGGCTACCACGCCGCTTCGGTATGTTGACTGCTGACCGCACGAAGAACACACGTTGTTCCGCCATGTTGAAAAAACGTAAACACAGACTGAGAACACCACACACGCTACTGAAAATTCACTCAAGGATGGCTTCGCTCGATGCACGAACTCCGTAGCACCCGCACAGATCTTGAGTAGAAACTCCTGGTTTTACATCCTGGCACACCAATTACACGCAAGAGATGAATAACTCCATCCCCTACGCGAAAAAGTTAACGAACACAAAACAACACGACCGTCCGTCGCCATCTTGAAACCGGAAGTGGGGGTGTTAATGAGCGGGCTGACAAGCTCGCAGGTGAGGCTACTGTGGAGGGCGGACGCGCCATGGACCAGGCCGACATTCTGAATGATCTACGAGAAGTAAGACTTTTGCGAGAACCAAGTGATGACTGTGAATCTACAACAATGGCCAGACTGCGAGAGCAGCAAATTAAAAGAGGGGTGGCCAAACAAGAACACTACGCAGGAAGCCAAAGAAGATTTATAAACCAACACAGAACTGGCGGCGTTAGCCGCTACACGTTGCGGGATTTGCTGAGGAGGAGTTCCGAGAACTTATGGACTGAATGGTTCGATGTACAATGAGAATGATCTGTCGACTAACGAACTAACTAACTAACTAAAGCAATACACCCCACAAGCCATTGAGACGTTGAGTCGGCTTGCCCAGCTGGCTAGGATACCCATCTACAAAGATGAAGGAAAAAAATACCGGTTAATCCGCGGCAGCGGCGTGCTATACTACAACCACCCCAATGCTATAGTGAATCGTCTAGCCCTATTAGTGGCCTCAAAGGAGACGGGGAATACGGGTGTCGTCACAGAAATATCGGCGATATTGGATGAGCTTATGCGCAGCCGGGTCGTCTCCAAAGAGCAGGCCCTCGACTTGAACAGAAGAATCTTCATTCATTAAACATGGAGCAGCTTCAAGTGTTGAAGGATATTCATAACCGGATCGCGACGATGGATGAGCGGCTAGAGGTACTGGAGGAGCGGGCCACGCAGAAGGACAATATCTCTCTGGTGGCGTCTTCAGACAAAAACGACTGGACAACAAACTACTCCCCAGCGCTGTATCTATACCCCAAGAAGGCCTACGAGGTGGCCTTGCTAAATCTAGAGGCTAGGTGGCCTTCAGTTGTCTGGGGGGGGGGGGGGCGATGGTGGGGGAAATCAGTATGGGGGATCATAAGATCACCGGGGTCGCTGGGCCGACTGGGGAGCAAGATGTGACCACTAAAAAGTATGTTGATGACCAAGATGCTGGTGTTAAGCTGGCGATAGATGAGCGCACTCAAGATATGGCTACAAAGGGTTATGTTGACTCGGCTATGTATCTTAAACTTGGTTGGGGTGTCTTGGTTGAGGATCTTGATATGGTTTTCACAGAATCGGTGGAGAAGCTGAGCCGACTGGGGAGCAAGATGCGGCCACTAACAAGTATGTTGATTTTCTTCGATGGTGAGGTGCAGCGGCTCTTGATGAAGATGGTGAATTCGCGCGCTCAGGAGATACAGACTAAGGTTGATGCGGATAAGGCACAACATAATGCGGCCATACAACAAAAGGTGGCTGAAAGTACTAAAGATCTGTCTACAAAGGTTGATGTTAAGGCTGTTTGGGACTCTATAGGCACGCTCCACAAAGGCATGTTTCTAGAACTTGGTGGGGGTGCCTTGGCGGCGGATCTTGATATGAAGACCCACCTCATCACTAACTTGGCAGAGCCTACAACAGATCCAAAACAAACAAACAAAAAAACCAAAAAAAAATATGTAGACGAAAAAATATGTAGATGTGGCGGTAAAGGATATTGACTTGTGGAGGTATTTTGATGCCAGTTTTAAGGTGCTTGACTGGAAACTGTGGTTTGGGGTTTAAAAAAAAAAAAAAAAAAAAAAAAAGCCCTTTATATAGATTATATTGATATTAAATTTGCCCACCTCTTTGATATTGGGACTTTACCCTGTGTGCTTAGTCCCGGGAGTGGGGAGGTGCTGATTGAACAAGTTGATGGTATTTAACTCTTGGTGGCATCAAACGTGAAGGTGGTTTTGTAGGCCTGCTTCCCTCTTGATGGTCGATGGTGCTGCTAATCATGTCCCATATCTCAATGTGCTACCGCCTGGGTGCTCTTTCTATATAATAGTGTTTTTTCTGGAGACCAATCTATAGGTTGAGTTTGTGGATGGTCTTATGGTAAGATCTACAAAGGGGGGGGGGGGGGGGGGGGGCCTTCTGGATGGTTATTACACAGCGCGAACGTCCTGAAATTAAATCACCAGATGAGGTGGTTAAAGTGCGTCTATGTGAGCGTATTTTGGCGCAAAGTCCAAAGGTATCACCTGAGGTTCGTCTTATTAAGTTTCTGCTTACCACTAAACCTGTCACTGAAGCGTATTCAGATTATATTACATTAAGCTGAAGATGTGGGTGGTGTGTGTAACAACCATGTGGGGCGTGCACTTTGTAGTCAACGATCCCTATATTAATTGGGTACGTAAAAAGGCTACACTATTGCACATCTTGCATGTACGGGGAGGTTGTCTGGTATGCTTTACCCTGAATCAGAGGATGTGACTTTGGTTGGATGGTCATCATGGAGATCTACTTTATCTTTCCTGCCAGGAAGAATTAAATCTGAAACCATTCATACTAGGCCACCCAGAGCTGGTGGCTCTACTAGTCCCTGATGCTGTTGTGTATATAAAAATTAGGCTGAAAGGCGGGTGCGGGTATATCTTTTACCAGGTTTGTCTCTATATTCAGAGCAGTGCTGTAAGATAGCTTGGGTAGTCATAACTGTAAAGGATGGCAAGCAGGTGGCCAGGGTAACTGACCCCACAATTGCTGTGAATTTTGTTCAGTGTGTGAACGCCTTAGAATATATAACTATTTCACATAATCTTCAACTGGTTAGGTTCATAATAGCTAGGCCTCCTTTCGATGAGAACCTTATTTTGAATACATAGATGGTGGTATACAATCATGACCGATCAGACGTTCCGGCTTCAAGAGATTGAAAGGATACAGAAGGGCCTGTTGGTTGAGAATGACAAGCGGTCACTTCTATATAACAAATATCACTCTGTGGTGAATTTCTTTGATGTTGTTGATACTGTCATTCTGGCCTTGAGAGTGGGGCTCCTGTCAACAGCTATCTGTATACCACCTTCTGTGGTCTAGATATTGGGACTATCTTATGCAGTATTCTGGGTGCTGTGGCGAAGTTGATGTGTAGGCAGTGCGCGCTTAAGGCTAAGAAGCATGACCAGATTAGGACTCTGGCTGTGAGTAAGCTTGGCACGAACTCTTGCCTTGTTTCATCTGCACTACAGGATGGAACAATCTCCGATGTGGAGTTTAAGCTGATTGTGGATGAGTTCTTGAGGTTCCAGCAACAGCTGATAGCGATACGGGCTGCTGTTACTCTGGAGATAAAAAAGGAACTTTCTGACTTCACCCCACCAGTCAGAAAGTCTTAGGCTGCGTGCTCTTTATTCAGTGCCTCCTTAAGCTGGAGATATTTCTCCTTGTGGAATGAGTCGTCCTCGCTTTCAGGTAAGTTCTTTATAACCAAATCAAACCGTTTGATCAATTCTTTATCACAGGTTTGACACAGGCGTGCGGTTGTTTGATGTCGGCGCCGCATATTACACAACCAAGCACATCCTTAAGCCTTTGGGCTTGTTGGTGGTGCTTATAGCAGAACTTCCGCCGACATCCTTTCTCGCACCGGATCCCCTCGAGCCAGTTATATCTATTCATTTTCAGGCGCTGCAGCCATTCTCTAATTCAGGGACATCAATCATGGTCTCTTTCATTTCTATGTATGCGTCCACAACGTTTAGTCGCTCTAGTATTTTTAGGTGACACAACTTACATATGTCGCCCGGTTGTAGGATGTCCCAACCACATATCAAACATGGTGTGTAGCCGCGCCCTATAGCGAAAAAAAAAAGCCTGTGCATGTTGCAGAATCACGCATCATGACATTGCACGTCACACAGATAATACCGACCTCCTGTGCGCCATGCACAATGCTCCATTTTTGGGGGCTATCCCAGTCTTTTCTAAATCTACATACGAGACAAATATAGTCGCTGGTGACGCGCCCGCACCGAGTACATCAACCCTGCATCCTCCTCGACAATAGTCTCCAAACAGTCTGGAGGGGTTCCTAGATATCTCCAACCCCAAGGTGAGGTGTTTGAATGATTATTGTACCACCACCTATTCTTTTGCCGTGCTGTTTTATTATCCGGAGATAATAGTCACAAAATCGTCTCCTCGATGGCTTTCCACAGAATGTTGTGGGGCTATTAAACCACTGACATGTAGGCATGCTATGTCTGTGGTGTCTTCACTCTAGTTCACCGACCATGTTCTGTAGCATATCCTTAGAGCGTCCACAGACAGGCTTTCTTGGGCCAACCTTGCAGAGCATGCACTCCACCCACCTGTGTTAATGACAATATGGCCCGACGCATGAGCGCCCACATCTTAAAGATCCGAACTTCATCCATGTACAAACATCTATATTGGGGGTGGTACTCTAAATTGTCGTGTTCTCTAGCTCGTCCTCTGGTTTATATTGGGGATCTAGCTTCATCCCTTTATAGAGTACTAGCTTGATGCCTGTTACCTTTTCAAACTTCCAGATCATCCTATGAAGCGCGTCCAGCGTGCAGCGCTCACACATCTCATGAGGCTTCCTGACACCCCTCTCACAGAATATGCACACTTCTATCACCTCACCCCGCTTTGCTCGCGCGTTGTGACGAAACAATAAAGACCGATGCATGGTCGGCCGCAGCGCAGTTCTGTGCCGAGCTTAGGCCACTCACACCCGTGGGTCTCCATCTATATGTACCAGATGGGTTACGCTCTAATTCTGTGCACTGCTCGGTGCCCCTTATATATATATATATATATATATATATATATATATATATATATATATATATATATATATATATATATATATATATATATATATATATATATGGGGTGGGTTAGTGGTCTAGGCTGTTGCAGTTGGGAGAGTTCAACGAGAGAACGGGCGCGTTCGTATTCGCGAAGTGGTGCGCATCGCGGTATGTCCAAAGCTGATACACTCTAAATCGACGGCGGGGACCGGGGGCAAGGGGGGAGGGTGCGTCGAGGCGCCCCTCGATCCCCTTGGGCCTCCTTGGTGGGTTCTCCCTTGGGGTGCCATTTTGGGGGCCGTGGGCTTCCTGTGGGGGCGCTCCTTGGGTGCCCCTCGGCTCCCATGCCCCTTTTGACCTCAAAGCCCCATTCCGAACTACTTCTGTACTTCTATGTTGAATTTGTTTTGTATTTTCTTGTCGTTACTCAATGTACACAAATCATATTTAGTGTTTCCTCTTTTATACGTGACTTTCCTTAACGTTATCCTCAATGTTCCTGTAAGTAATCTGTGGTCACTATAACAATCAGCACTGGGAACTGTTTTTGCTATTGTTAGCGCATTTCTAAATCTTCTGCTAATGAAAATGTAATCAAATTTGTTTCTAATCCTGTGTTGCTTAAACCAGGTCTTTCCTACAATCATTTCCTGCTCTTTAGTCCACTCTACAAGTCTGTATCCCCTTTCATTTCTCTCTCGTAAACCATAGTTTCCTACTGTGTATCTATCACCTTGATTTCCTACTTTTGCATTGAAGTCCCCTTTTATGATGTTTATTTCTGAATTTTTACATTTCTTTAAAGCAGACTCAATGCCACTATAACATTTTTCTACACTATCTTCACTGGATTCTCCTGTTGGGGCATATACTCGAATAATATTTATGGCAAAAGGTCTGCCGCTTAATTTAACTAGTATGACTTTGTTTGACACGGCCCAATATCCTTGAACAGATTTTGATGTTTGCCGGTCCAAATAAATTGCTACCCCCTTTGTCGATTTTCTCCTCCAGAATAAATAATCTTAAAATCTTCATCTATCTTGATGCATGCTCCTGTCCATCTCGTTTCGCACATCCCTAAAATATTAATTTTCTCTTTCCATTTCTTGTTTTATGTTATCTAATTTTTCGTCGTCGTTTAACGTCCTAACATTCCATGTTGATCATTTTAATGTATCTGTCCTTGTCTTGTGATGATCTGTCTTTAAGCGAATCATAATGAACTAGGCACTGTTAAAGAAGGTAGTTTGCCGTTGCTTTCCTTCTCGGCAGTGATCTTACTGGCCGGGTGACCGTAGCCATTGTCTCGTGAAAGAGATCTTCTGCCTACCATCGCGAAACTTGAGACCATAACCAACAACTATCTGTTGGCTTCCCTCATAATTTCATCCACCACCTGCCTTCCGTGGCTACTTTTGAACAATTCCAATAAACGAATACGAAATAATACCACATAATCCACAGGAAAACACTGAAACAGCTTCGTCCCGAAGAAGCAGCGTCGTCGCCATTTTGCCGGAAGAGATGAAGGGGAACGCCAAAGAGAAGATGGATGCAGGATTGGGCAGATGATCTCCAGATTCGTGTATAGGACGTGGGACATGTTGCTTATAACCGAGAAGGTTGTTATGGGAGCGAAGTTCTGCAAGGTACATGATACTGTTTAAATGAAGGTTGCATACCTGCCTGACATCTTCCGCCTGACTCATTCATGATTCGCCTCTCTTTAGCCTGTTGTCTTTTCTCTGAATAGAGCTTGATGCAGAGTGTGTCGCCCATCTGCAGTTATATTCATATATGCACGATCCCTATATATATATTTATCCAGTGGTTCATGGTCGAAAGTCAAGGATGTATCTCATTACGACACAGGAGATGTCTATCGTACAGCCCAAAATAATGTGCATGGCTTCATGTTATATCTTTTCAAGTCTTTCAATCTGTATAGGGCTGACAGTGAGGATGGCCAGGGCATAATCGATTGATGAAAGGACCAGTTCCTGAAACATACTGAAGCCGAGAGGAAAAAGAATAATATAGTAAACTACTATACTTTACGGTGATGCGAAGTACAGAGAACAACGCTGACTGTGTTCTGATCAAAGAGGAAAAAGATCTGAGATCTCTCACCGTCCCCAACTAACAAGAACAGGGAAAGTAAAAAGAAAGAGAAGGGTTCCAGAATTCTATAGACAGAGGCTGGAATTGTTGTTTATGTTCCCGCCCATCAGTTAATTAAACTGTCAGGCTTTAATAGCAAGAGTGAATGCGCAAACTAAAACTTTAACCCTAGAACTACCATGGGCTCCAATTGGTGTCAGTGTCAACTTTGCTTTCTGTACTTTTCTTACATTTCCTTTAATATGTTTGATATTTTATGACATTGTTACCAATATATTCCCCAAAAACATATTTTTAAAAATAACTCTAAAATTGCACGTACTATCATAATTTTTACACTTGTTATCAGTGGGGTCCGAGTGGACCCCAATGTATTTTCTATTGAAAATAAACATATGTTCAGTATTAATTGATATTAAACTTGATTACTTCATAACACATTTATTTCAGAAGGGGTCGGGGGCAAACTTATTTATAAAAGAAGACAGCAGTACTTTTAATAATATAACCAAACATGTTTTCATCCAGAATCATGGCCCAAGTCGATATGCTAAAAGAAACATTGACACGGTCATTTCAACGTTTAAATTATTTATGACAAAAAGTGTGACAGACATACTGAAATAGTCAAACCAAGAAGGAATTTGTGTGTTTCAAGACAAATTGAAAACTTTGGAACTGTAGTATTTAAAAAAAAAAATTTGGCAGGTGTGTTTACATCAAAACATGACGCTATTGGTCAACTTTGGAGTAAAGAACATGGACGTGAACAATTTTCCAAGGCAATGCAACGAAATAGATTTACTGCAATTTCCATATGTCTACTATTTGATAATATCCAATAGAGACGACAACATAAAAAATGAAAAATTTAAGCCAAAAACGCAAGAATTCAACAATTGGACCAAAAATAGTCAAGACGTCTATGTTCCGCCGTGCAATGTAACAACGGATGCGTTACGTTTAGAGGAAGATGTCTTTCAAGCAATATATTCCCTCAAAACCTGGCACATATGCCATTAAAATTTGGTGCTCTCGTGACAGTGATACTTCATATGTTTTCAATATGTAAGTTTACATCGGTAGAGAACCTAGATAACCAAAAGGAAAAAAAAAAACAAGGGGAAAGAGTTGTACTGAACATGAAAAGGCTTGGAAAATAGTAGAAGGAATTTCGCTTGCAATAACTTTTTACAAGCTTGAAATTAGGACAGATAGTGAAGATAAAATAGCTAACAATGTTAGGAACAATAAGAAAAAAGCAGAGTTGAACTTCCAAAAGAGCGTATTTCCGGAAAAAGATCATTTTCAGTTTCCCACAAAGTTTGGTTTCATTGATGGTGCAGCACCGACTTCCTATTGTCCAAGGAAAGGAAAACTGCTTGTACTTCTTAGTACAATGTATGATCAGCCAGATGTGGTCAAAGTTCTGATTCCAGTAAAAAAAAAAAACCATTGATGATCCTTGACTACAATCACACTATGGGAATGTGGATACAACCGATCAAATGTTACCCTGTTATTCAGTCAATAGAAAAACAAACATATGGCCTGTCATCGATTTCTACAACATATTAGATGTTTCTTCCGTGAATGCATTTGTTCTGTGGATGCACCTTAATCCTGAATGGAACAATCACAAGTCACATAAACGCCGACTGTTTTTGATTCAACTTGCAGAAGGACTCATCGAAATAGGCCAAACATTTCAACCTAGGAACCTTCCACCTAAACTAGCTTAGAATTCGTCTGGATCTAGTAAAGGAGGTCACTGTTGCCTTTACCCAAGGGAGATTGACATAATTTTAGAGATATTTGTAGTACTTGTAATAACTTAGTTTGTGGAAAGCATACGAACATTGTTTGTGACCACTGCACTTTATAACTTTCAAGATTGTATGCTGGGTTTATGTGCGTCAATAAAGTATTTAAGTATTCATTTATCTAAAGACTTTGTAATGATTAATAAATCAAAATTTAAAACAGTGCATTAAACACTTATAGTTTTAACTATATTAAGTGGTGGGGTGTTACTAAAAAATCCTGGCAGTTCTAGGTTTATGAAAAATGTTAGTCACATTAAGAAAAGTATTAACCATAATAAGAAAAATATTAGCCACAGTAAGAAAAACGTAGGCCAAAATTAAGAAAAATATTAACCAAAGTAGGAAACAGATAGGCCAAATTATAAAAAAAAAAAAATATTAACCAAAGTAAGAGAAAGGTAAATTAAGAAATATATTAGCCAAATTAAGAAAATTATAGGCCAAATTAAAAATAATATTAACAAAAAAGATAGGTCAAATTGGGAAAAAATATTAGCCAAAATTAAGAAACTAACGAACCAAATGAAGTAAAACATTTTTAAAATTAAGAAAAATACTAACCAAAGTAAGGAAAAGATAAGCAAATTAGGAAAAATATTAACCAAAATGTCAACAACATACCACAACAAGCAATGATGTACAGACCAGATGGAAACAGAGGAAGGTGCCGACAACGTAAACGTTGGACGGAGGGAATAGCAGACTCCATGGGAATATCGATACATGAAGCCCATAATCGGGCACTCTTACGATACTTCCTCTCGACACCGGAAGGTACAAGAGGAACATGTTGAGGTGAGATGAAATTAACCAAAATAAGACAAAGATAGACCAGATTAAGAAACATATTAGCCAAATTGAAAAAGAAAAATTAGCCCAATTAAGAAAACTATTAACCAACATAAGAAAAATAGTAGCAATGGTAAGGAAAAGGTAGGCCAAATTAAGAAAACAATTTTTGATAAAGTAAGAAAAAGATATTCGAAATTAAGAAAAATATTAGCCAAATTAAGACAAATATTAGCCAAAAGAAGAAAAAGAATGGTCAATCTAAGTATAATATTAATCACAAAAAGAAATAGGCCAAATTAAGATAAATATTAATCAAAGTAAGAAAAAGGCAATATTAAGAAAATATTAGCCAAATTAAGAAAAAAAATATTGGCCAAATTAAGAAAAGTATTAGCCACATTAAGAAAAAGGTAGACCACATTAAGAAAAAAATCTATGCCAAATTAACAAAAATTGTATGATTTAGCATCGATATATCAGATGTATATCCTGAAGACTAATTGATAGAGAGTCGCTATAACACTTTGATATTCTTATATCTTAACCATCAATTTTTACCATTTCCATCATCATACCCATTTTTTCTGATTTCAACTGATTAAAAGCCTTAGTCTACTCAATAATGCATAAATATACATCTAAGTTTATTTCAATCATTCTTATGACGTCATCAAATTGGGGCAAGATGGTTGTAAACCTTTTCGTCCGTTAGGACGAACATTGTTTTTGTTTTATTCCGACAGGGAAAATGCATCAACACAGGCTCACAGCCAGAAGGTAAGATGCCTAATCTGTCCAGCTGACAATCTCAAGTGGAAGGTGCTGTTACAGATGCTTTATGAAAAACTACAGTTGTGTGTCTGCTGTAACTCTACAGTAGGATCTGTGGTGTAAATACCCAGGCATTGTCGTGCCGTTGTCTCAATGCTACAGGGCTCAACGAATGAAGCAAACCAGATTTCTGGTATCTGCACTGTTTTGTTTGGGTTCTCAGCCATCTACGTATGACAGTTATGTGTCCGAAAGCAACACACCAAGATTGTAATAATTAATGATATGGACAAAGGTGTAGGTGTATGTTACTAATTATAATCTCATTGTAAAACAGCATCTGTAACCCTGAGAATGGAAGCTACCTTTCTGGTATCCCGTGGGAGACGATTTGCTTTGATCCTGTGTGTCAGTTTGTGAAGGTGATGTTCACGGACTTAATGAATGTTGTTTGGATTTCTTGACAGATGAGATTGATGCCACTTCTCATGTTTTACAGGACACCCCTCTTACACTGAGGGTGTCACATCCCCATGCCACATAGTATTCACACATGATGATGATATTTAGACAAGATCGGAAAAACCCGAGAGCTAAAAGCACGCATAGGCACGAGTGCGCACCAACGTGAACAGGGGAGTGACGTTGTTTGACAACAAGACAGACGGGGAAATGGACATGAAAGGAGAAGTCATATGTTGAAGGCTGTGGCATAAATTGGAGTGGCTTGGAGCTAGTATCTAGTATGAATCCAGTGATGGACCAATAAGGAACGTGGATATTGTGGGATGTGGATTTTAATTTAAGAGAATATTTTGTTAAGTTGTCTAGGGGATGTAATTTGATTCTCTATTATTTTAGCCACTTGAGATGATCATGGAATTCTACCATAAACACAAGAAGGAAAATACTTCACTCCTGTTCATAACTGTATTTATGAGTAATTCTCAATTCCCACTTGTCACCTTATTATTTACTATAGTGTTAGAGGAAGTTGATTGTTTACAACATAGAAACAACCACGGTTGAACAAATATCAACACTGGACTTTACGTAAACATTAACACTTTTGGACAAACAGTTCAGGCATTAAATCAAGATCTGGAGTAACATAAACTTTTGTAATAACCAAAATGCATTTTCAGAACAGGCATGGGAATTATTTGCATTATCAAAACATATTGACCCCATTGTCCCCCCCCCCCCCCCCCCCCCAAAAAAAAAAAAAAAAAAAAAAAAAAAAAACAATGTTATTACAAACAACACAACAACCACAAATTGGGTCTACTATCCTTGACCCACTTTACATAATTAAGGCAAATAATGATCTAAGTACATAGAACCCAACATATAAAACAGTTATTTCTGACACCCTTTACAATTCTCATATTTAAAAAATAATAAGATGGTGTCAAAATACTCACGTTACCATACCCACCCTTTGGTTATACCTCATTACCAAAAAAAAAAAAAAACACTACTGATCCATGGCATAGAAAAAAAAACACATATAAAAAGCAGTTGGTACTAATAATTAAACTAATTAATTATAGTATTCCTTTAGGCGTTGCGGGTGAGTATTCTTCTCCAGTGCGAATCAGATAATGTCCATAATTATCCGAGACCGAAATAAAATACTCACAGTCATGTTCTAATGTCCACTGAAGTTTCTGCTGAATAATTATAATCCATATTAGGAAATAAATTCACCACTTATCCCCTCGATTGGGGCTGAATTCACGAATCTTCTGTTGCGAATGGCTCAGTTCCAGTGGAACATTGAGGCTTGGGCTGGTCATACCTTCTGGAGATGCATTTTGAGTCTTGGACCAAGGGTCTTCCCTATATCACCATATCCGATGAAAAGGATGCCGGCCTTTCAGCTTCTCGGCTTATAATATCCGAATCCCAATGAGGTTCCCACAGATTTTTCACCCACCTAGTCATCAGTCTATAACCTATTCCACCATTGTTGGCATTTAGGTTGACATGGGACCAGCACAGAGTTCTGATTCAGTATTTTCATTTCAGTGTAGACATACAATGCTGCGAGTCATTCATTTGTTTCATCTGGAATTATTTCCAGGATTTATTTGCTGCAGGCATGGAACTGAAGAATATTACTTCCAACACATAACCAGGGTTGCAAGTCATCAGATGATTCCTTTGGTTGCAGGCGTTAAGGCATTTACTCCGCTAGCTGCTTTCATATGGTCTTATTGATGGTGTTCAGGTATTGGATCCTTGAGGTAATCTGGTGTAGTTATGTTTCACAGGATCTTAAGTTGGTACCTTGGTTGTATTGGCTTGTGTTGGTTCAGTGTCTTCTCCCATTTGTTTGAGTTGGTGTCTTGAACCTTATGTTGACTTTTGCGGCTGTGTGACTTTTCCTTCGAAGGAGGATACTTGGATGTTTCCTTTGAACTTGGGAGTCCAACAGACAGATGGAAGATTCTTACTGCTGTTAGTTTTATTACACGTAGTATAACTCCCATAGTTTAGTTGACCTCGACGATTGATGGTTCATCAGGCGGTACCTCCCAGAAGTAAAACAGGTTATCCTTTTTGTATCTGTGTACTAGGTATATCATGTCGACATTCTGATAAGGAAGTCCA
Source organism: Cepaea hortensis (assembly GCA_963921405.1). Classification (NCBI taxonomy): domain Eukaryota; kingdom Metazoa; phylum Mollusca; class Gastropoda; order Stylommatophora; family Helicidae; genus Cepaea; species Cepaea hortensis. The sequence continues at coordinate 68,557,596 of OY992885.1, forward strand.
TCCTGGGTATTCTGACAGGAGTCAGAATATCAAACGCTGAGTGTCGATCATCTTCGAATGCCTCTTTCGCTGGCTATGGCAGCTAATGAGTACAGCAGTCAACATTGGGGTATTGGTCCAGTCTAGGTTTAGGACAGGTTGCCTTTTCACTCTCTCATGGCTGTTTACCCAGTTTCCAGTTGATAGTGATGAAATGCAGTCCCACCACTCGCTATAGAAAATGGATGACAAAGAATACAACACGAGCATTAACCTACTGTTTTATGTTAACATGTCACAACACAATTACAACAAAAAATGGGAAGGAGATAGGAGTGGGTTTCCAAGTTCCCTGTCCCTCGTCGCTTCTTGTAGACCTTTCCTAGCTCTGATAGTGAGTGAGGTATCTTTTCACTCTGTTTTGTTCTGAGCTTGTTACTGGGACTATTAGATGAGTGAAGCCATTGTATCTCTCATTCTTGAAGAGAATAACCCATACATAACCTATGTTTCCTTTCCTTCACTATAATCAGCATTAGGCCAAGGCTATTCAATCTTGTCTTCTTGTGTACTGACATACTTGCTCCCAGGGTAACTTTAAAATGTGTATTCCCACAGTAAAGAGTAACAATCAGGACAGAGAAAAATTCTCATAACAGAGAAAACATACAGGTACATTTCTCTGATATCAAGTACATGATAATCATACATAGTAATTAATCATAATGATGATGCAAGGAGCCGATGTTTTTGGGATGTCCTCAGGGGTTAATCCATAAACTAAAACATACATTGTTTTCCCCAACTTCTTACAGCAGTATGAGGTTAGTGACCGCGGTGATACATTTTGCCAATTACTGTTATTATTCGGAGTGTATTTATCAGAATAACTTATGCCGCATGGTTCAGTCTTCTGAATATTGCAAGCAATTTATTAACATCAATCTTCGCTTCTGTTCCTACCACAGTGAGGTGATGCGGATTGAAGGCACATCATATCCGAACATTCATTTATATCATGCGTTTGCTGTCTTTGTTCTTGATCAAACATCAAACATGGCATTTCCCTAGCAATATTTTATGAAATGATTACATGTCCCTCACACCTATGGTGTGGTTACTAATCTGTTAACAAGAAGATTTTTTACCAACATTTGGCACGATAACTTGAGTTACAGATCAGCAATTTAGCAGACACAAGTTCTCTACTATGAAGTATGTTCATACAATGTGTAATCAAAAGTCTGCTTCCACATGGAGAAATTGTTTCTTTGAAAATGTTCTTTAGAGTTCAATCTCTATAGTACATAGATTATTTGCAGATTTCTAAGCATAGATAGTGAGATATAGTTCACAATGCATAGAAGTTTTTATTCATAGGAATATGAAATTGACAGACACGAGTTCTCTACTGCGAATTATGAATCAGGAGTCTGCTCCCAATTTGAGAAGAGTTTCTGAATGTGTTTCTGACATGAGTTTGATGCTCTACAGTACTCATAATATTTATAGGTTATAAGCATTGCTAATGGGATATAGGTTCAAAATGCCTATAAAAGGTTTTAACATAGGAATATGAAAATGTACAAGCATAGGAAAAATTACATCGTGGCCTGGCATGGCGCTCAGTGGTAAAAATCAATCAGACTCTAGTTTACAAGAATTGTTGAATTATCATTCTAACTAATTCTTAATTAAACACAATGGTATATGTAATACATAAATACGTATTAATAATGTAGATTTTAACATACCAACGGCTGCAGAGAATGATGGTTTTAAGGCTAAAATGCCCTCCCCACAGGGAAGGCTTTTACGTGTCCGCTCTTTGTGTTGCACTGACCAAAAATGGCTATTTTTTTAGTCCCGGTCTTGCCATGTACGTGAACCAAACTAATTCCAATTAAATTTGAAGGTATTTAAACAGTAATTATCAGGGATTGGTATTTTTAAGGGCGTCAATAGACGGATGTTAGTAGAGACGTTTTTGTATACCACAGATATGTATCCTATGTGTGAAGGAAATGAGGACACGATCTAGACGAGAGGAAAAACAACGAAAGGGCAGAATGGTCATCCTCAAGGTGATACTTCGTGTTATCTGAATCACGACAATGGGTTTTAGTTATGCAGGTCAGTAATATACTTATCTCAGTATTTTGTGATCCTATAGCTCAGATGCTGACCTGGCAATAACAGGCACCTTCGAGGGAATCACCGGCAGATACAGCAAGTTGGCGTTGTAAATATATGCTCATTAAACGGCATTGAACTTTGTCAGCCATTAGTCCGGATTCAGTCTATCACGGTTCACAGGTTGATCATTATTCCTGTTGCTCCAAATTGAGCCGACTTTCGTTTTACAAACATATTCGTTTCATATTGTTTTCCGTCATATTTGAGGAGGCAACAGCTTGCTGGCACCCCACACAGGACAATATGGTTTAAGCTGTATCTGAAACACTAAGTACTTTTGTTTTCTTCATATTAGCACGGGATAACGCAGGAAAGATCTGTTGTAACACGTCTGAATTCTTTATGGTTGCGAACACAGTGGCATCATAGATAACCAATTTCACCATTGCATGAGCTCTGGCAGCTGGAGTTTGTTCCATGTATGTCGTTGGAGGTAGGTATGTAACATTACAGCAGTTTATAGCACAGCTATCGGATTACAGCTCAAGGAGGTGTCGTGCCCCAATGGCTGTGGATGGCGTCACCAGGAGCGAGGAAAACTATCTTCACTGGTGATGATCCAATTCTGGATATGCACACAGACCCAAAAACACACTCGGATGTCTATTACATTCCCCCCGATTCTGTGAAGGGTCTGCTGGTCTGGCACACAGCTTTTAACTCATGGGAGCTCTGATTACCTTGGGCGTGAATTCAGGCCGCACAGTGGTTTCATCTGTCGCAGTACAGTTGCTTGACAGCCCTCGTCGACATAGCAAAGTTGTGGCGCCAGTTCTTTTGCGGAGTACTGTATCAGAGCTCAGCTCTAAAGGTAATGTTACCTAGTAAGGGAAACTAGATTCCCAGCTAGTTATCGCGAGCTACAATTCTCAAGCCAAGCATTCCCATGGACACAACTGTATATCGGTTTCAGTGATCAGTCGCTATCAACAGCCGTGTCGCCCAGACAAAGATCATCTACAAACCAGTAGTTTACTGATTCACAAAGCGTGGTGTCTGTAGATCAATTGCACAAGTCACACCAGCATATCCTTAATTTAAAGCCACCACACATTCACGACGAGCTGCTAGACTCCCCACGAGCTCCTGGGTCTCCTCAATTACGTGTTGAACAATTACGTGTCGAAATTTAGTCACAACAACACCACTTCTGTGAGAAGTTTCCCCCTGAAATAACCACCAGAAGCTCTCAAGCAGACGCGAGTCACATACCCACAACATGCATCGCCCCGAGACCCCCTAAGCCAGACCCTGACGACGATAGCATTTACTCGAACTATCCCGGCATTTGGACCTCGGCTCCAGAATTTCGAGGCAGCGAACATGTGGATGTACCACCTTTAAGACACTCCGTCCCTGAAAGTAGCTCGATATAGAACTTGAGCAGCACTGTACCGGCCGATGAAAACTCATATGACGCTATAGCCACTCTTTCAACTCCTCCAAGCTCTAGAGAAAAAAAAAGAAGATGATGAACAATGTGTCTACGATGAGCCTTTACGCCCACGAATCAATTCTAGGTCACTCAACTCTAGAAGATAAAGATCCGGTCCTATCCTATCATGTTGGGGAATTTCATGAGAAAGCATCTATGCACAGTCTGAAAACACTGTTCATTAGAGTGAGTAAAGCACACGTGAAAGCTGTTGCAGCTGCACATAAAAAGATTTACCATAAAGATATGACAGACTTTATCAAGAAAGCCGGTTGTGGTAATGCAGAGAAAGCCTTATTAGCTAGTGTGAAAGCCTTTGAAAATCAGATAAAATTTCAAACAAAATTGGCACATTCTTGTCTCCAAGGATATTTTATGTATGTGGATATATGAATGCCTCTATCATCAATGATACTACCACCGTAAAGTGTATGACATTAAGTCTCTAATACATCGTGATAATCAAACCTGGTCACAGCAAACAAACAACCGCTATTTTTCCAACGAGTAAATATGACCTCCATGTTTGAGGAATTTGTCTATATTGAATTTCTAAATATCATTATCAGTTAATGTCATTAGTGGCGGTCATCTACATCATTAAGTAATGATGCATCTCCGTTTGTCTAAAGTAGCATTTATATGACTTACACGTTCAGGCAGCGCTCAACATCTGTTCAGATTTCTGCGATGTAATTTACCCAGGCATTGTCATGTTGTTGTCTCAGCACTACAGAGCTCAACGTATGGAGTCAGCCAGATTACTGATGTCGTCACTGATTTGTTTGGGGCTAAACTATCTACCTGCGAGAGTTCTTTTTCCGTTGTGTAGTGACTTTAACTATGTAGTATATACTATTTGTTATACATTGTATGAAATTGGTTTTGTTCCCCGTATCCATGTATCTACTGTATTCGCCAGGAATGAGGCGCCGGAACCTCTTGCCCCCGGGTAGATTGGGCCCGTTAGCTATTACAGCGGCCAATCTAGGAGATGGAAAACTCCGATTATAAACTCCCAATTTAAGGTGGACCAACGTGACGATGACTGAATGGCCACGGGTGAGCTGGTCGTGAACGTGGAACGTCTGGTATGCGGGCGGGGCGGCGCCAGGCGTATGGACTCCTGAGAGACATCCCCTGCCCCTTCCCTAGCAGGCAGGCTCTACTAGGGTGACCGATTATATCCTGCCGTCATATCTAACCAGCTATGAACAATACAAAGAATTATCGCCGAAACAACGGAGTACGTTCTTTGTGCTTGATACCTTTGACAACAGCCAGCGGAGAGAGAATGAAGCGGAGGAGAAGAGGTAGGGGAGAGGGGGGAAGGAAAAGGAAGAAGTGGACTGGAGCCAGAAGGGGTAGAAGGAAAACGGATCGTTTGGGACTCAAAATTGTATGGGTTGGGTAATGGAATTGCCGTAGTGCAAAGCAACGAGGACCAATACTGGAGAAACTGGTCTACGATTTTGATGACCTGATGTTACAGGAACTGAATACGAACTCTTTTAAGTGCCCTGGCTATACATGTTACATGAACCCAACTCGGTAGGGAAGACATGGGCAGGCTCTGGTGGTCAAGGACGGGTTACAGCATTCAATACTGGATATGAGTGGGTGGGATCAGGAGAGTAAAGAGGTGCAAGGAATGCGGATACAAATCGGCCAATACAGCTAGAACCTGATAAATATATATGTGAGTGGGGAATCTTGTATAAGCAGAGACAGTTGGGACTGGTTGAAAGGTTTAGTGGACACCCCAGGTTCCAGGTATCTGATATGTGGTGATTTCAACGCCCGCGCCAAAGAATGAGACAGGTTGGGAGAGAACAGACAGGGTACTGCTCTTGCTGAGGCCTTGCTTGAGACGGATGTTGTCTGTCTAAATGACGGGACACCCACTAGGCTAGCAATGAGACCGGGGACCCTGACACGGCCATCGACCTGGCGCTTGTATCCCAAGAGGCGGCATCAGATATAAAATGGAGCGTCCTTGGAGACCATGGAAGTAACCACCTCCCCTGTTCTATGCTGATACCCAAGTCCAGCATAGTTAGGACTATAAGAGCTCGCAGGGCATTCAGTTATGATCGCGACCACTCTTCGCTCTTGGGGCGTCGTAGATCACAGGGAAGATCTAAACCAACAAGAAGAATCTTTACCCAGCCACCATGGTGGACACCAGAGGTCGAGAATTCATGGAGGGAAAAGAGGGTGCGGAGAGCAAATAATTCAGTTGACACAGAATTGGAAGAGGCTGAAAGGTATAAAAAAGTAAAGCTGCAGGATTTTAAACTCGAGGCAGCTGAGGCAAAGTGGATTAAGTGGGAACAGTTTATCAATGAAGTCGGTGGGGATGTGACATTTGGAAAATTCTGGAGGCTACACCGGCAGATGAAGAGACAGTTGATGCCTGGTATACATGGCACCGTTTATGATGATAACAACAGACCTATGACAACTGACAAGGACAAAGGGGGAGGGGGTGGGGGATCTTCTTGCGCGATTTTTAAAACAGACGGATCAGCAAGATGGGGTTATTAGAGATAACGTCAGAGAAGCCTTGTCACGGGTCACTAGGAAGGAGGACTGTGAGAGTAAAGCGGAGGACATTAGACGGGTGCTGAAGCGGGCTAAAGACACAGTGCCAGGCCCGGATGGGGTGAGGTACTCCCATATGAGGAACATCAATGATGGGGACTTGGAGGAGATGGCTCTTTGTTTCAACTTAAGCATTAATACGGCATAAATACCCCACGATTGGCTGCATAGCTACCTGGTCCCCCTCCCAAAGCCAGGTAAGGATCATTCCAAACTTAATGGATACCGAATCATAACCCTGCAAAACACGTATGGCAAAGTCCTCGAAAAAATAGTAGCACGCAGGCTCCAGCAACATTTGGAAAGTCGGAATCTGCTTCCCCAAGGACTCGGGAGCTACCGATCGGGAAAGGACACTTGGGTCAATGATGCAACTTTTGCGTTCGATGTCTATGAGGGCTTCCAGGATAAAAAGGAGACAGTGGCGGTAGCTCTTGACCTTGAGGATGCGTATAACAGGGTTCGGTATGATCGGCTAATACACACACTGTTGGACATGGAGGTCTGCCCTTGCCTTGTTAGATGGGTTGCGGCAGTCCTTTATGAGCGTAAGGTTGCACTGAGCATGGGTTCCTGGACTTCTGACCCCTGTACTATTACACCTGGATTGCCGCAGGGATCTGCCTTGTCCCGGGGGCTACACCAGCAAAATCGCAGCTATTGAGACACCAGGTGTGGGTAGAATCTTGACATTTGCAGATGATGTGCTGGTGTATAGACAGGGCAGATACAGGGCCAGTTTGGCGAAAGACTTAAGGTGGCGGTAAACAGGGTGGGGGAGTGGTGCAGGGACGCAGGAGCCTTTATAAACCCGGACAAGGCATCGGTTGTGTGGTACTCCTTGGATAACCGGATCGTCAAGGTAGACGTCCCAGGTATTATGTTGAATGGATGTCCTCTTAGTCGAGAGAGTAAATTGAAGTACTTGGGTATCACCTTTGACAGGTGTTTGTCTTTTAAGGATCATGTGGAGGCTTTGATGGTGAAGGCTGGTAGGGGACTTAATGCATTGAGGGCTATGGCAGCAACCTGGGTAGATAAGAAAGATGCTCTTTCAGCAGTTAATAATTTCTGTCATTGAGTATGGTTTGGGGCTGCTGACAGTATCAAAGAGCCAGCTTGATAGGTTGGAGCGCATACAGAATGCTGCCATTCGGTTAATCCTGGGGTGCACAAAGGACACACCAATTATATGCATGAGGTATATCCTGGCGCTACCAACAATGACGGATAGGCATAGGGTCCTACATGGCCAAATGGTACATGAGAATTGCCGCAGACAGGGATCACCCGCTGCATGCAGCAATGGATATGGTTAAGGGTCATAGACTAAGACGAGGCAGGTCCTTATGGCACAGGCAGACCTTTCTATAAGTCAGGTGTGTGATCTAGAGACCATCAATTGTGAAAGAGAGTGGGTGGAAGTTCCGGAAGACATGACGGACTGGCACAATGTAATAATAACACTGGGTCGTGAGTGCAGAGAATGGGCAGCGGGCCGCACTGAGTTTGAAGTGCAACAGCTGATCCAGAGCAACACACATCAAGGTGACATAGTCATCTACACCGATGGGTCAGTGGTGAGAAACAGACGTAGTGGCTGGGTCTTTATTGCAAAGGCTAATGGGCGAGTCTTGAAAAAGGAGAGTCTGGCATATGAGACTACGACCTATAGCATGAGAATGGAGGTGGAGGCAGTAACAGCTGCATTCCGGTGGCTAGAGGAGACGACTGCAACACACGTTGTATTCATTACGGATTCAAAGAGTATGCTTAGCAAGGTGGAGAAAGGATTGTTTCGTGTGGCTCTCGTCGCTTCAGAGGTCACAGATCGTGAGAATTATATGGATATTTTGCCATGGCCATGCGGGTGTACGAGGGAATGAACAGGCTGATAGGCTAGCAGGGAATGCACCTGTTGGTGGAATTCTGCCCATGGACAGGAGGGGAGGTGGTCGTGCATTTGTGGGACCAGATGGAGAAGGCGGAGGAACAGATTGAGAACCCATATGTGGAAAGAATGAGATTGCGGGGGATCGGTAGGGGTTCTGGAAGAATATAGAAACTGAGAGGGAAGACCAGGAGAACTTTTAAACAGATAGCGATGGGAACGATTAGTAGTGTGACTTTTTGCTGGCTGTTGAACGAGGGGACGGAGCACGTATGGGAATGTCCTGAGTGCAGTGATGTCGGTTCTTAATTCAACTCAACTCAACTCAATCATTCTTTCTATTAATGTTCTCAATGTGTATACGGCATTATTTGTGATTTTACCTTCCACGAACTCACACTGCTCATCTCCGTTTGCTTGTGTTATTTTATTTCTTATTCTTCTCATAATTCTCATTAGTAGTTTAGATACACGAACCATTCACAATTTGAACATCATACCTATTCACATTTAAATGTTACATGGGGTATGTATGTTAAACGCTTTTTTTGGAGGCGCAAAAGCTTTAACTAAAGAAGTAAGTAGACCGTCATGGTTTTATTTAGGTCCGTTTTACTGTTTGGAATGCTGTACTAGTGACTTCGGTGTATATAACTTGTGTAATGTGTCAAGCTAATACAAGACATACCTGGCAACTCTTCGTATCTGTGTTTTAGCTTGATTTCTCCTTTCTCGACTTTAGGTGAAAATACACAATTAAGATCTATCAATACAATATTCATGTATCTATAGTTGTCGGTGTCATATCGAAAAATAGTTTACATGTTATCTCTTAGGAAACATTTTATTGAAGCCTAATAGGGTGCCCTTACACAATAGTTACATTGTCATACACATATACAGTTTTATATCAATAAAGTGATTATGATTATGATGTAAATGGTTAGGGGTGAATATGAGAGTGCAAATTAGAATAAATAAATTATATAATATAATATTATATTATATTATATAAATATATTATATAAATTAAATCATTCATTCATTCATTCATTCATTCATTCAGTAGCATATCCTTTGCAGAACCTCTCTCTCATGACAACCCCCCGGAAAACCTCTCAATCATATGCAAGATCTCCCGAGTCCTATACACCCATCTGAAGATCATCCGCCACATCCTGCACCCATCTTCTCTTTGGCTTTCCTCTTCCTTTCTTCCCAGGCATATATACCCTTCATTATTGTTCTCTACAAACTCTCGTGACGTTTCAAGAGACCAACATATTTCATTTTTCTTTGTTCTATCGTCTTTAATAGCCAACCTTCTTCAATATTCAGCTCTTGAAGTATGGATGCATTTGTTCTTTTCTGTATCCAATATATACTTATAATTCGTCTGTAACATTTATACTCAAAGGCATTTATGCGCTGTTCAGCTTGTTTAATAAGTGTCCAGATCTCATAGGCGTATGTTGCAATGGGAAAGATGCATGTTCTTAAAAATATAATTTTTGTAATTCTATCTGTCCCACACCACAATTTATTCAGTTTTTTAAGTCTTTGAAGAGCAATAGATATTCGTCTTTTAATTTATTTCATTGTGTCAACATTGTTGGTAATCAATGACCCAAGATATTCAAAATTTTCCACCACCTCCAATTTTTCCTCACTACCATATATTTCTTTCTCCATAGTAGTTTATCTGCGTGCATTATCTTTGTTTTTACTATGTTAATATATAAGTTGTGATTTTCACTATTCAATTGGGCTGAGGTTATAAGGTATTCTATGCCATTCTATGTTGTGGATAGCAATACAGTATCATCAGCATATCGAATCTTCGGTATGTCATGAGCACCGATATTTAGGGCATCATATTGCTCCCCGTTTATATCATTTCTGACATTTCTTATTATATTTTCGGCGTATATAAATAAGGGGACAGCACACAGCCCTGACGGACTCCTTGTTTGATGTCAAACCAATCTGATGTCTCACCATCTATTCTAACCACTGCTTGTTGGTCTAGGTAAAGCATTTTTATTAATTGTGTTACATGCGATGAAAAGCCCATGTTCCTCATGATGTCCCAAAGTTTCTGATATTGTGCACAGTCAAATGCCTTTGAATAATCCACAAAACATGAGACTATGTTTATATTAAATTCTCTGCACTTCTCTATTATTAAACGCATTTTGAGTATGTGATCTCTTGTTCCCCTTTCTTGTCTAAATCCAGCTTGAACCACGATAATCTCTTCTTCCATTTTCTTACGAATTCTTCCCCTTATGGTATTTAGTAGAATTTTACTTGCATGACTGATCAGGGCAACAGTTCAATAATTGGTGCATAATTTCAGGTTGCTCTTGTTTGGAATTGGAATAAAGCTAATTACTTTCCAATCTTAGGGCCATATACCATATTTCCATCTCTCTTTACATAATGCGTGACAGATTTGTATGCTTTCTTCTCCTCTCGCTTTAATTAGTTCAGCTGGTATCCCATCACATCCAGGGGATTTCCATTCTTCAGGTTATTTATTGTCCATGCAATTTCATCCAATGAGGGTTCACGTTCTGTTTCTGCTGTCATTAGTTTATGTATCTCATTCATTTCCTCACAGTCATTCATATCATACATTCCATTGCAGTATTCCTGCCATCTTTCTAGAATTTGTCTAGATTCTGTTAAAATATTTCCCAACTTGTCACAAATAACATTTAATTGAGGTTGAACATTTCTTGTCAATAACTTTATTTCTTTGAACATTTCTTAATCTCTTCCATTCTTATGATATTGCTCTATTCTAGTACATCAATCCTGTATATATTGGTTTTTGTCCCTTATTGTGTTCTTTCTTATCTCTCCAGTTAAAAATGTACACTTAATCCTGCTGTTATCGGATTCACCTCTTTTCTGTTTCAGGTCCCTTCTTTGTTTTATTAATTCTAACGTGTCTGATGTAATCCATGGCTTATGTTGTTTTTTCTTGGTCGAAATTAGATATTTGGCTGCTGTTATTAAGTTATTTCTAACCTGTACTGCTAATGTATCTGGTGTTTATTCCCCCTGTGTAGACATCAAGACACCAAAACGATTCTTAACTTCTACGTTGTTTGCTTCTGGTATTTTTGTGAGATCAAAACGAAGTGGTTGTCGTCCTCGGGTAAGCTATTTGAGTTTTACTTTCACATCTGCATCTAATAACTGATGATCTGTATCACAGTCTGCAAGTCGTAAGATTTCTTCCGATGTTATGCTTGATCTCCACCTTCTTTGTATTAAAATATAATCTATCTGGTCTTTGGGTATTACTGTCCGGGCTTCCACGTGAAGAGTCTTCTTGAGTGTGCCAAATTCAATTAATTTGTCATCTGAATGATTTATATTTACCAGTCCAAATTTTCCTAAAACGTGTCCCTCATATTCAGCTCTTCTTGTACCCACTTTTGCATTAAAATCTCCCATTATTATTGAAGCCAGGAATAATATTCGGAGTTTATATCATTAAAAACATACGCTATGCAGATGACACACTATTCTTCTTCTTCTTCAGCGGTCCGAGCCATTGAGGTTCTTTGCTGCAGATACAATCCGTCTCCATTCGTCTCTCTGGTGGACCTTCTCTTGCCAGTCGTTGATTCCAAGTGCTTGTAGATCTGTATATGTATTATCTCTCCACCGTCTTCTTGGTCTACCTCAGATGACACACTATTAGTGACGGATAATGCAAAAGATCTTCAGCGACTGTTGGATATTGTAGTAACAGAAAGTGCAATGATAGGACTCTCGTTGAATATCAAGAAAACAGTAACAAAGGTGATATCAAAGAAACAGATGACACCCAAATGTGAAATGAAGATAGAAGGGGGAATTCTTCACTAAGTGGATAGTTTTAAATACCTTAGAACATTTATAACATTAGATGCAAAATGCACAACAGAGATTAAGAACAGAATAGTGCAAGCAAAGGTTGCATTTAAGAAAATGAAGACTATCGAATGCAATAAGGCACTATCATTGAATGTAAGAAAGAGAATGCTGAAGTGCTATATAGAACCTGTTTTTCTGTATGGCTGTGAATCATGGAATGTAAATTAACAAATTAGGAAGAGACTGGAAGCAACAGAGATGTGGTTCCTGAGACGAATGTTGCGAATTCCTTGGTCTGCCAAAGAAACTAACAACGACTGTCTGTAAGAAGCTAAGGAAACTAGAACATTATATACAACAGTAAGACAGCGGCAAACAGCTTTTTGGTCATGTTTTGGTCATGTGATGAGAAGAGAGGCATTGGAGAACATCGTGACATCAAGGGGATCAAGGGGAAGAGCGGCAGATACAGACCAAGAGGAATGAAGCTGGGTGTAATGGAACGGTGGCATGGAGGAATATCGTCAGCATGATTGATCCAGAAAACCAAAAGACCGAGATCTGTGGAAAGTAATGAACGCCTACGCCAGCCGGCATGGCACTTGATTATTATTATTATCATTAATATTATGTCATTATGACCAATCTAAAGTAATGTGTCTTATAGTGTACTGTAAATTTTTCAATTTCATTAAAGTACCAATTACATAATAATTACATTACTATGAATTAAAGTTGAATTTATGAATTAATGAATGTATATTATCTCTCCACCGTCTTCTTGGTCTACCTCGGGGTCTACGGTCATTTATTTGAGTGTAAGCGACTTTTGTTTCCCTATTATCTTCCCTTCTTTCTATATGCCCCAGCCATTGCAGCCTATTAGCCTTCATGATACCAGTGATTAGCGGGGACTTAAACAGATCATAAATGTCTTTGTTGCTTCTTCTTTTCCACTCTCCACTTTGTGTATCCCTAATGGACCCAAAGATGCGTCTTAAGACTTTGTTCTCAAAGGTTTGTAACAAGGCTTCGTCTCCTTTAGTTGTACTCCAGGTTTCAGAGCCATCCAGCATAACTGGTCTTATCAGTGATTTGTAAATTGTGATCTTGGTGTTACGAGATAGCAGTGCATTTTTTAAAAATTCGCATATCCCTTACAGGACATCGCTGTCAACAGCAGCATCTTTCAGCTGTCTCTTGATTTCTTGGTAAGATTACGCTCAGTAGTTTGCCATTGCTTTCTGAGCGGCCGGCTCAGTTATCCCGCAAGTCACCAGTGGGGGTAGAACCGCCTCCAGTTCCCTCCCGCTACGAGTTTCTGCGTGATAAACGGGATTACGGAGAAAGTGGTGTAACCCCTCGGCTAGAGAGACCGGCTTGTAGTGCATAGTATATCTTATTTCCAGAGTTGATTCTAGCTTGTATTTCATCTCTTATTATGTTGGAGCAGTTGAAGATTGTACCCAGGTATTTTTATGATACCGTTCTTTTAATGGTCATATTATCTATTTGTATGTGGCCATAGTTTTTTGCCGTTCCTTCTCTTGAAATTACCATATATTCTGTCTTATCTTGGTTGATAACCAGCCCCATTTGTTGAGCTTCTTCCTTTAAGTGAGTCAATATTTCCACTGTCTTTTGTTCATTTTCCCCTATAATATCTATATCATCTACGTAAGCAAGCAATCTGGATATTCCTCCAATAGCACATTCCTCCTTTACCTTCCTCACAACTTTCTCTAGAGCCAGATTGAAAAGGAGCGGCGATAGTGCATCACCCTGTTTCAAGCCAGATGTTATTTGGAAAGGGTCTGATTTCCTGCCTTTATATGTTACTATATTATAAGTATCTTCCATGCATAGTCTGGTCATGTTGATTAACATCCTTGGTATTCCAAATGGAACACTGGCTACCGGCGGTTGCTGAATTGACTGATTTGCCCTTTCGGTTCACGAGTGCATTTTTCGGGAGACTCCTGGGAGTCGGCGCTGAAGCTGCGGAGTTCGTACTTTGTGCGACACTTTCGGCGGGTCGCCCTGCGGTAAGCACTTTCTGGTGACTGCCGAGTCCATCAAAGATGAACTGTGGTATTCGTGGATGAATTTTGTGTTGATATTCTGACTGCGGCATTATGCACAGTGTACCTGTGTGGGCTGTTGGGTTGCCGAGACTCCTATCTATTCCACTTTTCACATTGGACAGTGGGGAGCATTTTGTGTGATATTCGCTGGCACGGGAATGGAGCATAATGGGGACGACCCGTTGCCATTAAGTTAGAACCTCGACTAACTAACTAACCAACCAACCAACCAACCAACCAACCAACCAACCAACCAACTAACCAACCAACCAACCAACCAACCAACCAACTAACTAACTAACTTGGTATTCCAAATTCCTGCATAGCATTCCATAGACTATTACTACGGACACTATCATAAGCCTTTTTAAAATCCACAAAAATGTTATGGAGATCTCTTTTATATTCCCAATTTTTCTCGGCTAATTGTCGTAAGATAAATATCTGATCTATTGTTGATCTGGTTTGTCTGAAACCCGCCTTGTAGTCACCTAATATGTCTTCTGAATATGGTTTTGGTCTATTTAGTAATACCGCGGATAGTATTTTATAGCTTGTGGATAGGAGTGATATTCCTCTACAATTTTCACATTGGAACTTGTTTCCTTTCTTAAAGATTGGTATCAATAATGACTCTTTCCAGTCATGGGGTATTTCTTCTGTCCTCCAGACTCTTATTATTAGTTCGTATAGCTTTAGATGTAATGCATGGCCGCCTGCCTTTATAAATTCAGCAGCAATTCCATCAGCGCCAGTTGCTTTATTGTTTTTAAGTCGTGTTATTACATATAGGATTTCTTCAAATGTAGGTTCTTCAATTTGTGGTTCGCATGTTAGAACCTCTTCCTGTGGGAAAGTGTTATTTGGAGTTTCAGAATTTAGTAATTCAACAAAGTATTCTTTCCATGTGTTACACATTTCCTCCTTGGTATTTATCATATTCCCATTTTTGTCTTTTAAACCATATGTGTTGTGTTGGCGCCCTCGTTTCATTGACTTCAGTTCTTTAAAAAACTTTCTGGATTTGTTTTTCTGGTGATTAGTTTTCATATCTTTGATTATGTTGCTCATATATTCTCGCTTCTGCTGCCGAACTATATTTGTAGCCTCTTTACTTTCAGTTCTATATTGCTCTTCATTTTGGATGTTGTTGATGTCATTTAACCACATCTGTCTGGCATTATTTTTCCTAATGACTGCTTCTTCACATTTTTTATTGAACCTCCTGTTCTTTCTACAGAGACAAAAAAAAAAAAAAGAGACATTAACAATGAGTGGCCCCAAGCTAATAACCACATCTTTGCCTTTTAGGCCAAGTATGTCGGCGACACACGTACTACAATTGAATGCTTAAGCACATAAACAGGGGTAAAATGTGACTCTTAGCAACAGCAAGACACCTTAACACAAGATATGACACTTTCAGGAAGAACTTGACACTAACAGAAATAAGACATCTTAACAAGGGAAACCAAACACCGACAACAGTAACACGCCTTAACATGGGAGACAGACACCAACAATTGCAACGTCAACAAACGTAAAGGTAACACGGTTAATTTAAACACCAAAACAAATACGACAATAAACAAGGGAGACAAATACCAACAATTGTAATCCCACCCAAATCCAGGATAGCTGTGACATTAGTAATGTCACATTGCAGCCTCTCGTATCGAAACAAATGATGTCCACAAATCATATTACACAGGGCTGAACTCCGGCAGCTTTATTAGCCGCAATACAGGTGGGTAAACGACAGAACACAAACAGGCCTGACATATGGCCTTTGTTTTACTTTCCTGGGCTGTGGCCAGGTTATAAAATATAACCAGCCACATCTAAAGTCTCTGTTTGGCACGGTTTCATCTGTATTAACAGTCTTTGTTCGATATTGGCGGTTGCCATGACTCTTACTGTTGACAGGTCTGTTCGAGACTGTAACATATCACATCCCAACTCAACAATGAAAAGTGTTCACCGATGAAATAACTACATTTGTTAAGCATACAAATAAAATTCACGATGGTTTTACACATTTACCCTAAGTGAGTCACGTTTTCTATAAACTAAACAGTGGAAAATGAAAACACATATGCCCAAATAACAATAGTAGTGCTAAATAATTCATGCACTGTATATTGCAACTTTCTAATGACATCTTAAATTCGGATCGAATAATTCTCTATGTATTTTTCTTATTTCGTCTGGTGAGTTCTTGTGCCCACTTATTTTGTCTTTAAAGTTACATCCCTCTGGATCAAATTTGCCCCAGGTAAAATCGGACTCCTTTACTCGGGGGACAGCTGCCTTGTCAGCAACGATGCCTGTAAGGTAGACATCTTCCAGAAACAGATTCCTTACATATAGAGATTCCACATATAATCTCATAGCTGCCGTAGACGTCATTGCATATGCAGTTCCAGACATGTAGTTGGGGAACATGTTGGATGGATATTCATCAAAGGTTACAAACCATTTATTTTTCTGATCCCGGAAGGGCTCTGTATTATAATGGACAGCACCAAGAATAAACATTGGTCCACGCTTCAGTTGCTCACGGAGCTTCATTACTAATCGGGGTATGTTGATATACATATCATCGTCGGCTTTTAGAACGAATGATGAGTCCGCACAATATATGCTTACCCACTTCATCAAGGCTACTGATTTCAGGCTCAAATTTCGATATGAATCAACGAAATTTTCTTGCACGATATCATTGTATGCCAAGGCTTCGGCGTCAATCTTTTCCTGAAGAGCTTTATCTTCCTTTGAACCCAAGAAAAACAAAACCACTGCATTGTTTACAGGAACTGATCCGTACTGTCCCCAAGTTTCCCTTATTGCCTGACGAGCCTCAAAACTATCGGCCCGAGTTGGTATTCCTACTATCAGTTCGATTTTTCGTCCAATGCAAGCATTTGGAACGTTGTGGGTGTACTTAAACTCATGTGGGTTGATCAAGTTTCTATCATTTAATGCCACTTTCTTGCGAAAAACTCTCAGTACTATGGATACCTTTTGAAGAGCGTGATTGTCTGGAAAATAGTCTTCATACCACTTTTTAATATTGCCTGCGATATTTGCAGATTTTACTTTGGTTTCTGAACTTGTGGTTTTTGTAATCTTGATATTCTCTACTCCAGTTTTGATTTTCGTTGAGTAATGACGCCCTGTAAAATTGGCAAAAGACCTTTGACTCTCACTGGATCTTATCAACTTGTCTTGAGAGCTTGGAGAATAATTGAAAACTGTCAAAAATAAAAGACATCCCACAATAAACAAGGAGCCTATGATGAATCTTGTGAAGCTGTTGTTAAGGCAATCAACTCCGCGACTGAAAAAAAAGAACATAAATACTTAGTAGCAGTTTAATGTTTCAAAGACTCAGTATTGCATAAACACTTCTATTTATAACGCATCATCATCATCATCATCATCATCATCATCATCATCATCATCATCATCATCATCATCATCATCATCATCATCATCATCATCAATTGCCCTGCAGCTGGCGTAGGCGTTCATGGCTCTCCACAGATCTCGGTCTCTGGTGTTCTGGATCAACCCTGATCCACCCATCATCACTTCTCTTGGTCTGCCTCTGCCTTTAACGCATATGATATTTATCTGTGTAACCAATTTAACATAGGGAGTTTATTCTTCTAACTTCGGGATTTTCAACAAACAGTTTAAATACTTAGTAAAAAGTAATCTTTAATCAATCAATCAATTAGGTGCCGTCTCCACACAGAAGGTTGGCTGCAATGGATCTCCAACACTGTCTGTCTCTCGCTCTGACTGTTCATTCTGTCAAATTGATGTTCGTCCATCTCTTGATGTTATCTTCCCACTTGCATCGTTGTCTACCTCTTGCTCGCTTGCCCTCAGCCTTGCCCTCCAGTATGGTTTTTATAAGAGTTTTATGTCTTTTAACGTGGCCGACATTTCACTTGCCTCTTTGTTATTTCTTGCATCAACTCTCTCTCTCTCTCTCTCTCTCTCTCTCTCTCTCTCTCTCTCTCTCTCTCTCTCTCTCTCTCTCTCTCTGTCTCTCTCTCTTCATTCCCATTCTTCCAGTCAAGCAGCTAGAACAAGCAACTAGAAAGAGACAGACATTCTTCCAGTCAAGATGGCGGCGGACGTTTGTGTTGCTCTGTGACCGTCCCTTTTTTCGCATAGGAGATGGATATTTTCATCTCTTGCGTGTAATTTGTGTGCCAGGATGTAATATTCTATTTATAACGCATCATCATGTAACACCAGGAGTTTCTTCTAAAGATCTGCGCCGATAATATGGAGTTCGTGCATTGAGCGAAGCAATCCTTGAGTGAATTTCCGCAGCGTCTGTGCTTCTGTGGTGTTCGGTTTTTCAAAATGGCGGAACAACGTTTGTGCTCCGTGCGGAAGGCTGTCAACCCAGCAAGGCGACGGGGACGGCGTGGTGGCCGCAAACGGCTATGAATAAGTGGTGGGGTAAGACGTTTTAGACTTAAATGTGACCGTCTGGGCCTCAGGAATACTCGTATTCTATATTGTAACTGTGCCAGCGTAAAACAACGGGACCCTATTCTGGAAAACCTGGTATACAGGTATGACATTGTAGCGCTCCAGGAGACGAGACTGGGTGATCAGCTACTCCAAATTGCAGGCTTCAAATGTTTCTATAACAGCGACACCACCTTAGAATGGCGGTTCTCATTCGTGACAGTATGGTGGTTTCAGAGCTAGACATGTCCAGTTGGGACAATGACGACATACAAATACAGGCTGTTAGAGTTTAATCCGGTCTACCATTCGTGTTTGTTAATGTTGGCATAAACCCGCAACGCGAGTGTAGATTCCCAGAAGTGGCAGCGCCTAAGTGACATACTAGATTACGAGAGAAATGTTATTTTCTGTGGCGATTCCAACGCTAAAGGCAGATCATGCGTAAAATTTCCTCCAACACACAGGGGGAGGAGCTCGAGTCTGCACTTGAAACTATTAACCTGGTTTGTATCAAATAATATTTGATGAAAATACAGCCAAATCTATGACTGGATACTGGTGCATTTCATATAGAGTTATAATGGTCAAAATCAAATGCAAACCAATAGATATAAATATTATACAAGTATATGCACCAACAACAAACAGTAGTGATGAAGATATACAAAACTTTTACGATGAAGTTGAAATGGCAATAGCCCAAATTGGATCACAAGAAATAAAAATAATACTGGGGGATTTTAATGCAAAAGTAGGAAAGGGAAAAATAGAGGATATAGTGGGGAATTACGGTTTAGGTACAAGAAATGAAAGAGGAGAGAAACTAATAGAATTGTCAAATATTAATGATATGATAATTGGAAACACATGGTTTAAACACCATAAAAGACGACTATACACATGGAAAAGCCCTGATATGAAAATACGCAACCACATTGACTACATACTTATTAATAAAAGATTTAGAAATGCATTAATTAATGTAAAGACAATGCCTGGTGCTGACGGTAACAGTGATCATGTACCACTATGTGGACAAATAAAAGTAAGATTAAAGAGAGGGGAAAAAATGGTTAAAAACTTGAGACTTAATAAAGAGGTTCTGAATGTAGATAAAGAAATTCAAGAACAATACAGAGTGACTGTGAAAAATAGGTACAATGCAATAGCTAAAATACAGAGTATAGATGAACAATGGGAAATGTTAAGGGACTCCATTCATCAAACTAGCAAAGAAATATTACCGGGGAGAAGCCAAAAAGCTAAGAAAAAATGGATGAATGAAGAAATCTTAAGGTTGATGGACAAAAGGAAACAGAATAAAAATGACAAACAAGAGTATGCTAAGATAAATAAAGAAATAAGAGATAAATGTGTGAAGGCAAAAGAAAGTTGGTTAAATGAGCAATGCAGAAAAATTTAATTAAATTCCATTAAAGATCAAAAAAGTAGGTACAGATAAATCAGCGAGCTCACAGGAAGAAAAATAAGAATAAATACAGGGTGTTTGAAATCAAAAACAGGACATACTTTATTGGAGGAAGGTGCTATAATGAAGAGGTGGAATGAGTATATAAGAGAATTATATAATGGAGAAAGGGAAGAATTAACAGAAGAAAGTAACTTAGAAGGCCCACCTATTCTAAAAGAAGAAGTCGCTGATGCTATGAAACATATGAAGAAAGGAAAAACAGCTGGGCCAGATGAAATCACAATAGAAGAATTAGAAGTGTTGGGAGAATTTGGAGTAGATATATTAACCAAAATGTTGAATGATATTTACAGTAGTGGATATTTACCCAGTGATATGCTGAAATATGTATTTATAGCTATACCAAAAAGACCAGGAGCAATTGATTGTGAAGATTTTCGTACAATTAACCTCATAAACCATGTCACTAAGCTTCTACTCAGAATTATAATGAGGAGAACAAGAAAGAAAATAAAAATGGAAATTAGTGAAGAACAGTATGGTTTTATGGAAGGAAAGGGTACAAACAATGCAATATATATATATTACGAACACTAATAGAAAGATCAATAGAGAAACAAAGAGACATATATTTATGCTTCATAGATTATACTAAGGCATTTGATAAAGTAAAACATGATGAGCTGATTAAAATGTTGGAAGATATCAACATTGATGGGAAAGATTTAAGAATAATAAAGAATATATACTGGAACCAAGTAGCAGCAATTAAAATGGAAAATAAAGAGGGTAGTTACGAACAGATAAAGCTAGGAGTACGACAGTGTCTTGTCACCCGATCTCTTCTCCCTGTATAGCAAAGTAATAATGAGAGAGATCAAAGAGAAGCCAGGAATACTAATCGGAGGATATATATAAACAACTAGCTGACCCGGCCCGGCTTCGCCCAGACCCTGGTGGGGAGCATCTCATTTAATCCATATAAGTAGTCATATAAGTTATCGTTCCCGTTACCGACTATCTGTCTGTCTGTCTGTCTATCTGTCTGTCTGTCTGACCCGGCCTGTCTTCGCCCAGACCCTGATGGGGAGAATCTCATTTAATTCATATAAGTAGTCATATAAGTTCCCGTTCCGACTATCTATCTGTCTGTCTGACCCGGCATCGCCCAACACCTGGTGGGGAGAATCTCATTTAATTCATATAAGTAGCCATATAAGTTCCCGTTCCCGACTGTCTGTCTGTCTGTCTGTCTGTCTGTCTGTCTGTCTGTCTGTCTGTCTGTCTATCTATCTATCTGTCTGTCTGTCTGACCCGGCCCAGCCCATGGTGGAGAGCATCTCATTTAATTCATATAAGTAGTCATATAAGATCCCGTTCCCGACTATCTGTCTGACTGTCTGTCTGTCTTGGGTAAATGGAGGAGGGAGGAGGAAGAGGGATGTGGAGGAGGGAAGAGGAGGGAGGAGACAGGAGGAGTAGGGAGGAATAGGAGGGAGGATGAGGGATTAGGAGGAGGAGGGAGGAGTAGTGTGGAGGAGGAGGCGAGGAGGAGGGAGGAGGAAGATGGAGGAGGAGGGAGAAGGAGGGAGGAGGAGAACGCAGGAGGAGAAGGGAGCAGGAGGAGGAGAGGGAGGAGGAGGGAGGAGGAGGAGAGAGTAGGAGGAGGGAGGAGGCGGAGGGAGAAGGAAGAGGGAGGAGGAAGAGGGAGAAGGAGGGGGAGGAGGGGAGGAGGAGGAGGGAGGAGGAGGAATGTGAAGGGAGGAGGAGGGAGGAGGTAGAGGGAGGAGGAGGGAGGAGGAGGAGGGAGGAAGAGGGAGGAGGAGGAATGTGAAGGGAGGAGGAGGGAGGAGGTAGAGGGAGGAGGAGGGAGGAGGAGGAGGAGGTAGAGGGGGGAGGAGGCGGAGAGGGAGGAGGGGGAGGAGGAGGAGGGAGGAGGAGTGATGAGGAGGAGGGAGGAGGAGGAGGGAGGAGGAGGAAGAGGGAGGAGGAGGTAGAGGGAGGAGGAGGGAGGAGGTAGAGGGAGGAGGAGGGAGGAGGAGGAGTGAGGAGGAGGAGAGGGAGGAGGACGAAGGAGGAGGGGAGGAGGGAGGAGGAGGAGGAGGGAGGAAGAAGGAGGAGGAGGGATGAGGAGGAGGAAGAGGGAGGAGGAGGGAGGAGGTAGAGGGAGGAGGAGGAGAGGGAGGAGGAGGAAGGAGGAGAGGGAGGAGGGAGGAGGAGGGAGGAAGAAGGAGAAGGAGGGATGAGGAGGAGGAGGGAGGAAGAGGGAGGAGGAGGAATGTGAAGGGAGGAGGAGGGATAGGGAGGAGGGGAAGAGGAAGAGGGTAGGAGGAAGAGTGGAGAGGAGGAGGGAGGATGTAGAGGGAGGAGGAGGGAGGAAAAGGGAGGAGGGAGGAGGAGGAGGAGGGAGGAGGTAGGAGGAGGAGGAAGAGGGAGGAGGAGGGAGGAGAAGGAAGGAGGAGGAAGAAGGCGGAGGAAGAGGGAGGAGGAGGATGGAGGAGGGAGAGGGAGGAAGAGGGAGGAGGAGGAAGGAGGAAGAGGGAGGAGGAGGATGGAGGAGGGAGAGGGAGGAGGGGAAGAGGGTAGGAGGAGGAGGGGAGAGGAGGAGAAGGAGGAGGGAGGAGGAGGGGATAGGAGGAGGGAGGAGGCAGAGGGAGAAGAAGGAAGGAGGAGGAGGAAGGAGGGAGAATGAGGAGGGGAGGAAGGAAAGGGAGGTGGAAGAGGAGGAGGAGGGAGGAGGAAAGAGGTAGGGGGAGGAGGAGGTAGAGGGAGGAGGAGGAGGAAGGAAAGGGAGGAGGAAGAGGAGGAGAAGGGAGGAGGAGGGTGGAGGGAGGAGGAGGAGGTAGAGGGAGGAGGAGGGAGGAGGTAGGAGGAGGAGGAAGAGGGAAGAGGGAGAAGAAGGGAGAAGGAGGAGTGAGGATGATGAGGGAGAAGGAGGCAGGAGGAGGAGGAGGGATAAGGAGGGAGAGGGAGGAGGAGGGAAGATGAGGGAGGAGGGGGAGGAGGCGGAGGGAGTAGGAGGGAGGAGGATGGAGGAGGAGGGGAGAGGAAGAGGGAGAAGGAGAAGGAAGAGGGAGAAGGAGGAGGGAGTCGGGAGAGGGATGAGAGGGAGGAAGAAGAGGAGGAGGGAGGAGGGAGGAGGTGGAGGGAGGAGGGAGGAGGTAGAGGGAGGAGGAGGGAGGAGAAGAGAGGAGGAGAGAGTTCGCCATTCCGAATTCATACTCGTCTAGTTCTTCCCTTCTACACGACTGTAGATAACTTCCTTACACATAAAAAGATGAATTGTTATTGATATTCCCGTGGCATGGAGGAATATCAGCAGCAGAGTTGATCCAAAAAACCAAAGACTGAGATCTACGGAGAGCCATGAACGCCTACGCCCGCCGGCACGGCACTTGATGATGATGATTGCAGTGTGACGATTCTGTGTAGTCACGTCATTTTCTTCCCTTTCCCTAGCGTTTTGGTTCGGGGATTCTTGCATCATCATCATCATATATTTACGTACGTATTTTGGGAGGGGGAGGAGGGAGGAGGAGGAAGAAGAAAAAAAAACTATGACAGTTGACAGCTCTGGAATGAAAGGAAGGCGTGTAGAAAATTTCATCTTAATCGGATGGGCCGTTCGCGAACAAATAAAGGACATACATATTTACATACATACATATATACATACACATATACATACACTTTGTTTTATAGATATAGATATACGCTATGCAGATGACACAGTATTGGTAGCGGATAATGCAACAGACCTACAACAATTGTTGGACAGTGTAGTAACAGAGAGTGCACAGAAAGGACTGTCCTTAAATATCAAGAAAACAGTAACAATGGTGATATCAAAGAAAATGGGGACGCCAAAATGTGACATAGTAATAGAAGGGGAAATTCTCAACCAAGTGGATAATTTTGAATACCTAGGGGCACTTATAACATCAGATGGAAGATGTACAAAAGAGATTAAGAGCAGAATAGGGCAGGCAAAGACAGCATTTCAGAAAATGAAGAGTATCTTATGCAATAAGTCGCTATCAATGAATGTAAGAAAGAGAGTACTAAAATGCTATATAGAACCAGTTTTGCTGTATGGCAGCGAATCTTGGAATGTAAATGAACAAATTAGGAAGAACTTAGAAGCAACAGAGATGCGGTTTTTAAGACGAATGTTGCGAATTCCTTGGACTGCCAGAGTAACTAACAACGATTGCCTGAAAGAGGCTAATGAAACTAGAACACTATATACAACAATAAGAAAGAGACAAACATCTTTCTTTGGTCATGTGATGAGAAGAGAGGCATTGGAGAACATCGTGACAACTGGAAAGATCGAGGGGAAGAGAGGCAGAGGCAGACCAAGAGAAATGATGCTGGACGGACTGAGACGGTGGCATGGAGGAATATCATCAGCAGAGTTGATCCAGAACACCAAAGACCGAGATCTGTGGAGAGCCATGAACGCCTACGCCAGCCGGCACGGCACTTGATGATGATGGTGATGTATCAACAGTGGCTGTGTTACCAGGACAGCAAGCCGCCCAGGTGATGAGGACAGAGCTATTGATCTGGCGCTGGTTTCTCCTTCACTCACTACAGTATATAGATGGGGTGTCCTAGGGTACCACGGCAGCGACCACCACCCTTGCAGCATATTGGTGGAGAAAGGCAGAACCAGGCAGCACAAGTCAACGGTCAAGACTTTCCAGTATGACAGTACAGGGCAAGATGTGGTGAGCAAAATAAGGCGCGACAAGCGCAGAAAGCTTCAGGACAGGAAAAAAAACTGGTAGCAGCCACCGTGTTGGAATTTTGAGATGGAGAAGGCCTGGGTGGATAAGCGCAGTGCTGTAAGGAAATGACAAAAGGCCAAGAAGAACCGAGTTGCCCATCCTAGACCCTGCATGCACTTATAAAGAGAGATGCACACAAAAGTAAACTATTAAATAAAAACTGGTTAAGAAGGTTAAAAGTGAAAAATGGGCAGAGGTATGTCAAAGAGTAAGCACAGACAAGTCACTGAAATTGTCCTGGCGACTACATAAAAGCATGAGTGGGGTAGCCCAGAATAAGAGAATTTCTGACTTCCAAGGTGCTGACCTCATCTGGCAGAGGACTGACGAGAACAAGGGAAAGCCCTTTTCGAACGCTCTCTAGAGCAGAGCAACCAGACAGACATGAGAGGCCGAAATCTTGCCAAGGTGGTCACCTCAGACAGATGCAAGGCCCAGAACATTTCGGATAACGACACAGTGACAGTGAAAGAAATCAAGGATGTGCTTCAACGATTTAAAACAAAAACAGCTGTCCAGGGCCAGATGGCATAAGATACGATGACACCAATAGGTGTACCGACATCGAGCTAGAGAAACTAGCAGACATTTACAATAACGGTATAGGGAGCGCTAACATAAAGGAGGAGTGGTTACACAGCTATCTGATTCCCTTGCCGAATCCTGGCAAAAACCACACAAAAATTCTGGGATATCGAGTAATAACCATGAAGAATACAACAGACAAGCTGATTGAGAAGTTAATTGCCAGGAAAATGTCAAGCCAGCTAGAGAGGCAAGGTGTTTTCCCACCTACCCTGGGAGGGTACCGTCCAAAAAGAGAAACCTGAACCAATGCAGCAGTGTTTGTCCGTGACGTCTATGTAGGTTTCCAATCAGGCAATGAAACCTTTGCTGCAGCGATTGATCTTGAGGATGCGTACAACAGAGTACCATTGGATTTCTTAATGCTTCAGCTTCTTGAAGTCAAGACAATTCCTTTCCTCCTTAGTTGGATCGTCGCAGCCCTCTTCCAACGGAGAGTAGATTTCAGATGTGGCATTTGGACTTCGGAACCAACAACAATATATCCTGGCCTACCACAGGGATCACCATTTTCTCCAGTGCTGTTCAACGCCTACACTGTGAGAATCACCAGCGAGCAGATCACTGGACCGGGGAGCATACTGTCATATGCCGACGATGTTTTAGTGTATCGTCAGGGTAAGGATAGAGATCAGGTTGCTGTGGAACTACAAACCGAACTCAATCGCATAAGTACTTGGTGTGTTGAAACTGGGGCAATGGTCAACCAAAACTTTGACCTTAACAAGCCAAAGATACAAAGATGAGGTGCGGAGGATCCAGTTCGTAGACAATTCTAGTGACATGAATATAGACAAAGAAGGAGGATACATGGAGTATCCTCCAAAATGATACCGTACACGTCCATACCTTACTTTTAACAACACATACTTGGTAAATGGAAACAACAATGGAGAGACAACAATAAAGGCGGACACGCGTACCACATCCTCAGAGAGCCCAGCATGGAAACTCAAGTAAAGGGCAATAGAAAAATACCAGCCTATAAAAATTTATGGCGATTGAGAATTGGATACTGGACAGACAAAATCAATAAACCACTTTGTTTAGAATTCCTATAAGAAAACAGTATAGAGCACTACTATTGTCGTGCAGAACTTACGACTGGGAAAGTAGGAACCTAGTAGAGCAATTTCTAACAACAAGTACTACGATGACAATGAAGGAGTGCTTACAGGTGGAGGGAGGCAAAAAAGTGCAAAAACTGGTTAAACAATTCATCGCAAGAACAGGAAAAAAAATATGACCAACCCAAAATGAAGACAACACAAACAAGAAACAAATCTAGTAAGGTCAGAAGAGATCGTCCACAAGAAAACTCGACAACAGGAAACACATAGAAGTGCTGGAAAACTCCCCGACGATGGATGACAGAGAAGCGAAAGAACCCTTTCCTACGCTGGATGAGAGGAAACGGCATGAAACCGCCCCAACGATGGATAAGAGAGACGCGCAGGAAACCTCTCCAGCGCTGGATACGAGGAGATGGGTGGAAACGTCCCTGTTGATGGATAAGAGGGATGCGAACTCTCCGGCACTGGATAAGAGGAAACGGTAGAAAATCTCAAAACTATGGATATGAGAGATGCAATAATCTCCTTATCCTGTGCTGGACAAACATCCCACTGAACCTAGACTCAAGATAACATCAATCAATCAATGAATCAGGTGCCGTCTCCACGGTGAAGGTGCCTGCAATGGATCTCCAACACTCTCTGTCTCTCGCCTTGATTGTACGTTCTGTCAGGCTGAAATTCGTCCATCTCTTGATGTTATCTTCCCACTTGTATCGTTGTCTACCACTTGCTCGCTTACCCTCAACCTTGCCTTCCAGTATGGTTTTTATAAAAGTATCATGTCTTTTAACATGGGCGAAATATTTCACTTGCCTCCTTTTTATTTCTGTCATCAACTCTCTCTTCATTCCCACTTGTTCTAGAACATCTGCATTTGATTGTTTTTGTTTCCATGAAATACGACATATTCGTCTGTATATCCACATCTCCAGGGCTTCTATGCGACTCTCTAGTTGCTTGTTCAATGCCCAGGCTTCCGCGCCATACAGTAACGTTGAATATACGTAGCATTTGACGATTCTCATTTTTAATGCGTTATTAATCTCTCTAGATGTAAATGCGGATTTCACGCCGTTGAAAGCATTTTTGGCTATTCCTGGTCTCTTTTTGATTTCTATTTCAATTCTTCCATCATCTGTTATTATATGTCCAAGATAGGAGAAACTTGTTACTTGTTCTAGTATCTGTCCGATTTCTGTGATAAACAGATAACATAACAGACGACAAAAAGCGAAGACTTCTTAGAGCCAACGCAAAAGAGAAAAAAACGCAAGTAACCAAACGTCAAGCAGAAACGGGAACCAAGGATAGTAAACCCGTCTTGTGTTTCTTCCTCGGGATTAGAAGAGATCTTAGAAGAGCTCCTGACGAAAACGCAACGGAGCAACTATCGAAAATGCCGTCGGCGAAGCAAAGAATGGAGGATAATGGGTAAAGAGGAACCCCGCCAGACAAGCATTAGTGGAAGTCGCAAAGGATCAAGACAATTTAAACCGCACTATGAACTACCATAATTATAATCAAGGCTGCTAAGGCTGGTTGAACATGGTGGAAACTTTGTTTTCATTTTCTACAAATCGGAAGCGGAATCTGAAAGAGCACTCAGACGCTAGCAAAGGTACCGTATACGGATGCCTTCTGGAGAGATACTTCAATTTCTTCTTCTTCTTTGCGTTCATGCGGAGTGTTTTTTCAGATGTGATTGCGGTGTGTCTAAGTTATGCGTCCTTGGGTCGAAACCCGTAGGCCAACACATCCGGCTTTAGTTTGCTTTTTTTGACCAGGTAGCATTCCTGGGAGACTCACTTTTGCGGTACTGTCCACAACCCAGCTGGCCAAGGTAGAACGGTCGAAGACTTAACGGTCATATCCCTCAAAGGAAGGCAGGGACAGTCCATGGCATTTTCCATATTTTCCATACCATATTTGCAGGGCCGACACATAGCGCCCTGGTGCTGGGCTCACAGAGGGAATCGTCACGTCCTACTCATGGCTGCTTTAATCCCTCACTTCAGTGTAGTGGGCATTTCGTTCTCCCCGGGCCATTCCCGCACAAACCAGACTAGTCTGCAGTTGATATCCACTCAGCGAGTTTTCGGTTCGGACATGTGCTTGTCGTTGTGCCCGTCAGAACTGTTCCAGATACGTCGGACATTCGGAAAACTACATAGTCAGAGCTGTTCCGAACAAGAGCGGCATTCGGAAACTAGGTAGCTGTTCCTAGCACGAGGGAGACTAGTTAGATCTTTTCCGGTCACGAAAGACATTTCACTCGGACGTAATTGCGTAGTGCCAATTTTTATTTTGCCGCCCGTTGGCTGACACTTCCGTCTTCAGCGGGCATTTTTAATGAAGTTAGCCTTCCTCTGGTTTCGAGACAAGTTAGACTCTTATTTCGACTTCTACACAGCAAGCTTTTGCTTCGGGCTGCCATGTAATGGATTCGCAAGCCAAGCGTTCCATTTCGTGTCAACGAGACAATTTTCCACCTATGACTACTCACTCCATGAGTACTGTTACAGACTTTCATCGGAACGTGCGACCAAGGTGTTTTTCCACTTTCAGTACTCGCTCACGGGGTAGGCTACATGTGCTGCCGGCTCAGCACCTTACCCCCGTGCGTCTGTGGGCGAGAAACGGCTAGGCCCTCTCATCCGGGGATCCCTCATATCCCCCAGCTAAGAGCCATCGAACGAGTATCTGCACCAAGCATGTAGCGTGCTTAGCACCTCACCTCAATTTTGATGTAGGTATGTGTCGGCCAGGCTCTCATATCCGAGGGTTTATGGCTTAGAGACGTTCAGCCATACCCCACGACTGAGAGCCTTAGAGGTTGTGTCCGGACTGAGATTATTGGCATCGTTCGCCTGATTTAGACTGCTATCCTCAGTCTCCCTGCAGAGGAGCAGGTTGTGTCTCTCTTATTCTGGTCCCTATCCCAAGAACTGTCCAATATGTAGTTAATATCCATCGGCATAGCGCTTGGGGTCAGTGGGACACTCAAGCTCCCTCACCACGGCAAGGTGGAGACACATCGGGGGAGGATACTTCAATTTCATTTAGCTCGACTTCAGTGGGGAGTCTCATGGCAGGATTCTTTTCTATCGGCATGACACATAATGATAACTACAATGCCAACAGTATATAAGGAAAACGGCATGCCCATGACAACGGACAAAGAAAAAGGAAAAGCTTTCCTGGACAGGTTTATAACACAGACAGATCACAACGATGGAGACTCTAGACCAGTGGTTCCCAAGCTTTTCAAGCAGAGGGCCATATCTTCTATTTTCGGTAGTTAAGCGCGCCACAACGTTATAAAATTATAAATGTTGTGCAATATCATTCTTACCTTTCTTAACTTTGGTCAACAAAATTCTAAAACTTTAAAGGCAGTCAGTGTCGGTACTATACTGCGGTCATTTTTTTGGTTTACAATCAAAATTTCATTTAACAATAAATTTTTAATCAGTTTCGAAAATCATTGGGGAAAATGACTGCTCGCATTTGTAAGTCGACCAAAACGACAAATGTATCTCTGGGCGAAGAAACGCAAGTGTTCAAATTGTTAGAAAATAGTCGTAAAATAGTCGCTAGAATGAAATCATATGATCAGCTGAAGGTGAAGCAGGCAGCTCCAGAAATTTACATCTCAGTTCAGAATTGCATGTCAAATTAATTACTTCGTTCTGAAGGTTGTGCTGTAATTAACAGAGTTTGGCAATAGGAAATACAAACGGATTTATGAAGAGGGCAACATTATCCTCTATTGTGAACTCTTGAAATGTCGAATGAATGAAAGATATTTAGCAGACTTTAAACTTTTACTTTGTACTGTAACAAGTCAAATTTCTTTCCCACCACAAGATGGAAACACCTCTAAAGTCCCTTCATTATGCTGTCCGAAAAAAAGGGAAAAAACAGTCGCAGTCTCATTTTAAATAAAGAAATGTCATCGCACAAATTTGTGAATAGTTTGCCCCCCTCCCTCCCCCCCT
Organism: Cepaea hortensis; assembly: GCA_963921405.1. NCBI lineage: Eukaryota > Metazoa > Mollusca > Gastropoda > Stylommatophora > Helicidae > Cepaea > Cepaea hortensis. The sequence continues at coordinate 68,588,039 of OY992885.1, forward strand.
GGATCCTCGCATTTAAAGAGCTTGAATGCGACGTGATGTCCACCAAATATGCCAGGTCATTAAGCCAGTCATCGTTCAGCAGACATTCCCGTTCTGTAGGCAATGCATTTTGTCCCCAGATGGAAACACTAGACACTATTTTTTTAGTGCCCAAAAACGTGACAGAACTTTCACTTTAGAAAGCCGTCTGACATCACAGTGTAGCAGTAGCTCACCGTATTCCTCGTTCAGGTCTGATAGAAACTATCTGAACTAACGCCTGTTCAGCGCCTTACTTCGAAGTTTGTTCACACATCTCAGAACAACATCCATGACATGTTTCAGATTTAAATTCGTTCCACGCAGAGCTTCTTAGTGAATGATACAATGATATTTTAATATAGTGCTGCCAAGAAACTGTTCCAATAATGCTAGATATCCAGACTGTTTACCCGTCAAATTCTGAGCACCGTCGGTGCATGCACTGTCCAATTTGGTCCATTCTACGTTGTTTTTCTCTACACACAACTTCAGAGTTTCAAACAGATCAGTCCCTTTGATAGTTGCATGCACTGATTCAAGTCCTAGAAGTTCTTCAATTACTTCAAAATGATCGATTATTGCTCCAACAAAAAATGCGACCTAAGCTGTGTCAGAAACTTCAGTGGATTCATCCACTGCCAATGAAAGAGAAATTAAAAATTTTTGATATGTGCTTCTCCTTGACAATGAACATCGTTGGCTAATTCTTCAACTCGCCTTGCAATAGTATTATTATACAAAGGAATCTGATCAAATATTGTTTCACACTTTTTATCGCTAAACATTCTAGCAGCAATTTTAAGGGAAGGCTTGATTATTTCTTCTGCATCAGCGAACGGCTTCTTTTTGCGAGCCAACAGAAGAGCGACTTCTTACGACGCAACAACAGCACTCTTGCTCTTTTCGTTAGCCTTGGTGAACAATGACTGCTACCTGGTCAGAGACCTTGCTCTATGAAATCTTTTCTTAACTCCGAATTGATCGGATATTGAGCATTTATGTCTGAATGAGTGGTCGTGAAGTGTTGTTCCAAATTAAATTTTTTTCTAACAGAACTACAAAAACCGCAGATTACAAGCAAACTGGTTTACCACTACGGCTAGGCATAAACATAGATGTCTCGGTCCAATCTTCGTTGAATTCACGACAAGCAACATGTTCAGAATTTTGCTTTTTACCATTGTTTGATTTTAGATTTTCCACATTCATGTTTATAGGCGTTAACGATCAATTTTTCTTTGAAAAAATCTAATTTCAACACAATACTACCGACTCTGCTAAACAGTTGTAACAGACGACATCATGGCGCCTTGCGCACTTTGACTGGTCGTTAAGGCTGGGATATGGGAACCATATAACGTTTGTTGTGAACTGAACAGGCACATTCGATAATATATAAGCATAACAACCACAAACAGAGTAAATTATCGCGTTCTGACTGTGTCAGAAGTCGGGGTGCCCCACCGGCTAGATGAATGTATTATTCACTGGCGAGCAACCCCAAATAGTCAGAAACTGACTAGGGACAAAATCTATATGGCTGAACTATAGATTAGGCCCATGAATATCCAACGTACAGCTCTAAGTGGCTCGTTACAAAATGAAATGAACTGTGCTGAATATTCGCCAAGGTATAGGAAAGAGGAGGTTAGCTTAAGATAGATGTTTTAAGTCTAAATATATTAGTATAGACGACTATCTCAGTACAGGTTTTCTCTCTGACTGCTCCTTTCCTTGGTGTGTAAGTGAACCCCCACCAATGTACACAACAACACGTATGCACAATTGGAAAAAATATAATGACAGAACTATGAGTTACAAGACTACAACATTTATTTACTAATCATAGACATTGGATGATTGTCAATATGAGGATGATAAAATCATATAACATATTGTGATGAGAAACATTACGTAACTTTACTTGTTACTTCATCTATCTGGAACTGTGGTCCAGATCTCCACTCTCCAGTAGACTCAACAAAAGAAAACAGCTTGCCGGTATTCTGACGTCTGCCAGTCCTGGCTCTACCTAGTCAGTAGTCTCTAGTCTTGAGATCTATAACATAGGTGCTCCTTGTGAGAGCTTGAAAGAAAGTCAAGAATGTGTTATATCAGTTCTACATCAGCGCAATCCTAATTAAAACATATCATAACACAAACATATACAATGACCAGTCTGGCCAAGTTTATCTTCCAGCTCTACTGTGTTCACCATCCTCCTTCTCCCTACTGTCTTTAGTCTGGGACGGGCTTTTCAATTGTCTCACACGCCTGTAATGATTACATTTCTGCCGCCCCATGTCCATGTCGCTAATACAGAAATTCTGTGTCGTACAGCCGCTCCGTCCAAAGTTAGTTTAGCAGCTCACAGGGTCGGTAAGTGTATTATAACAATGCCTGATCATCCTGGCTTGCAAGCCGTGACCAGTAGCTGTGCCAGGTTTCCATGCATTACCGTGGACGCACGCCCACAATACACTGAGAAAGTTTAGCACCATATACCAATTGTGGGTAAGGTCTGTACCATTACACCTCTGCTTCCAACACAATCATTGGCCAATGTGCCAATGCGCAGACAATAGCATAACACTTCATATTGGTAGGTTTGCATAGGACAAATCAATATATCAAACATCCAATACACATAAACATATTGATTAAACTAGACATATTATGATACTTTAACATCATAGCATAATGCACTAGTTAGTTTATGAAATTACATATACATACATCCAACATATCCGTAAACATTATATTACTTCAAGATGGACATCTAATGATACTCACATAATAGCATCAGGCATTATTAATGAGTACTAATATTGTATAGCTACAAAATGAGATATACAACAAGTCTGGTGACAATAAAATTGAAGTGACCAAACAGACCAGCCATATTTGCTGAGCTGCCCGGTTTAATCACAACTTAGTTACTGCGGTTGTAAGAATTAAATAAATAGTCAGTTGACTATAATCTGTACAACAAATGCACACACCAAAAAGAGACTAGTCTAGTTTACAAAGAAATGGCAAGCATCTGCTACGACACCTCAAGTATATCTAGACAAGACCTGCCTTCCATAAGTTTCTACTTCTCAGAAGAGTAGCACTTACAGCACAATGATATTGAACACAGAACTCAGAAAGAACACTCAAGTAACCTATGACAATGATAGTTCTTGCAATAACCTAGATCAGATATAGACTGAAAGTTCATATGTCTAAAAGACTGTTGCATAGTTACTAAGAAATCCTTCATAGAAGCCAACATAAAAATCATGCATATGACTACAACATTGAGATAGTTCCTACCTGTTCTGAAGTCAGACTTAATCTAAAAGGAAAAGGTCTATCGTGGGTTTTTATACCTAGCCTAGCAGTAGACACTTATCTCCCAGGAATTCCATTCCTAAATTCTTCTTATCTCCTCCTGACGTTAATTGCAATTAACTCCAAGTCTGTCCAGTCATAAAATTCTTTCTGCATGCACACTAGCCTTCACACCTGTGGGTCTGACAATTATTAGCCCACTGAGTCTAATCAGTGATTTCACACCTTGCGCCTCTAGTCTCTACCAGATGGGGTCATCCATCGCGGTTGGGCGATTTCCTAGCCATTCTTATCAGGTGTCATGTCAAGGGAACAATTAGGTTCTCATGGTCAACAGCCAGTTTACAACTCTGTTGGTAAACCAGGTTTGCTTGCGTCATACCTGGTTGGTTTTAATTACTATTCAGTCCCCTGAGTCTGCCCTCCCGTCTGGCTGGATTGATAAGACTGTGAAACTGATCTGGGGGTGACCGGTACTGGTGTCAAATTAACTTCCCAAATAGAAAGCCATTCCTGGTGGTTTGTTTACTTGCAGGTTTTGCAAGCTTACGTCAAGACGGTATAGCCTTGAATATAGAGAAAACAGTTTTGTTCGTCTGTTGATTCTCTACATGGCCTATCAAAAGTGGACCGAAAATTGTTCTGGGAAGTAAAGGCTGCCAATTCGTGACAGAGCTTTCCCCTTAAAAAAAAGTTTCTGCCAGAAATCTTTTGTCAAAGCACGCCGTACATCCCAGAATAATGCCTAAGCACTCTCCGTTCTGTATCTGCCTAAAGGTTTCCAATATTCCTTGTGGCAGTGGGTTGTCCTGCATAAAGACGTCCCATTTCCATAACCCAAAGATACTCTGGATAGATCCTTGTACCTGGTTTTCGGCCGGGATTCCATGCAATAGCTTGGTAAAATCCGGTAATTGTCAGGAGGTTGTAATTTTACCCCTCTGGGAAAGATCACAATCAACGGGATTCTTCTACGCCTCTGGGCAGCAATCGTTTTACACCATTCACTCACGTGATTTACTCCTTTCAGCCGAGGATGTACCCGTAGTGAGGTCTTGCATAAGCTGGCCACAGCATAGCTTGTCTCCGTGATATTCCTCCATCCTTTATAGATCCTTAACAGATTCATCAATATCTTCCTTTTGAAAGGAATAATGTTACACATCATGGTCCCATGATATAAATTCAACTGGCGCTTTCCTCCTTCAAAGTTGGGCGTAACAATCTTCCCTCCTCGGTGTCGCGGTTTCTTCCCCTGATATTCAGTTAATGGGCTGAGTTTCTCTGCATTAGAGTTTCTTGTACAAACCGTGCTAGAAATTGGAAATTTAGTGTGCCAAGTTGTCCTGCCTTGAGAAATAACATAGTTACTCCAGGGCGATAAAGTGGAGTTACTTTTGAATAAAGTATCCACAAATAGCTGATCTACTCCTATCAAATCGACCTGACTGAAGGGTAGATTGAGTCCTAAGAGTGTTGATTCCAAACCACTCTTGACTTCTGTTACTTCAGGTTCCTGTTGCTGGAATTCCCTGATAACTTCAGCTAATGAGATGATAGGCGTTTCTTCCTCCATCTTGTGCAAAGAATTTTCTTCTTTAGCAACTACAGACAATGTCTGCACAATATCAGAGTCCATATTCTGGCTCCTGGCAATTCCCTGTGTTTCCTGAGTCTCCGAACTGGTATACTGTGAGATAACAACTGGAAATGTTTCCTGGTCTGGATGTTCCTCTCTGGTCATGCTTTCATGGGCTAAGTCCAGTTGAGGTAAATCCTGTGATGGGCTGGTGTCTAAACAATCCATCACACTACGTAAATCATTTGAACTGATGTCTAGTGTCTTTTCCTGAGCTGCAGCCTCAAAGATCACAAAGGGTTCCGGGTCATCCTTCATCCCACTGTCAGTCAAATTTAATCCCACTTCTTCCTCGTCTGGGCTGAAGGGAATGATAAAGTCGGTTACCTTTCGATCTCCGACCTCCTTAAAAGATGTCCTCAGGTCATCTTCCTCTTGAGTTTCACCTCTCGTTGGAGTAAAATGAGATTCCTGGGAGTCTTGTACTGGTGGACCAGTTAAATTATCTGAACTGATAATTAGTGATTCTTCCCGCTTTGCAGTAATGAAATTCACCTGGGATTCCGTTTCTTCCTTCGTCCCTATTTCAGTCAGATGTAATTCCACTTCGTGATTCTGTGAACAGAAGGGAATGTGAGAATCGGCTAGGTCTCCGCCTGCGACCTCATTAAAGGTTGTCTTCAGTTCCTCTTTCTCTCGAGATTCATTTCTCGTAGCAGTCAAGTGGTTTTCCTGAAGGTCCTCTACTGTCAAACGACTATTGCCGTGGTGCAAACAGTTATCACGTTTGTGACTGTTTGAAATGCCCTTGGCACGTTTTTTCTTCCCTCTTTTCCGTTTAGGACTGGGTCGAATGAGAACCTGTAGTTCCCGGTCCACTACCTCTGATTCTGCGGTGGGTGGCAAAGATGTCCCTTCCTTCCTGGTTGGGTGAGCATCCATATCTCCTACCTTATGTTCCGCTAGAAAGGTTAGCTTCTCCGCATTGACTGCTTCCATATGTGTTTTCTCCATCTTTACTCCTTCAGTTTTGCTACGCTCTTGTGCTTCAAAGAACTCATCATTTTCTTTAAACATAATGTCTTCTTCTTGGTCCCACCATTCTAACTCTGCTATGATATATGTTTCTAGTTGCTCTCCCTGTAAGCCTTCTCTTATGCCCCACCCTCTCGCGGTCTCTGAGAAATCTGCGCGCGCCTTCAGATCCTCTTCAAGATTCCGGTAAAGCAAGAACATAATTGCTAATGACTATATTCAGGTTAGCTCCTATGTATATATCAAAAATCAGATCTAAGCTAGAAAGACAAGAGTTAACTACTGACAGTCTACGCTATCCAATGTGTATAGTTTAGCCTCAGCAGTGAAAGACAACTGAAAATAATATTCAAGTAGTACCTGGCGACAGCAGTGAAGTAAGTGTGAGAGATATACTACACAGTAATCAACAGTAATATTTACCTAAATAAACATTAAAATACACTGCATACATGTCAAAATGAACATGGCATATATTAGCATAAAATTGCAAATCAGTCAAGCAGTTAAATCATCAAACACATCAATGTAAATATGATTAAAGTGTTCAATTATCAATAGATGATTAATGATAACACTAAATGATAGATGATGGTATTTTTCTCATAAGTTCTTATCTGTTATACTTTTGAAAAGTTATATATGTACTCTGAAACTTCCTCAACTAAAAGTAGCTACATTTGATGATAGTCTATTTTGATGACTGAAGATTACAAGAGTTAACTTTTAAAATCGTATGTCTAGGGTCTAGTACCGGAGTCTATTGAAAGCGAGAAGTCCGAATTCAAATACCGTACGAGAAGCCCAATCTGTCAGAAGTCGGGGTGCCCCACCGGCTAGATGAATGTATTATTCACTGGCGAGCAACCCCAAATAGTCAGAAACTGACTAGGGACAAAATCTATATGGCTGAACAATAGATTAGGCCCATGAATATCCAACGTACAGCTCTAAGTGGCTCGTTTCAAAATGAAATGAACTGTGCTGAATATTCGCCAAGGTATAGGAAAGAGAAGGTTAGCTTAAGATAGATGTTTTAAGTCTAAATATATTAGTATAGACGACTATCTCAGTACAGGTTTTCTCCCTGACTGCTCCTTTCCTTGGTGTGTAAGTGAACCCCCACCAATGTACACAACAACACGTATGCACAATTGGAAAAAATATAATGACAGAACTATGAGTTACAAGACTACAACATTTATTTACTAATCATAGACACTGGATGATTGTCAATATGAGGATGATAAAATCATATAACATATTGTGATGAGAAACATTACGTAACTTTACTTGTTACTTCATCTATCTGGAACTGTGGTCCAGATCCCCACTCTCCAGTAGACTCAACAAAAGAAAACAGCTTGCCGGTATTCTGACGTCTGCCAGTCCTGGCTCTACCTAGTCAGTAGTCTCTAGTCTTGAGATCTATAACATAGGTGCTCCTTGTGAGAGCTTGAAAGAAAGTCAAGAATGTGTTATATCAGTTCTACATCAGCGCAATCCTAATTAAAACATATCATAACACAAACATATACAATGACCAGTCTGGCCAAGTTTATCTTCCAGCTCTACTGTGTTCACCATCCTCCTTCTCCCTACTGTCTTTAGTCTGGGACGGGCTTTTCAATTGTCTCACACGCCTGTAATGATTACATTTCTGCCGCCCCATGTCCATGTCGCTAATACAGAAATTCTGTGTCGTACAGCCGCTCCGTCCAAAGTTAGTTTAGCAGCTCACAGGGTCGGTAAGTGTATTATAACAATGCCTGATCATCCTGGCTTGCAAGCCGTGACCAGTAGCTGTGCCAGGTTTCCATGCATTACCGTGGACGCACGCCCACAATACACTGAGAAAGTTTAGCACCATATACCAATTGTGGGTAAGGTCTGTACCATTACACCTCTGCTTCCAACACAATCATTGGCCAATGTGCCAATGCGCAGACAATAGCATAACACTTCATATTGGTAGGTTTGCATAGGACAAATCAATATATCAAACATCCAATACACATAAACATATTGATTAAACTAGACATATTATGATACTTTAACATCATAGCATAATGCACTAGTTAGTTTATGAAATTACATATACATACATCCAACATATCCGTAAACATTATATTACTTCAAGATGGACATCTAATGATACTCACATAATAGCATCAGGCATTATTAATGAGTACTAATATTGTATAGCTACAAAATGAGATATACAACAAGTCTGGTGACAATAAAATTGAAGTGACCAAACAGACCAGCCATATTTGCTGAGCTGCCCGGTTTAATCACAACTTAGTTACTGCGGTTGTAAGAATTAAATAAATAGTCAGTTGACTATAATCTGTACAACAAATGCACACACCAAAAAGAGACTAGTCTAGTTTACAAAGAAATGGCAAGCATCTGCTACGACACCTCAAGTATATCTAGACAAGACCTGCCTTCCATAAGTTTCTACTTCTCAGAAGAGTAGCACTTACAGCACAATGATATTGAACACAGAACTCAGAAAGAACACTCAAGTAACCTATGACAATGATAGTTCTTGCAATAACCTAGATCAGATATAGACTGAAAGTTCATATGTCTAAAAGACTGTTGCATAGTTACTAAGAAATCCTTCATAGAAGCCAACATAAAAATCATGCATATGACTACAACATTGAGATAGTTCCTACCTGTTCTGAAGTCAGACTTAATCTAAAAGGAAAAGGTCTATCGTGGGTTTTTATACCTAGCCTAGCAGTAGACACTTATCTCCCAGGAATTCCATTCCTAAATTCTTCTTATCTCCTCCTGACGTTAATTGCAATTAACTCCAAGTCTGTTCAGTCATAAAATTCTTTCTGCATGCACACTAGCCTTCACACCTGTGGGTCTGACAATTATTAGCCCACTGAGTCTAATCAGTGATTTCACACCTTGCGCCTCTAGTCTCTACCAGATGGGGTCATCCATCGCGGTTGGGCGATTTCCTAGCCATTCTTATCAGGTGTCATGTCAAGGGAACAATTAGGTTCTCATGGTCAACAGCCAGTTTACAACTCTGTTGGTAAACCAGGTTTGCTTGCGTCATACCTGGTTGGTTTTAATTACTATTCAGTCCCCTGAGTCTGCCCTCCCGTCTGGCTGGATTGATAAGACTGTGAAACTGATCTGGGGGTGACCGGTACTGGTGTCAAATTAACTTCCCAAATAGAAAGCCATTCCTGGTGGTTTGTTTACTTGCAGGTTTTGCAAGCTTACGTCAAGACGGTATAGCCTTGAATATAGAGAAAACAGTTTTGTTCGTCTGTTGATTCTCTACATGGCCTATCAAAAGTGGACCGAAAATTGTTCTGGGAAGTAAAGGCTGCCAATTCGTGACAGACTGCATTAAAAAAAAAAATATTAAAATATTAAAATATTAGCTCCGTGGCTAAAGGCTTGCGAACTCGGTTCGTGAGCCGGGTACCGGGCGTTCGAAGCTCAGCTGCGACCGATCTGTGCAGCAGACCGTGTCGCGTTGCGTTATAACGTGCTGGTATGGGAGCCGGTCGTTCAGAAAGCAATGGCAAACTACTGAACGTAACACTTGCCTAGCACATCAACAACAGCTTAAAAATGCTGGTGTTGACTGCAACGTCCCGTAAGGGATACACAACTTTAAAAAAAAATGTTGCAAGAGTGGGTGTACAGCTATGTAATTCCACTACCAAAGCCAGGGGCCATCTCGGTGGTGAAGGTGTGACGAATGCAATTCGTAATCTCGCATTCCCGTTTGAAACACAGCTGTTGGCGATTTGAATGCAAACCGCTTTGTGTTGGTTTCGTCATCAACAGGTAGTCCAGAAAGCAATGACAAACTACTGAACATAAACTTGCCAAGGAATCACGAACAGTAAAAAATGCTGGGGTTGACGATATGCAACTAACTTTTAACGCAAGCCAGGCAAGGACCATTCACGACTTAAAGGCTATAGGATTATCACCTTACAGATTATATTTGGCAAGATATTGTAAAAATCTGTTGCTTTTGAGTTGCAGAAATTCTTTGAAAAGGAAAGCTACTTCCAGGAGAGCCGGGGTGTTACCGTACAAGGAAATATACAAGGGCAAACGCAGCGACATTTGCTTTTAATGATAATGGGAGGTCCCAGAGTAGACATTAAACAATGGTAGTAGCACTTTCTCTTGAGGATGCATTTAACAGAGTCATATATAATCGCTTAATGCACACTTATATGAAGATTGGTGTTAATTCCTTGGTGGTGAATTGGATAGCAGCTACGCTGCACTCTCGTAGGGTTGCTCTCCGCCTATGTTCATTGACCTCGGTGGCTTGCATTATCACCTGGGTTTACCACAAGGATCTGCAATATCTCCTGTTCTATTCAATGTATGCAAAAGCAAGATTGCAAGCATTGAAGCACCAGGGATTGGAAGGTTGCTGACATCTGCAGATGATGTCCTTGCTTATAGACAGGGAAAAGACAGGATGCAAATAGCGCAAGAGTTGCAGAAGACAGTAAACAAAGTGATTGACTGTTGTACTGAGACGGGTAGTGTCATTAACCCAGATAAGTCGTCTGTGTTATTGTGCTCTCTGGAAAATAGGATTGTTAAGGCAGACGTCCACAGAGCCATGAGTCAAAATTATAGTTAACGAGAAGTGACTTTAGAGTAAGGGAATTATTGAGAGTCTCAGAAGATTTGTGAAATCACTCGGGGACTCAGGGCCCAGGCTGTTAACATCGGTTGAGAAGACTTAGTAATACCAGTATATCTTCACTTGAATTGAGAAGCAATGAGAACGATATTTCAATCAATCAATCATGTGCCATGCCGGAAAGCGTGGGCGGTCATGATTCGCCATTTCACTCGATCACCAGAGTCGTGGATCAGCTCAGTGTTCCTGTCTCGTCCATGCCATGTGGCCAAGCCATCCAGGTATTTTCCTCTCGGTCTTCCTCTTGGTCTGTTCCCTTCGATCTTGCCAGCTGTCACTAAGTTCTCCAGTCCATTTCTTCTCATAACATGTCCAAAACATTTTGACTGTCTACGTCTAATTTCTCTAATCAATCTACGATTCTCATTTGTCTCTTGTAGTACTTGGTCATTAGTTTTTCTATCTGTCCATGGTATTCTTTGCATTTTCCTCAAAAACCACATTTCTGCAGCCATCAGATGTTTTTCAGCCTGACTGCACATTGTCCAAGTTTCACATCCATACAAAAGAACAGGCTCTATGTATCCCCTCAACACTCTTTTTCTCGTTTCAATTGACATCATTTTATTGGTCAGAATGTTTTTCATCTTGCTAAAGGCTACTTTCGCAATGGCGGTTCTTGTTCTAATCTCTTCAAGGCATCTGCCATCATATGTTATGACTGTTCCGAGATAATTGAACCGATTCACTTGTTGAAGAATATCCCCATTTACTTGTATATTACATTGTGGTACTTCGTTCTTCCTAGTGACGACCATAACATGTGTCTTCCCACAATTTAATTCCAACCCCAGCTGCTCACTGTGTACAACAACAGCGTCTACTAATTGTTGCAGATCCTGTGCATTGTCTGCAATCAATACTGTATCATCTGCATATCTAATGTTATTTATGTTTCGTCCTCCAATGCTGATTCCATTTAGGTCTTCTACATTTCTGAAAATATTTTCACTGTATAGGGAAAAAAGATCTGGAGACATTACACATCCCTGCCTAACACCTCTCTTAATAGAACGATATTTGGCTACGCTGAATACCTGAAATGAGGAAACAGGAGAACAACTGATCCTCTTGGCTTGCCGACGCCTACTCAGTGACTACTAGAATTCACCATTATGGGCGATTCGCCAGTATACTCATTAAATATGTGGGCAGCAATATTTCACAGCCATGTTTGAGGTGTGACATTGTGTGGTAGGATGATCTTCACTAAATAACCGTAAGTTGAAGAACTCTTATTATAAATTTATTAGTATGATGACAGACTTACGTGATGTGACAACGGTTAGAAGTAACATGGACAGAAGAATACACGCAATGGTTGGCGAGACCAGGGTCACCCCCGACCGACTAACACCGTGTAGGAACTGGGTGAGCGGCGCATTGAGTAAAGCAATATCTCTGCCAGCGAGTTACGGGAGCGGTAGGGTTCACTCATTAAATAAAGTTTACTTCAACATGACACGGTGTCTGGCGTCCTTTGTTTCTACCCTAGCGAGAATGTGCTTGTATCACCTGTCACGAGCCAACAAATCAATAACATACTACTGTCGGTATATGGCAAACAGCCTAAGAATAAATGGTAGAAATTTTAACAGAAAGAGTAAACTGAGGTACCTGGGAATCACCTTCGACAGAACCCACCCACACCCAGGGACACATAACATACCCCACCAACTGACACAAGTCCCTCCCGCACATCCCCCACCCACACACACTGCCCTCATCTGTTCCCCTAACCCACACACACTCTCCACCCACACAGACATCCCCCACAACCCACACATCCCGCGCCTACCTACATACACATCCTAACCCACACATCCATCCTCTATCCACACATCTTCTCCCCATCCACACCTCCAACCACCCACCCCCCACCCAGACATCCTCTCCCCACCCACACCTCCAACCACCCATACCCCAAGCACATCTCCACCGATCACATATTCCCAACCCACGCACACACATCCTCCACCAACCCACACATCGCACATCTTCTCACACATCCCTAAACCATACACACACATCACCACCAACTGACATCTCCCTACCCACACACACACACATCTCCCTAACCACCTATACATCCCCAATCCACTGACACACACCCCACCACCCACACACATCCTCCACCCACCCACACATACCCTAACCCACATCCCACCACACAATATTCCCAACCCACGCACCACACACACATATCCCTCACCCACACACCCCAGACCCACATATCATCACACATCCCCCACCTACACACCACACACATACCCCCACCCACACATACCACACAATATCCCCACACAATATCCCCACCCACACCCTCACCCACCCACCCCGCACATACCCCCACCAACAGACCACTAAAATCCCCCACCCACACACATCTCCCATCCACACACCCACACACATCTCCCATCCACACACCCACACACATCTCCCATCCACACACCCACACATATCCCCAACCAAGACACCACACACCTCTCCCCACTTACACACACATTCCCCACCCATCCACCAGCACACACTCACTGATTCACCCAGACATCCTCCACTACGCACCCACACACCCCAACCACCCACCCTCAGCCAAACATCTCTCGATCACACATATTCCCACCCACACACATCCTCCACCCAATCACACATCTCGCCCCGACACATACACACCCCTCACCCACCTACACATCCCTAAGCCACTCACACATCCCCACCCACACACCCTCACCACCCACACATACTTCCCCCAACCACCACACATCACCTACTCACCCACACACACCCCCACCCATACACACATTCCCCGCACCCATCACACACATCCCCCAACCACCCACGATCCCCACCTACACACATATCCTCACCCACCCACCACAAACATACCCCCCCCCCCACCAACACACCATGCACACATCCCCCACCAACACACCATACACTTCTCTCCACCCGCCCTTACATCCCCAATCCACCTACACACATCCCCTACCCACACAACCCCGCCACCCACACCCCAACCCATCCAAACGCATGCCCCCACCCACACACCCACACACACATATCCCCACACTCACACACATCCTCCACACACACACTCACACATTCTCACATCTAGACATATACATAATGCCTCACGTGAGCATTGAAACTAGTATGAACAAACTCCCACACATTACTCACACACATACACTGACAATTATTGTTAGCATTCTCATAAAAATGTTAAACATGGAGAAAAATGTGTACATATACAGTGTGTGACGTACATAATAGTGATGCTCCCACACACAGAGACAGGCACACACACACACACACACACACACACACTCACATTCACACACACACACATATTCACTCTCACGCTCACTCATTCTGTCTCTCATTCACACTCACTGACTCTCTCACTCAAACTACAGTAATGTACATAAGTTTACATTATACATGATAAAATCAAATGGTATTCAACTGATAATATGACAGATGAGAAGGAGAGGTGGAGAAGAGGAGTGGGTTAAAATGCCAGAGGAAAGTCAGACTTGTCTTCTTCTTTCTTTTTTGTCATTCATGCTCCTATGCCATAATGTGTTGCAGGGTTGTTTAATGATTGGTTTCCAAACTAAGGCTCGCTCAGTCGCTTGGTATGCTGAGATCTTGTGGGGTTTTAAGATGTTGTTGACTCCGTTGATCCATCGTTTTCGTGGTATTCCCCTGCCTCTTGATATTTCCATTTTCATGTTGTGTGATCTTGCTGCTGGCAACATTGGCATTCTCACTAGGTGGTCGAACCAATTAAGTCTTTGTTTATCAATGAATTTAACATCTGGTATTACTCCAACTGTTTTATAGATATCCTCGTTTCTAATAGGGTCCTTTCTTGATGTGTTCGCTGCTTTTCTCATTTCACAAGTAGTGTGTTTTCCTTCTTGTTCTTTAGTTAGTTCCCGTGTTTAGCATTGATAGCACAACGTTGGTATAAAAAGTGCACTTATAATGTTATTCTTAATTTCCATATCAGGCCGGTGCAGAATCATAATAACATTGCATCAGGAATGCAGTGATTGGCCGGCATGCTGCGCGGAATCGGAGTTGCAAGAATTGATCCACGACAATTCACGAGAATTGATCCACGACAATTCACGACCAGGCGATTTAATCATCTATACCAGCGGTTCTCAACCTTTTTTGTCCCATGCACTCCTCATCCATATGTTCAGCATGTCATCCATACGTAAAAATGGAAGCTAAATTTAATAACACATACTATAACAAGTCTAGACGTCAACATAAAACATGATTTGCGGGTCTACTTACGTTATAAAACGAATTTCAGAAGGGCGAGAAGTATAGAACCGTAAAGTATGGAGGGAAAAACAATACCAAGTAATCGGTTCTCCTGTTAATGCGATCTTGAAATAATCTTAATTCCCCCCTCCCCCCCCCCCCTGGAAACCCTAAATTGCCTCCTTGGGAGGATGAGGGGGGAATTCCCCACCGGTTGAGAACCACTGATCTAGACTGATGGCTCTGTGCTAAGGGATAAAATAAGTGCCTGCGGGTTCATGGCTAAAGTTTGTGGACGGCGTTTTGTGCAGGAGAGCCTGGCATATGCTATCACAATATCTAGTCTGAGAATGGAGGTGGGGGAAGTTACGGCGGCGTTCCGCTGACTGGAAGACAAACAGCACACACATGTCGTAATTGTAACGAACTCATAAAGTATGATGAGAAATGTGAAGACGGGCAAGCTTCTGGCAGAGTGGCAGGCTTCCATTCAGTAATTTAAAAAATGGAGAGTATATCTTGGATTTATCCTCCAGGACTTGCTGGTGTGGTAGGAAACGAGCAAGACGGAGCACTTATAGGAATGTCGCTAGTGCTGCCGGTTCTTGATTCAATTCAACTTAACTCAAATTTACTTTCTTTGGTCTCTTTCTAGATTGTGCAAAAACCAAAGAACGATCAGTATCACAATCATCACCGTGGGAACTTCGAGTTAATGATGTTTGATTCAAATGTTGTATCCGTGTGATGATGAGATATAGCAGGTGCCAATGGTCGGATCCTGGGTGATTCCATGTGATCTTATGAGCACCTATTTCTAGGGCACACTGGCCATGAACTCGAGTCCTTCCACACACGAGCATTAAAATCACCAAGCGTATAAATTAACACGGATTTAGGAACTGCCTTGATCACAAAGTCTTAACTCCTCAAAGAAGGATTTCTTTACATCGTCAGGGGAAGTGAGTGTTGGCCTACGCAATGATAATGGTGGCAAAAGCACAAGAGGTTGCCAAGCGCAGAGATCATAGTTTTTCATTACGTCCAATTCAATCAAACCCAGTAGTGATATTTTCACTTCAGAGCCCATTTCATGCTCTCTACAGATAATAGTTTTTCATTACTTCCAGCTGGAATTCAATCATTCCCAGTAATGAAGTTTTCAATTGAAAGCTCACTTCATGCTCTCGTTTTTTTTTTTCTTGTCCTCTACCTTTCCAAAGAAATTGTGTATATGTTTTCCCCAAAGAGATGGGAGTATTTTGCAGGTCAACAGTTCTGTATCAGTCACAGCCCTATTTATCAAGTCCTCAATACTTGTCACGCCTGTGGAAAGTCTTGCACATGGTTTTTATGTTCCAGGCTTCAAGTTGTAATAGAGGTTTCTATATTTCTTGTTAGTGCCTGGTGCATTGGTTTTACAGCCTACGAAGCGGATTTTGTTCCAGCCCCAAGCACCAGTTGAAGAAAGCACCTATTTGGCTTGGGGATGTTCATCTTGAGGCGGGCTGTAGCTGATAAGTAGAACTTTAAGGTGTTTCCCACCGTCAGTGGTAACAGTGTCGTACCTGTTTACGCCAATTGACAAGGACTTATAACCCGTAACCGCTGTCTCTCACTTTGATACCGAGATCAGTTAACGCCAGGGAATGAGTTATACCTCTTCATAACACAGAGCATGGACTGAATTGTAGTATACATCTTTGTCTAATGCCCTTCTTTATATAGTGAAATGTTTCTAAATGGTTGTTGATTATTATGTCTTCTATTAGCTGCCTTTATGTCATCATCATCATCATCATCATCATCATCATCATCATCATCATCATCATCTTCCACTTCTGCCGTCAAGCGTCGTAAGGAGGAATAATTTGCGCTCCAGCGCCCGGTGGGCGGCACTGGATAGTGTCATTCCGTGTGATTGTACAATGTCTTTGATGTCGTCTGTTCGTTTTCTTCTTGGACGTCCTGTTGGTCTCGTCGCAGATGATCTTTGATGTTAGTTAGTTAGTTAGTCACGGTTCCAACTTCACAGCAACGGGTCGTCCCCATTATGCTCCGTTTCTGTGCCAGTGAATATCACATAAAATGCTCCCCACTGCCCAATGTGAAAAGTGGAAAAGACAGGAGCCTCGACAAACAACAGCCCGCCAGGTACACTGTGCATAATGCAGCCGCCAGAATGTCAACACAATAGTCCCCCACGAAACATCCAGTTTATCTCTGATGGAATCGGGAGTCATTTTCCCATCTGGATGTTTCCTAGATGTTCACCCACACAGTCCACGAAAATACAGTTCATCGTCGATGGCAGTGGCACTCAACCAGAAGCCCAGCAGCCACGCATTTATGCATAAGGCAAAAACCGGTCAACTCTGGGAAATAGCCAGCTGCCATCGCTCCGAACATGCAGTCACGTTCCAAAAAACCTCGGTCAGATTCAAAAGCATTTCACACGAAACTCACAGCTCACAGTGTCGCGCCACGCATTCACTCAGTAGCAGGGCGACGGAACCATAGCCTCCTTAGTCGCCTCTTACGACATGCGTGGTAGGCATGTAATCCCAGTGATGGTAGTTGTTGGTGTTGCAATCTTAGGACTTGGCCAAACCACACGATCGTCAGTCTTTCAATAAATGTGGCACAAGGTGTTGATCCCACTGTCTGATAGCAGTATTTCTTACTCTATCACGGATTGTTAAGTTGGCAGCTCTTCTCAGGCATCTCATCTCGCAGGTGTTGATTTTGCGAAAGTGTGATTTGGATAAAGTCCAAGTTTTAGATAGGTAGCATAGGGTTGGTGTGAAGATGCTGTTTATTATCTGTCGTTTTGCGGACATGGGTATATTTGGATGTTTCAGTAAGGGTGATAGTTGATATCTAAGTGCACTAGCTTTTAGCTTTTTGACATATGATTTCGATTTCTCCGTCCAATATGCCATCTTCTGTTATCATACTTCCAAGATATTTGAATTCTTTAACTTGTTTCAGAGTTGTGCTATTTATCTGTATACTTAGTGGGCCCGGCGATCTGCTAACTTGCATTACTTCAGTTTTGGCTGTGTTTATACTCATATTGTATCTGCTGCAGGTTGAACTCAGATTAGTAATATGATTTTTTAGTCTGCCCTCATCGCTGTAAAACAGGCTAATAGAAGTTCATTTATTTCCTATGGGTCAGTTGTTTCATCTGGAGTAGAGCGTTCTAAATTTTCTGAATCTGTTCTGTCAAGACTTGCTTCATTGGATATTCTGTCTATGTAGATATTAAAAAGCAAAGGAGAGAGCACACATCCCTTCTCACTCCTGTATTAATTGATTGATTGATTGATTGATTGAGGAACCGACATCACAACATTCGGGGCATTCCCATAAGCGCTCCGTCCCCATCCTCAGAAGCCAGCGAAGAGTTCCAACCCCAATAATACCAGTAGCAATCTGATTATATGTGCGTCTCGCCTTTCCTCTAAGCGTCGAGTCTCGGCCAGATCCCCTCGTCACTGCACGCTGTCGCATTCTTGCCAGACCATGGTGATCCATTTGCTCCTCCGAGGTGTACACGTGCTCCCACAAGGCCGCAACCACGTCTGTCTTATCATGCATCAATACTCCACCAAGTTTTGCAGAGCCAGCCAACACACCAGCATGCCCCGAAGAAAATATCCAGACGATGTTTGCCACCCGTGACTTCCGAAGCGAAGCAAGCCACGCGGCACGAAGCTTGCCAGTCCTCACCCTACTCAGCATGCTTTCTGAGTCAGTTACAATCACGAAGTGTGTGTACGTATTCTCCAACCAGCGGAAAGCTGCACTGACTGCCTCCACCTCCATTCTTAAGCTAGATGTTGTGGTATCATATGCCAGGCTCTCCTGACCAAACGTCGACCATTAGCCTTTGCCAAGAAACCCCAGGCTCTTCTACTACCTCTCAACACCGAACCATCTGTGTTTAGTCGTTTAGTCGTTTAGTCGTTGGATCAACATCACGGCACACAGTTTAACCCATAAGTGCTCCGTTTTCCTCCTAACTCAAACCTGAGTCTGGAGAAACTCAGCTCAATGCACGAACTCCGTTGCATCGGCGAGGATCCTGAAATACTTTGGGTAGATACAAGTAGAAGGAGACACGCAATTTAAGTCGTTTTTGTGGTGGCAACCACCGATTTTTTACTATGTAAAAACTCTATCACCACAAGCAAAACGTCATATTTTACGACCACAATTTAAAAAAATTAGCGGTTATTTTCGTGGGTCTGGGTGACTACTTCCGGTTGTCCTGATGACTACTTCCGGTCACCGGGTGGGTGGGCGGGCGCGACCACGTACCTCCGCCGGCCGCCTCCGCTTCTTCGGTCCGTCTCGGGGCCGCTTGAAGACAGTGAGGCAAGCCCCGGGCATGTGGAATACTTATATAGATAAGTATACCAAATAGTCGCCATGCGCCTTGGTTCAAGTTCCAGTGTATGTGTGTGTGGTGGGGTGTGTGGTGTGATCGAACCCCAGTCATAACGATCCCATGCGATGAGGAAGATCGAAATCCAATATAACAGAAAATTTATTCCATCTCTCGAGCTAACCCGAGGATCCCTAGTTTAATGATGAATAAACTTTTTCACGGCTAAGTATGCTAGTTAATTTGGCAGGTTTCCTTACCCAGGTATCAACATTAAGCGCTTGGTGAAAATCTGGTTAAAAATATACTAGACAACTGTAGAATTTTATTAAAAATTAACCCTAAAAACATAATTAAACACCAACATTTCTTGTATGTTTAGCGGCGAGTAGTTACGTCAATAAAAAAACGAGTCTCCATTAATTTAAACCATAACTTCCCGAGATCATCATGAAAATATGTAATATTATTAAACATCAAAGTTATACCCCTTAATTATAAAAGTATTCCAAGGGAGACTATTCGTGGCTCTTGACTCAACCAGAATTGTTTCCCCTTTTACATACTAACATCCCCTTGAATGAAAGTTTACCTGCGCGTACAGGTAAAAGGTCACGTGCTGACCCCACCACCGGCCAGCTCTGATCATTACTGGAGATAAACACGCACACTAAAGCGGGCTGACAACAGCGCTGGCCAGCTCGAGTTGATCTTACCTGAGATAAACACACCAATTGAGGCGTTCTGGTTGACCGCTAACATAATTAACACAGTGACACAGCCGGGGCTGTGAAGGGAATATTTGGGTAAGAAAAAATAAGCTATGCTCAAATATACCTATACGAAGTGCGTGTGAAGAGGGTGTATCAACAGCTAGGTGTCTATCTATTACAGAACGTCGCAGTCAACCCCAACATTGTTTATGCAATGCATTTACAGGACGTTGCAGACAACCCCAACAGTGATTGGTTGCGCGTGTGCCATCACGACATCCGTGTATGCGTGCGTGTGTATGTACATGCGTGTGTGTGTGTGTGTGTGTGTGTGTGCTATCTATTACAGGACGTCGCAGTCAACCCCAATATTGTTTGGTTGTTCGTATGCATCACGATTCGCCGTGTCACCTCACGACCAAATGATTGCCTCGTACTTTGTGTCTACCTATTACAGCTGGTAGTTAAGCTGTAATACAATGCATTTACAGGACGCTGCAGTCAATCCCAACATTGTTTTATTGCTATTGTACCATCATGACAACCGTGTGTGTGCGCGCGCGCATGTAGGCGTGTATACGTGCGTGGGTGTACGGCCGAGTGTATGTAAGTGTGTGTGTGTGCACTACCAATTACAGGACATCGCAGTCAACCTCAGTATTCTACGGAGTGTCTGACTTCCTGGGGCAAGTTTTGCAATTGTCATTATGTATGACGACAGTCATGTCGTGTGCGCTAGCGCGCGTGTGTATGTATATACATGCGTGTGTGCATGCACGTGCGCGTGTGTGCTATCAATTACAGGACATCACAGTCAACCTCAACATTCTATGGAGTTTCATGTGTGTCTCACGACCAAAACTATGCCTCGTACTATAGTTGTGTCTGGCTATTACATACTTCAGTCAAGTTGTAATGCATTGCATTTACAGGACGTTGCAATCAGCCCCAACATTGTTTGGGTGGTCGATTGCTATCATGATTTGCCGTGTTACTTCACGACCAAAGGTATGCCTCGTACTATAACTAGGTTCTATTTATTACATGTTGTAGTCAAGCTGTAATGCATTGCATTACAGGACGTCGCACTCAGCTCCAACATTGATTGATTGCCCGTGTACCATCATGACATCCGTGTGTGCGTCTGTGTGTATATGTGTGCGTGCGCGCGCGGGTGTGCTATCAATTACAGGACATCGCAGTCAATCCCAACATTCTGTGGAGTGGTGTGTTTGCTGAGTAAGATTGAGGATGTCTTATTGAACGAACGGTAGTCATGTCACGTGCGCGTCTGTGTGTATATATGTGTCCGTGCGCGCGCGCGGGTGTGCTATCTATTACACGACAGCACACTCAGTCCCAAAATTTTGTGGAGTGTTGTGTTTGGTGGGTAAGATTACTGCTGTCTTATTGAAAGAACAGTAGTCATGTCACGTACATGTGTGTGTATGTGTGTGTGTGCTATCAATTACAGGACGCTGCACTCAACACCAACATTGTTTGGGTGTTCATGTGCTATAATGATTTGCCGTTCCATCTCACGACCAAATCTATGCCTCGTACTATAGTTGTGTCTGGCTATTACATACTGCAGTCAAGTTGTAATAAATTGCATTTACAGGCCGTTGCAGTCAGCCCCAGTATTCATGCTTCTTGGGCAAGGTTGCCGTTGTCTTTCTGAACGACCGACAACCATGATCTTCTGCAGTGTCCGTCTGCAGGATTACCATCATCGTCATCACCCACCACCACCAACAAAAATCATCATCATCATCATCATCATCATCATCATCATCATCATCATCATCAACTCATCATCACCAGCAGCATCATCTGAGGGTGACCAACTGAGTGATTCATCACGGGGCTATGTCGGTGGAGTGAACGTACGTGAACGTGTCCAGACATGTCTTTGGGGAAAACTGGACGATGACTCAGAGTGTACTGACAGCATAACGATACAGTCGAGACAATTGGGTAATGCTCACGGCCATTCAAAGAGGGCGATGCTTCCGAGTACCTGTGTAATGGCGACAACCAGACCACGTGGGCAATAGTTACAGCCTGTCAAAGATGGCACCGCATCCGGTCACAGGTGGGAGTGGCAAAACCAGACCACATGCTCGCTGACTAAAACCGTTCAAAGATGGCGCTGCAACCGATCACCCATGGGTAATGGTCACATCCGCTGAAATATGGCGCTGCTTCCGGTCGCCTTTGTAATGACTACAACCAGACCATATATTCATTGGTTACAAGTGGTCACCGATGGCCTCGCATCCGATCACCTATGGTAAGGAGAAACCAGACCACGTGACTAAAACCGATCAAAGATGGCGCTGTATCCGGTCACGTGTCTTATGAGATACAACCGAAACACGTGCCTAATAACTCAACCGGTCATAGATGGAGTCGCACCCGGTCACATGACCAGACAGTGCATAATATTCGGCTGACTCATTCTACGTCACCAAATAGCGTGTATAAGACGACCAGCATTCGTCTAATAGAAGTACCGGTCTCTGTGAGCAGCAACCAGAACACCATGTGCCAAATCTCTAATGGTAAGTTGGCTTTTTTGATACATCTTTCACATTTTCGTTGTGCCTGAATGGTCGTATACATGTGGCCTATTCTGAGATGCAGAATAGTGACTTGTCCTGATCTGTCCATAACACGGTAGTTACCTTGAGCAAGTACTGTGGCTTTCTGGTTGACTTCGTCATTCATTTCTTTTGGTGGTATGTAACGGGTGGATCAGACTTATTTGATTGCACTCCTTCCGTAGCCAATCGAGCAGCGCTGGTGTGCCTGGGTACTCCACAGTGGGATGACAACTCTTGTATGGTGACCTTATGCCTACTGCTAAGTTCAAAAAGTAGTGTCCTTAGTACCGACAATGTCCCAAGAGCGCCTAGAGCACTGATTTTTGCATTTGCCAATAACAACTAATGATACAACCGAGACACGAGTGTAATGACCCAATAGGTCAAACACAGCGGTAATGGAAGAAACCAACGTGGAAACTAACCCACAAAATACCCCAGACGGGGAAAGAAATTCGTTCTGGTGCATGTGTGGTCGGCGAGTGCCGCGACTAGAGATTGTCTTATTCTGTCAACTGGTCGTTATAAACACAGTCATTGGCGTATCACTATTTAATCTGTCTCGAGCCAGCGTCGACGCGGTCGAGGGCAAGTTGTGGATCGCTCTTCTAAGCAACTGTCTTGGTTACATGATACCAAACCCTAAAATATGAGCTTCTACGTGATATTACCGAGTAATGCTTCCCCGAATATGTTTCCCAAGAAACACACCAGGTCACTATTTCGTCAAGTTACCGCAGACTATTGAGGTGTGTCAACATTTTGAAGTGGGTCTGGCCGAAATTCAATTCCCCAACTACTACTGCAATGTGCTAGAGAATGAAGTATGGCTAAGATACATCTCACCAAACGGTAGAATGATAAGAAAGGCGTGTCCCCCTGGCCTGTACGGTTCACCAGATGCGTTTATAGCTGCACTGAATCGACTAATGAAAGATCGGAATGTGGACGAGCTCTGTGTTCTATTCCACTTCGACAATGCATCAAAGAAAGTTATCGTGAAAATACTCGAAACCGGGGCCACTATTACATTTAGTGAGAAGTTGCAAGAGATACTAGATACAATTGAAGGTGAAGGGGCGATAGACCTGAATAACGACCTGCAAAATGTCTACGTATACTGCGATCTCATTGCGGCAAGACCAGTCGGAGATGTCATGGTCCCACTATTAAGGACGGTTCCTATCATGAATCAGCGCTCGACCTCAGCGTTTCGCACCTACGACAAACCTCACTACATACCGCTGAGTCGTTACTCCTTCGACACGGTGGAAATACTTCTAACCACTGATACGGGCACAAAGGTTACATTCACTACCGGGACATCAGTGCTGTCGTTACATTTTCGAGTTCCGAAGAGATCAGACCTAGAATAATGGTGAAATACGTGGCGTTACATCGAAACGCCAGACTGGCCGAAGACACGATGTGCCCGACACTCAGATGATTGATGCCTCGGTTATCTACAAGACTCAGATATCAGCCCACCAAGCAGGAGACCAGTTTTATGACTACATGCTAAGTGACATGTACATACCAGGCTACCATCCGAAAAAAAAATCAACCTACTCAGGCAATAGTGTGAAGCAATCCAGAAACAACATACAATGTGTATAGCTCTGTATGTGAAAATAAATTGTTGTGATGATACTATGTATACCACATGATATCACACCGTCCATTTCGTATAATGACATTATGCATTTTTATTCTTGAAAAATGTACTGAAATACTGTAAAATGTACTGAAATACTGTAAAATAAACAGGCATATATTATAATTACGTCTTGTTTGTTGAATTTTTTAGTGTTTACGGTGTATATAGTTGTCATGTGATGAGAGAATGAAGGGCACAAATCTTGGTCAAGTAATAAAATTTGTTAGCCAAACGGGAAAAATTGTGGTTACATTTCAACCAGACTTATAAAAATCTCAGTCAAACATATGAAAAGTAGGAACATTTGTTTACCAAATGTGAAAAGGTTAGCCGAATTTCAAACCAAACTTATAAACATCTCAGTCAAACATATGAAATGTAGGAAAATATGTTAACCAATCGTGAAATGTGTGGCCAGCTTTCACCCAAACTTATGAAAAGTGATAACGGTTTTGGGAGAGGGGTGAGATAACTGTGTATCCAATCCTGCGGTACTGATGCTGTTCTAATGCTATGGTTAAAGCAGTCGGTCATCTCCTTCAGGTCTACATCGCTCAAAGCCTTAACGTGGCCATATCTGACCCCATCAGGCCCTGGTGCCGTGTCTTTTGCCTTTTTCAAAATATGTTTAACATCTTCCAACCGTATGATGTCTTCATAAGGCATATTCTTTATGGTGCCAGATAACTGCTCTAACTGCTTCCCTGGTGTCCACATCATCATGATTGGTCTGCTCTAAAAATCTCTGGAGAAACGCCTCCCCTTTCTCTGTGTCTGTTGTCACGCGCACACCATCATCTCTGTAAATTGTTTCCACTGTCATAGGCCGATTTTTTCTTTGTATTTGTCTGGGCAGTTTCCGGAACTTTCGCAGTTTTATCACCTCCAATCTCATTCATGAAACATTCCCATTTTGCCTTTTTGGCCTCTGCAGCAGAGCGCTTGAAAACCTCCACCTTGTCTTTCTTGACATTTTCCGCCGTGCCCACTTCCTCTCGTGAGCTTCTGGGTGTCTGTGGCACTTTACTTAGCTGCTTCACTGCAGCTCTCTTTGCTTTCCAAGCCTGGTCTATTTCTGGGGTCCACCATGGGGGGTGCAAAAAAGGATTTTTAACAGCCCTGTTGCAAGCCCCTTGTCTGAGGCGTCCAAGAAGGCTGTCGGTCCACTCATACTGGAAGGCCTTGCGCGCTCTCCCAGCCTTAACTTTCCTGGATTTAGAGATCAGAACTGAGCATGGCATGTGATCACTCCCATGGTCATTCACAACAGTCCACTTTACATCAAGGACTGATGACTCGGAGACAAGTGTCAAGTCAATAGCTGTGTGGGCAACACCAGGCCTCATTGCCATTCTAGTCGGCCTACGATCATTTATGCAGACCACATCGGAGTCCACCATGGCATCCGCAAGGGCAATTCCCTGTCGGTTTTCTCCACTGTTGTCCCAATCTCTGTTCCTCGCATTGAAGTCTCCACATATGAGTAGCCTATCACCCGGTAATTCCTCCAATTCCTTAAGCCAGTCCCAGTGTTCCTTTCTGACAAAACAGTCCACTGTGACATTGTCAAGGTGTTGAGGAGGTACGTGCAGGACATAGAGAGGACAAGGGACATAATAGAGGTAATGACATATAGGACATAGATAAGGACTTCTACAGGGTAGTAGATAGAGTAGAGACAGAACACAAGTCAGGACTTAGAATGGTCATAAGACAGGACATCTACAGGACAGTAGATAAACGGGAGACAAGACTTAGGTGGGGACACAGACGTGTCGTAACCAGGACACCGGCAGGACCAACCCCGAAGATAGGAGGGGATGCCAGTTCACGGGATACCACCCTGAACAGACCAGACGTTAGTACAACCCAGCTTAGCACGGACGGACTACGAGAATGATAGGACAGCACGGAGTTTGACAGACAGCACGGGGTTTTTACGGACAGCACGGGATCTAGGACGTTAAAGCCAGCCGACGTGTTGGTAAACGTCAGACGGAACGCGAAAGTTTTCAAGAGAAGACACTTGTGTATTTCCGAGTGCAAATGCTTAGTTTGCGAGGGTGCTAGTTGAAGATAGCGAGTGTGGAGTTTGAATAAGTGACTGTGTATGAATATTGTAGAGAAGGCGGCAATTGTATATTTGTTCCGGCAGCCACCGCCTGGGTATAATGCATAACTATCTGAGGTTCGCCTGAAATAAAAGAAGTGATGTACCATCCACATAACGGATGTTTCTTTGGGTGTGGATGAAGAAGCGAGAGTGCCTGTGTGTGATACAAGATGTTGACAGGCAGCTTAACGTGGTGTCATTAAGTGGTCAGTTGAATGACTGAACGAATCTACTGCCTACTAGAATGTATTAACGTGGTGTCAGAAAGTCGTCAGTTGAATGACTGAACGAATCTACTGCCTACTAGAAAGTCTTAACGCATTATCAGAAGGTTTGAAAGAATTCACCGCCTACGAGAAAGTGTGCGGCTTACTAGAATGTATTAACGTTCGTGCGTGAGTGTTTACAACCTTAACTTACGTGAACGTGTAATTTTTAAGAGTGAAAGTAAGACTGAATCCACCACGAGTGCGTGCAAACTGATTAAACGTATTTGAAATTGTTGTAAAAATGATATACAGCATGTTTTCATGATGACGTTTCACCTGATTCCCCAAGCCTTTTGAAGACTATATTACATAATTAACACGACGAAAGACACGACGACCGACAAAACTAACAAAAATATATTCCATATTCCAGTTCTCCTCTCTGAAGAATTGACTCAGCAGACAAAATTTTTCTTGTATTATCATTGCTTTGTTTGAATATTAATTGTTGCTACTCTACTCACCAGAAGTGGAGAGTGAAAGTGATACTAACAACCCGGGTATTGTAATAAGGGAAAGCAGAAGATTATCCTCGAGAGCAGAGTGAAAAGCAGAAATTTACAGAAGATCATATAAGTACCCCCATTTTTTGACACTGTGATTTAAAGTAGCAAATTATTCTTTTTACAAGCTGCTGTAAATTAACACCGGTATTATTTGATTGTATGATAAATATTGTATTATTATTGGACATTGTAAAAAAATTTTTTTTTTAAAATATAACTTGCAATAATGTCAACATTAAAAGAATGTATTGAGGCTGGGAAAGATCTAGGGTATAGTGGAGGTAGATTAGAACAATGGGCAGATAAGAAGTACAAAGAACATACTGATAGAATAGCAGCAATTGAGAAAGAGGAGAGAGACAGAAAAGCGGCAGCGGAGAGGGGGGAAAGAGCCCAAGAACGTTTACATAACAAAGAACTAGCCGAATTAGGGGAAGCAACCACACTTAAACAATTAGAGTTAGCCGAGGCTACTAAACTAAAAGAACTAGCAGAAACCACCAAACTAAAAGAGTTAGAATTGGCACAAAGATCAGAATAAACTAAGCTGAAGGAGAAATAATTGGAGATTGAGGCACAGACCCAAGTAAAAATAAAAGAACTAGAGGTCGAGTATCACGTACACATTGCAACTACAAAGTTGAAAGAAGAGGAAAGAAGAGGAAAACAAGTATAATAAATACAATCAATCAATCAATCATGTGCCATGCCGGAAAGCGTGGGCGGTCATGACTCGCCATTTCACTCGATCACCAGTGTCGAGGATCAGCTCAGTGTTCCTGTCTCGTCCATGCCATGTGGCAAAGCCATCGAGGTATTTTCCTCTCGGCCTTCCTCTTGGTCTGTTCCCTTCGATCTTGCCAGTTGTCACCAAGTTCTCCAATCCATTTCTTCTCATAACATGTCCAAAACATTTTGACTGTCTACGTCTAATTTCTCTAATCAGTTTACGATGTTCATTTGTCTCCTGTAGTACTTGGTCATTGGTTTTTCTGTCTGTCCATGGTATTCTTTGCATTTTCCTCAGAAACCACATTTGTGCAGCCATATCAGATGTTTTTCAGCTTGACTGCTCATTGTCCAAGTTTCACATCCATACAAAAGAACAGGCTCTATGTATCCCCTCAACACTCTTTTTCTCGTTTCAATTGACATCTTTTTATTGGTTAGAATGTTTTTCATCTTGCTAAAGGCTACTTTCGCCATGACGATTCTTGTTCTAATCTCTTCAAGGCATCTCCCATCAGATGTTATGACTGTTCCAAGATATTTGTACCGATTCACTTGTTGAAGAATATTTCCATTTACTTGTATATTACATCGAGGCACTTCTTTCTTCCTAGTGACGTCCATAACCTGAGTCTTTTTACAATTTAATTCTAACCCCAGGGATAGTAAAACCATTCTGCCAAGGCGACTCAATTTCAGCCTGGTCTGAGATTGTTGAGTTCCAGTTAAAATTCCAGGAAGTGCCAAAGGAGCACTGGGCCATAATTTATATGAAGAACCTCTCAGGAGAGCCTTTAAAAGTAATAGAGTCCATTCCCCAAGAACTAAGGAATGACTATGACTATATTCACCAACGCACCTTGCAGCATTTTTATTAGATGCCCCAGGGTATTAAGTGCAGTTTTCCAAATTGAAACCCAAAAGTAATCAGACCTTCATTAATTACGTCTTTCACGTACAGGACGTATATAATAAGTGGATGAACGCTGCAAAGATTAACAAAAACTATGAAACACTAAGGGATTTAATGATTATGGACAAAATTATTTCAACAATCCCAAGCCCTTTTGCTAAATTTTTACAACAAGCTGATGTTAATTCATTAGAACAGTTAGAGAAGATAGGGTCAGATTATTTTTCTTCCAACAGAGATATATTTCGCTCTAACGTCGATGAAATAATATAGTAGCAGCAGCTAATAGTAAACCTCAAAGACCATTCAAATACAGAGAGAAACAAAGACCTAATCCACCACAGTGTCCATACTGTAAATTCTCTCACGGTCAGTTTGGAATGTGTGATGCTAATCCGAATTATCCATCTCATCTAGAGCTGATGATAAAGAAATAGCAAAATAAAAGAGAAACATACCGGCGTGCTGTTAAATGCTTATTTTGCAAATCTTACGGCCACTATAGTTCACGTTGTAAGGGGCGCCAGAAATTGAGAAGTGTTAATGCAGTGCTTATTGACTCATCGTCAGAAAGCGAGTGTGAGGAAGAACAGATACAAGAATGTGAAGAGAATGCGTTAGCAGCAATTGATATCCTTAACTATGATAGATGTCAAACTTTTCATACGTTTCACAAAGATGGAGTACTGAATTGCGGGCATAAAATCCCTATTGCTAATGAGAATGCCAATGCAGTAATTTCCGACATGGGAAAATTAACTTTCCACCAGGAGATGGTGAACCATAAACCTTGTCAATTTTGACTCGATTCCGGATGTACATTAATTGGTCTAAGAAAGGAGTTGGCCAACTAAAAAGATTACACAGGCGAGTTCGTGAATTGCCGAACATTTTCAGGCAATGTGGAGAAATACCCACTGGCCATAGCTCAAATTTGTACACCCTTTCTTACTGGTACATTTAAGTGCGCAATTCTTGATAACCCTTGTACAGATTTAATCATAGGCTGTTTACCGGACTTAAAATACTGTACACGACAAGAGAGTAATGCATGACAGAAAACGTATATGAAAAGAAAACCAGAAATTAAAGTAACGACCACTAATGAGGAATTAAGTAACCAAGAACATCAATCAAAATTTACTAAATCAAGGGACGCAACTGTTCACAACACAACAAAACACCATAGAAGGATGCATAACTCAGATTCTCTTCAGACAAACTATTGTGACGCTGTACACAAAATTGGTAGAGATCAGACTATTAAACTAACAGAAAGTTGCACTACCAGAATAACAACATCACAAGACACCACTGACATGAACAGACATGATACACAACAGACAACCCATACATTAGACTCAGAACGAAAACAGTAACACGGTGCACAGTGACATATGGTTCAAGGGACATAAGCAAAGTGACATAGAACAGAACAGAAACCTGTTAATATGGCGCATAATCAGTTCCATCAAAATTACATCATTAATCTTGTTGAAGATTATATGGACAACATGGTGTGCTTACCAACTGCAACCAACACCAATGATGTGTCCATTGATTATCATACTAATGTGGCTTGCAAATGTGGAAATAGGATATAATTATCCACCATTTTTGAATATTTTGAATGAAAGGAAAATTGTCACTTTATTTTGCATTAATTTAACATCTGTATTTTCTATGCGTATGCAAAATGTACAATACAATTTATTGATAACACAGTTTTGCCTCACGGTCAAACCAACTAAAGTAGAGTTGGCATTAGAAGAAATTGACTTTCCAGGCCATAAAATATCAAGAGGCCACTAAAAAAGTGATGAAAAGATTGTCACTAAGATTCTTAATCTCACTATGCCAACAACGAAGAAGCAAGTGAGAAGCCTATTAGGCTTAGTAAACTATTATAACAAATTCATGTCGAATTTGGCACAGATTACCAGCGTATTTTCTGATTTATTAAAATGTAATGCAAAAATTAATGTACAAGATGCTACTTTGAATAATGCAATGTCACAACTGAAGCATTATTTCAGTAACATCCCTATCTTGAAGTTACCTAATCCAAAATTACCCTGTACTCTTAGGACAGACGCGAGTACCACAACCATTTCGGGAGTACTCCTACAGGCCTATGATGGGATCTTTCATCCAATAGTGTAAGTGAGTCGCAAGCTTACTCCAGCAGAATCAAGATATGATGTGTCTCAATTGGAGGCTTTAGCGATTGTGTATTGTATTACTAAACTAAATAGGTATTTGGCCAGAACACATTTCGTCGTTGAAACTGACAATTCCCCGTTGACAGTGATTGAAAAAGGGCTTCCGAAGAACAATCGAATCTACCGTTGCGACCTCATACTCTAAAATTATTCGTTTTCTGTAAAACACATACGAGGGACTAAAATACGTTAGCAGATTTGCTGACCAGACCCTCAGACTTTAGAGTTCAGCAGAAGGAGGACGATAAATCATCACCGTCATCTGGAGCTACTACAGATTAATTAGTGTACATAGATTTTGTTAGTAATATTATAGTAAACATAACATGTACTAAAGTCAACTTATTTTTATTGAAGTTGCACTATCAAATAAATTTCCTTTGTAGTTAGAATATATTCATAGAAAGTTAATAATAACTTAAAGAAAATAGTCTCAGAAATATTCAAAATCATTTAGCTACATTTAAAACGAAGATAATAATTAAACCATTAACACCTACAAATCAGTAGTATAAGAATCTACATGTCTCTAATGAGAAAACGTTCTTAAAAGCTAGCAAAAGCACTTAATTAGTCAAGAAATTGCATTAATCTACAATTAAATACATTTAAAACTTTTTTAGGTTCATTAACAACATTTTACTTTAAGGGAGCCAACACATTTCTACTACAGCTATTTAGTTTAGTTAAAATATTTTTACTTGATTAACAACACCCATTAGACCAAAATACATAAATCCAGTATAGTTTCTTAACTTAGTATGCCAGAAGTAATCATATTAGTCTGTAAATAGATTATTGTAGGATAGAAATGACGACTATAATATACTGCAAGTGAGCTCGTTAAATGTTGAAAACGAGCTTATTTTATTTCAACTATAAAAACATTTTTAATATTACATTGTCTAAATGAGCGGGCGAAAATTGAGTGAAAGAAGGAATGGATGCATTAAAATATTAAGGATGAATATTGGTGTACATTTTTGCACACATGTTTTTTTTTTTATGATTTGTCTTCGTCTTCGGTGTAACACATGTAAGCGTGTAATTGTTTTATATGTGTTTAAGTTACAATGCAACTATGGTAATGTTTTCCAGGGTCTCAGTTCGGCGACTCATCTCACAAATTGAGCATAAGCCTTTATTTGTGACATAGATAAACCTACCTGTGACACTTGAAAGCCTTAAGTACATGAATTATAAACATACACCTAAGTTTCTAATTTAAACATACATAAGGAATAATACAACACGCAAACAAACAGAACACAAACAGATAACGCACAAACATCAAGTTGTAAGTAAGGGAGATCACACGGCCACAGGGGACACAACAGATTTAGATGAATTATGAGTACACAGTTGGGAATTTATTCGCAAGCGGAAGCCACACAGGTAGAGATCAGCAGACACAGAGCTTTTAAAAGATGTTGATGTACATTTCACGGGAGCCATGAATAATATATTCATGATTTATTTCCGTAACAAGAACAAATTGTCTCGGGACATCTATTTTCGATGTTTGGAGAGGTAGTGCATTTTATGACTTAGCCATAAAAGTTAGACAAACTGGCCTCGGTTCGATACAGCTTCCATCCAGTAGTGCAATGTGGAAGAATAGTGACTCTTAACAACATTACAAGTATGTTACACTGATCATAGACCAGTGGGTAAATACGTCAACTTGGTGTCATACCCATATGAATCAGAGTAGTACCTAAGTACACGGTGATTAACTCCTACAACACACTGACAAATTAGTTCCGACTAATTTTTATATGATGCTACTAGGTTGGATTTTGTGACACAATACGGGGGAGGCACGGGAGTATGTCAAGATGTTGAGGAGGTACGTGCAGGACATAGAGAGGACAAGGGACAGAATAGAGGTAATGACATATAGGACATAGATAAGGATTTCTACAGGGTAGTAGATAGAGTAGAGACAGAACACAAGTCAGGACTTAGAATGGTCATAAGACAGGACATCTACAGGACAGTAGATAAACGGGAGACAAGACTTAGGTGGGGACACAGACGTGTCATAACCAGGACACCGGCAGGACCAACCCCGAAGATAGGAGGGGATGCCAGTTCACGGGATACCACCCTGAACCGACCAGACGGTAGTACAACCCAGCTTAGCACGGACGGACTACGAGTATGATAGGCCAGCATGGGGTTTGACAGACAGCACGGGGTTTTTACGGACAGCACGGGATTTAGGACGACAAAGCCAGCCGACGTGTTGGTAAACGTCAGACGGGACGCGAAAGTTTTCAAGAGAGGACACTTGTGTATTTCCGAGTGCAAATGCTTAGTTTGCGAGGGCGCTAGTTGAAGATAGTGAGTGTGGAGTTTGAATAAGTGATTGTGTATGAATATTGTAGAGAAGGCGGCAATTGTATATTTGTTCAGGCAGCCACCGCCTTAGTATAATGTATAACTATCTCAGGTTCGCCTGAAATAAAAGACGTGATGTACCATCCACATAACGGATGTTTCTTTGGGTGTGGATGAAGAAGCGAGAGTGCCTGTGTGTGATACAAGATGTTGACAGGCATATACATATGTGATGTTCCAACTTAATCCCCCAATCTCCTTGTATACCCTGGACCTCTCTTGCACTGGGATTCCACTGGCTCAAGTCAAGTACCATATGCTTCACTCCTTCCTTCACCAGCCGACCTTGCCCACGTCTCATCTGCCCAGCAGGGTTTATATAACAGGCGTACCCAGGGCAATGGTATTTGTCTGTATTTAGCTCCTGGAGCATGAGAACATCAAAATCATATATTAGCCTCTCCAATACAGGACTTCACTGCCTGGCACTACGACAGTTCCAATATCCCACTCTTACATGGTTGAGACCTAGTCTCTCCACTTTTCGTCTTGTTCTCCTGGCGCCTGCCCTCCTATTTCTATGCCTTCTTCTCACACCATTTTCTCGTCTTCTCCTCCTCACTCTCTCTTCGCTAGCCCCTGAAGGATGTGTCAAGCGCAGAGCACGTGCTCCGTAGCTCCGGCGACGATGCCTTTGTTTAAATAATACCATATACACAAAGTTTGGATATTGCAGGAAATGAGCGGTCACCCTAGTAGAGCCTGCCTGCTAGGGAAGGGGCAGGGGATGTCCCTCAGGAGTCCATACGCCTGGCGCCGCCCCGCCCGCATACCAGACGTTCCACGTTCACGACCAACTCACCCGTGGCCATTCAGTCCTCTGCACGTCGGTCCACCTTTAACTTGGGGGTTTATAATCGGAGTTTTCCATCTCCTAGATTGGCTGCTGTAATAGCTAACGGGCCCAATCTACCCAGGGGCAAGA